>OX104063.1:88169861-88214879 GCA_944474145.2 Dicrocoelium dendriticum
TATTCGTATTGTGTCGACGGCTCCCTTTCCATTGCTTTATGCTTGCTCGCTGTGTTCACTGTATAAGCTCAAATTGACTTTCTTAGTAGGCGTACGATTTGTGCGATAGGGCCCGGACGCTTCTTCCACTCAGTCTAATGCCACAAGCCTTTGCTCAATGGTGCATGAGTATGCGCTCCTTCGCCTGATTGGTCACTCCCACGTTCAGTGGATGGTTGCAGGCTGGACGCATTCACCAACCGACCATTTTCTGATTGGCTGACCAATCTGCCTCCGGCAACATGCTCACTATTTATCGGTCTGGCCTGTGACGTTCAAGCGGCATTACAGCGTTTCCAATCACCAGCAGTTCCAGCCCCTTTCAAATTCTTTCCTTTTGTATTCATATTTGATCGCGTCTTTACAGGTGTGTCCCTTTAGTTAGTCAGTTATTTATTTAGTTTACCTTTCTTTGGATGGAGTTACGCTATGTTCCGTCTTGCGTACCACTTCACTGGGTTTAATTTCCTGGGCCTTGGTAGCAGTGTTCTTCTCCGGTTGCTGTTGCCGAGCCTTTCTCTGCGGTTTCCACTTCTGACGCACTCGTTTCAGTCGCATCTCATTCGGTCTATGTAGATTGTCCCCAACCTTGAGTTCATAGCTCTTCTCTCCCTTCTGACCTTCTAGCACTCCTTTTCGTCAGCGTCAACCGGAATCCGGTAATAGCTGCACCCGTGCTTCTTCTCTTGTACCCAGTGGTAGGAGGCTGTTCGATCCGCGAGCATAATACCTTTTTGCCTTAGCCTTCCACTCCGTAGTCAGTCGTGAACGACGGCGGACAGCGCTATCTCTGGCTGCAGTAAGCTTGTTGCGGGCCGCATTAGCGTTCTTGTTCGGCGACTGAATAGACTCTGTGCAAGACTCGATCCGATAGCAGTAGTTGGTGTATTCCTTTGGTCCAGTAGCGTTATGTACGGAGTTTTCTATGTCTCCTTGGATTTTGTAAGCACTTTTTTCGTCTCCTTCACTGCGGATTCAGTCTTACAGTTTGAGCGGCCAAGATATAGGCTGCTTAGCCGGTGAGGAAAATCACACTCCTTGCAGAATGCACGAAAGACTACTATTTAATTGCGGCCCGTTGTCTGAAATCCCCACTTAGGGAATTCCATGCCGCGCGCATTTGCATCGTAACTGTTTCAATACGAATTGCTTATAAGTCATCGTAAGGACATCGACCTCGAAGTAGTCCCTAAAATAAGGTACCATAGGCAAATAGTTCCTTTCATCGGGAGTTAAGAGGTCTAGTGCAACCATCTGCCAGGGTCTGTCAGGAACGTCAAATAACATCACCAGTTCGTTTGACTGGCGTACGTCATGTGCTCTGCATGCTACAAATTGGAGGCGTAGTCACGTACTTGGCTGGTCATTCCGGGCCAAAACAGCAGCTCTCTAGCTCTTGGCACGCAGTTGTTGGTTCCTAAATGTGCAAACGTATCAGCTCCAGCCTCGAAAGCTGCAGTGCCTTTGGAACCACTATGCTGTTGCATTTGAATATTAATCCATCCTGAATACTGAGTACGTTATGAGAATGGAAAGTGGAGTCAGCTCCTTTGGTAAATTTTTCGTGTCTTCGGACCATCCGTTCATGAGCATGTACTTCAGTAGCCTACACAATTCGTCCTCCGCAGTGTATCGTTGGAGTAGCTGAAATCGTTCCTCGGTGACAGCGATTAGCTGCGATGCATGGCCAAAGTCTGAGTCTTCTTCCGTTCCTGGCGTGTCTGACAGATGCACCCTTGACAGCAGATCCGAAACGTGCATCTTGGATCCTGGAGGATAGAAAATACCTAGAGCATACTTCTGCAGACGAATAAGCATCCTTTGCAGGTGGCATGGAACAACATGGCGCGGCTTGCTGGCAATCGACACTAGGAGCATTTGGTCGGAAAGGTGGTGGATTTACGTCTAAACGTATAATCACTGAAATGCTCCACGGCGTAAAAGCATGCAAGCATTACTTTCTCTATTTTCGAGTAACGAAACTCGGTTTCTGTCAGCGTCCGGCTGCGGCAGTCGGCAGGCTTACCGTCCTGCATGAGTACGGATCCGATACCATTTTGCCTGCTACCTCACTGGATCTCGAGCGGGAATGCTGGGTTATAGCAAGCGAAAACGGAGGCGCTGGTTATCAATTCCCTTATTTTCTGAAATGTTCTCTCCCGCAGTGCGTCCCAATACCAGTCCCCACGCTTATGCGTCAGTTTTCTAATTGGTACCAATACATCGGCAATTCTACGCTAGCAACGACTCATTTATTTCACCAACACATTCAGTCCGCTAGCGTCTTTTAGGCACCCAGGAACAGGCAACTGTTTGATGGCCCTGACCTTCTCCGGATCTGGTTTCAATCCTTTGTAGCTTAACAAGTGTCCATGAAACACTACTACCGACCAACGTAACTCGAGCATCTTCCGTTTCAGCTTGATGTTCCTTTGTAAACAGAGCCGCAATATCGGTAAAGGTTCTGGTTGTGCTCCTCTCGTTTTGCGCCAAAACCCAAAAGTCTTCTGCTACACAGAACTTTCTGGTAAATCGACTAAAACCTACACCGGTCGTTCCTGGAATATCTAGCTAGGTACCTACAGTCCAGATGGTACACGAAGCCAGCGGAAACGCCCGGAAGGTGTCCCAAAGGTTGTCAGTTGGCTTGACTCTGGCAAGTAATAATGCCAAAACTCAAAAGCAAAGTCGAATTTAGTGAATATTCTAGCTCTGAAT
Source organism: Dicrocoelium dendriticum (assembly GCA_944474145.2). NCBI lineage: Eukaryota > Metazoa > Platyhelminthes > Trematoda > Plagiorchiida > Dicrocoeliidae > Dicrocoelium > Dicrocoelium dendriticum. The sequence goes on from OX104063.1 coordinate 88,172,619, forward strand.
AGCACCGAAAGTACGTAGTCTCGCGTCAGTAGTGTATAATGCGTTAAGTGGTTTTGGATCAAGGTACACGTGCAGTGCTCCAGATAGCTTAGTAACAATCGTCACCCACCTGACTCAATCTGTCGGCTCCTCAAATTTGGCTATTACACCTAAACTAAAAAGACGTTGCAGCTCGTCTGAAAATTTCTTACGTAAGGCAATAGGCACCTTTCTGGTCGGCAACACTACCGGCTTAGCCGATTCGATTGAAGACAAATGAGGACAACCTTCGAATCTCCCTATGACCCCGTCAAACGCGCTTTGGTTGCTGTCAACAATATGTATGTTACTTTCACACGAATAGACAAAACGTTCATGGTTAAGAGCTAAAACCTAGATTATGAACACAAGCTATACTCAGAATGTGCATAAGGTCTCTTGAGGCCATCAGGAAATTGCGTTGATTTTCTGTGTCGTCTTTCGGATTGATGGCCTTCAATGTGACGCTAAATTGCGGCGGCAGCTACAACCCAATCCACACACTGAGGTAATTCTGCGTGCTGCCACGTGTCCTTCCCACACAGTGCTTCATAGGTAGGATGTTGACAGTAGCCCCTGAGTCCATTTGGAAGCGCACCGGTCGTCCTGGAATCAAAAGCGTATCGAAACACACTTAGGTTCTTCACGAGTTTGCAAGTTGCTTATCAAAAATTCTTGTAGCCGTTCGTTGTTGTTCTCGACTAAACGGCTGGCCTTAGTTGAGCTGCAACAGCGAGCAAATGGTTCTTCTTGGAACGTTTTATGCACTATCGTCCTTAAGCTTGGCAAATTTCCTTCCTATTTGTAGGTAAACGACCGCAAAACCGACGACTCGGAACCCGTCCTTTGGGTTCCTTGAGCGGACTATTGCTGGTTCGCGACACGGCACGCAGTTTATTGTTTGTTTTTGCTCCTACATGCTTGAACTGCTGCGCCGTTCTTGCTTCCCTAAAGAAGACGTCCACACCTTGATCCAAACACAGGTTCCTTTTTCTCAGAAGGTGCCGAGTGAGCTCATCATCTTTTATGCCAATGACAATACGAGCACCTATCAGGGAGTCTCGCATGCAGTTGCAGAAGTTGCAGTTGTGCGCCAACAGCTCTAGTTATGTTACGTAAGTCTCAAACGATACGCTCGAGTATCGATCGTGAAGTAAATTTAACTACCCCTGATACGTTTTATTTACCTGTCCTTCGCAAAACACCCCGAATATTCTCGGCACTTCCGAAAGTTCGACTTACTCACCTGCCTCACTGACCTCCAATGTTTCGAGTACCCATCTGGCTTCAGCACCCACAGCGTGTCTAAATATTGCCAACTGATGCGGCATTGGTTGCGTATCCAACTGGGTCAGGGTGACGAAATCCCTCCACTTAGCCTTCCACACTCTCCAGTTCTTTAGCACCATGCTTTCAGTCAACTGAAAAGCGCTCGGCCGGGTGATCGACATCTGTCCAACGAAACCGGGCTGGTTCCGGCGCGTCGGCTTCTTCTCAGCTTTTGCCGTGTCGTGTAGCCCACCGGGAAGAGAGAAGACTTGGCCGCGATCACGAAGTTATTTATTAAGATTACGCTAAAATATTTATAGAGTATATGCACTATTTACAACAGTTTGTTTTGATAGCTCCTCTCTGTTATTTGCATCGTGTCGACGGCTCCCTTTACATTGCTTTATGTTCGCTTGCCGCGTTCACTAGGCCTAAGATCGCCATGCCATTCTTAGTGCATGTACGATCGGCGTGATTGGGCTCGGACGCTTCTTCCACTCAGTCCAATGCTACGAGCCTTGGCACAGGAGTGCACGAGTATGCGCTCCTTCGCTTGCTTGGTCACTTGCACGTTCAGTGGATGGTCGCAGGGTGGAAGCAATTAAGGGCAACTATCTCCTGATTGGCCAACCAATCTGCTTCCGGCAACATGCACACTAGTTATCGGTCCGGCATATGATGTTATATCAGCATAACGGTTGTTGACTCACCAGCATCTCCAGCCTCAACCTCACACTGCCCACCCGTGGCCCTTTCCATGTCCATTTCATTTCGGATAAGATATGGCGTACAAGCCGGTGTAAAATATTAAAGGTGGCGTCAGACGGATGCTGAGAAATTCTTTTTAAAGTAATCGGCAGTTAGACTTCCGAAAGTGCGGCGGATAAATCACATCATACAAACACCTCGACAAGCAGCCTTCTTCCATCTATTGCCAGTATGGAAGGCTGATGAGCGTGTGAACCATAAGGCAACCTGTTGGGTGACAACAGGGAGTTCACCATCACCGGCAACATATCGGTTGTGAAGGTTTGCAGCTCCGATACGAAGCACAGCACACGACCCTATTTATAGGCAGCGACCATTAGGTAGACCATTCCAGAGACTATCAAGGGCAAGTTGAATTGCTTCAGAACACCCCGGGATATCCACAATATTTCAGAGCTTAAGGTCGTCAGCAAACATTAGTGAGGACGCTTCTAGCTCTCCCGGCAAATCCTTTACTTAGATCGCAAAAAACAAGGGCCCAAATACCGAGCCCTGCGAGACGACACTAAGGAGAGCTTGCCTGAGCGGGAGGCTACGCTCTACCCGTACACACATTCCCTTCGCTTCAAGCAAAGCAAAAGCCCATTTGAAGTCACAATCTGAAACATCTATAATTCTCAAGTTAAATGTAAGTGAAAGATGAGGAACAGTGTCAACTCTTTCGAAAGTGCACGAATAGCACGTCTATAGCGTGACAACTGTTTACCGCTCCGGTCCAGCTTGCACGAGTTCCAGATAGATAAGCCTGACAAGGATATCCCTTGCGGAATCCATTTTTGTCAACACCGAGAAGATTAATTGAGTTCTGGTTTCTTTAAGCTATGTATTATTGTCTGAAATGCTTTGGGATTTGTCGAGCTCCTACGATATAATGGCTTCCAAATGCCTGAGTCGAGGCAAAATTGTCACCTCTTGAGTTAAGGAAGTTCAACGTGGCCTATGTGGAGTATTGGCCCACACAACCGGTTGCATTTTGGACACATCCATCGCCGCGCGTTAGCGGGGAATGCTTTTACCTTGCGAACGTCGGACTTCACGCATCGTCTCAGGGGACGGCGGGCATTCAAATTTACCATGCTATATTACGGAGTTCGGCGTAACGGCAAAATAGATGATCAACTTTATGCCGTAAGGGTTAACGAAACCGTCCGTTATGCCACATAAACCAGATGATGCGGTACAGTACACTGTTGCTTCGTGTAAGCCTCCATAGTTAATAGAGAACACGCAGGTGATGTGGCAACTTGCTAATAACTTACTTGCATAAAGTGAAAGAAGTGTGGCGCGCAATAATATGTAAGGTTGACGTTGGAACGCATGGGTGCCGTCCTGTAGATGGGCAACCGTACAACTACATTAAAGGTTTAACTCTTAATGTCATCCTTGCGCAGTGGCCATCGCAATCTCGCTTCATAATTCCAATTTTAGTTTGTGTACAGTGGGAGCCAGTACAAAAGTTTCCCGCCCGGGATTAAAACCCTGGCCGAACGGCTGACACCGGCACACTTCCACAAGACTATATTAGCGTTTTGCCTGCCGCCTATTTGTAGCCTGGAAAACCGTCCGTCTAAGCAACGTCAGGGTAAATCTGCAATGCGCAATGAGCAATAATTTATGTCGGGTAAAATAGCAGTCCCACAGGATGGTGGGGTAAAACCACAATTATCAATCGATAGGTGGGGTGTCTTTTTAAGCGTTTATCTAGCAGCTGAGCTGCTGAATAATAGCATTGTAAGTGGGAATATAGTGTGAAGAACGCGGCAACATGGAGACAGTCATAGTAAATGTATTAGTTTTGAAAAGTAAACACAAGAATACTCACTCCTGTCATACAACCTCAGGTTTACGTAACGTGCTAATCCGGTTTGGAGGTTTAATTAAAACATTCCAGAGTTTCACATATTAGGCACCGAAGTGATAGTGGCCAAAGGCAAAATCCAATCGCCGTTGTACAATTATTCATGTTGGATGGAAAAACGGAGTTTGGGGTTGGGGTCCAGGGTTGGCAAACCCGAAAATAAAAATAATTCCGCGGGCATGCCAAGCGGCTAAAAATGGCACACACTTTTAGAGGGTTACCCTTGAGATTGGTGCTATGGCTGAGTTTCAGCAAGTGACGCCACATGTGGTTAGGGCAAATCAATATTTGGTAGAATAATATGAGATCACCGCGCAGCCTGCGGTAGCGTCCATTGAAAATTCCCAGTGAATTAAGCGTTTGATAAAGGACAGATTTCGTAGGCCTTTGACGTTCTTTGTGGTTCGGCGTTGGGGTTTCTCTAATACATCTAACTCTTGCTTCAACCAAGCCAGCCAAGCTTGGATGGCGTATTCAGCGCGGGTGAGCGCGTATGGATTGTGCAGCATGGTAAAGCTGGACAAGTCGAATATTCCGAATGCTCCCGCAGCAAGCCGACGTGTTGGTTTACTCTCTTTGCAGCTGCCTCTGACTGTTTTGAACAGCTAAGGTCAATTTGGTTCCGCACACCAAGGTCGAGTTCTTGGGAAGTGCTTTGCGACACATTTGACTTACGTAGCTACATGTTGTCATGTCTATGCCGCAATTGAACAGCGTGACATTTTTCCACACTGAACGGTAGAGAATTCAGAACTGATTAATTTGAAATCGTGTTGAGGTCAGGTTGGAGCTTTTCGTGGTCCTTCGTTTCTTCGACCGCCTGCCATAAGTTGATAAAACCTCAAAGAGTATGAATGTGGTAGTAATATTCCTCGCCAAATCGTGTAGGAAACTCAAGGATGGAAAGGTCCGAGCACTGAACCTTGTGGTACGCCGCACTACATCTAATTTGCGTCGGACAGGCATTCCCGTACCCTCACTTCCATCTGACTTTCATACAGAAAATTGCCTATCCAGTGCAGCAGTTGGTCATCAACTCCCTGGAGCTGAAGTTTATGGAGGAAGATTCGGTGGTCTAAACGATCAAACGCTTTTGAGAAATCCATGTAACTGACATCAACTCACGCTCCAGCATCAACCGCCCCAGTCCAGCTATTGATTGCGATTAACAAGTTCGTAGTACACGAGCGCTCTTGTCGGAAATCACGTTGCTCTGGTGCTATCCTTGCGATTTTCAGATGCTGCAAGTGCGCAACAGTGATGTTAGACTCCCTAGATTTGGAAAGCACATGGAGGAGCGTTATAGGGCGGTTATTGGTTGGGTCTCTGCGACTACCTCCATTATGAATAAGGGTGTCTACCCCACGTTGCCATATGGTTAGAATGTGGTTCTACTCCACGTAGCGCTGCTAGAATATTGCCAAGTGCTCCTCCAGATCACTGGCCGCTACCTTCAAAACACTTGGTTGAACGTTAGCGTAACCTTGAAGCCTGTGGAAGCACGCAGGGACAACAGTTTCTTTGACACAATTGCTGCAGTAAAAGTAAGGTTGAATACATCTGAGAGTGGGACAACAGAAACAGGGTTAACTGTTGGGCCTGTCATTGACTAGAACGTTTGTAACGAAAACGTAAGAGATTGGCCGCTTTCGTTGCTGATCGTGCGCATCCATCAGTCGTGCTCACTGCAGGAATTCCGGTTTGCAGCTTACAAAGACCGTTAACATGCCTGTGTAAGGTTTTTCGGCTTGTGCAAATCCATGCATTTACTTCTGCTGCTGCGTCAGCTTGCCCTAGCTTAGCAAACTCACACGGAATATACGCTGCACCACATATGCAGCCCTGGTTTTGGAATTCGGGGAGTCCTTTTGCGCCCCCTATGCTAAATCTTTCAAGGACATGCAGTTGCGTGTTCTGCTGCTTAGAAACGACGTACCTTTCCACTGCCAATGAAAAGTTTTCTGCTCTGGCGCGTGCATTACCAGTGTCGTGAATATCCTTGTAAAACTGTCCTAGGCTATTTCTAGGGCTTTCCGTTTAGAAGGTCCAAGGTACCTTCTTAACAAACGCGGATAGTACATTGCACGGCTTAACCGTATATATCTTCACACCATCTTCCTCAGAATATTCCGCATAACATACATAGTTGAACCTTAGCGTTACATGGTCACTGCGACCCAGTGTTAAGGTTGTAATTATTTTGTCTACCATTAAGGATTTTTTGGGAAAACAGAACCAAGTATCGACGGCCTGTTTGCAGTTTGAAATCTGGTGTGCGGTCAGGCAATTGTAAAAAGGGTAGCTGGAATTTACCCCATGTACTCAGGCTTGAAACCGCTTGTTATCGGTCACCGTTATGTCCAGGTCGTGCACATTAAATTTGCTTTCTACAAGTAGTGACTGTATACCTTGCTCAAACCAACATGAGGAATGTGGTTTCGTTTGGCATCCATTTTACTCTTAGAGTTCGACGGACGGTAAATCACAGCTAGTAGATAAGTGTCTTTGTTCCGTAACTATAGCCCGCACTGAAGCGAAACTGTGGCACGGATCCATGGGTGGTCATTAGTTCACATCGAAGGTTAGTCTTGTAATACAGAAGTACACCACCAACACTTTCAGCTCCGCCATTCCCATGCAGTGACATACCAGGTAAAGTGACTACAAAAGCTGTAACCTCAAGGCTCAAACAAGTCTCCGTGATAAAAATGAGACATCGCGATTGTGACTTTTGGCTTTCGCTATGTTCGACCAATTTACTAAGAATACCTTTGGCGTTAGTATACAAACGTGATGGTATTTTTGTTTTAGAAGCATGTAAGTGAACAACAAATTCGGATTTAGCTTTGAGCCGACTGTCCGTCGGTCGGTCCCTAATAGGATTTGGCTTGGGGTTTTGGTTTTTGAATTTCAGTCAAGCTGCCTGGAAGCGTAGAGTATCCCAGATGGAGATGTTCCCTGTGTGTGGCCCTGCGCCTTCAATTGTCGCGAATGCTAGGTCGTCTACAACTGCAAGGTTGTGGTGACAAATATTTTACTGAGGTTGAAGTTTCCAAGGCGGTACGGATAACTAGTGGACGTATTTCTGCTACCTTTAGCCTAATCACTGTAGGTGACGTGGAGCGATGCTTCAATCAGCTATCCAATAGGACTTCCGTCATTCCATCGGAGTTTTGTACGACATTCAATATCTTTGGACCGCAGACCTTGTAGTTTGTGATACAGCATCAACGTGGTCCAGAGAGTGCTTCGCGGATGAAAAAACACTATCGGCCGTCAAGTGGTTGCGTTCCGTGCTTAGAAGTGCCCAATAGTTCAGGAACACCATGAACAAGTACGGCTTTTTGCTTTTGTTTGTAGAAGTGCGGCCATAGTTTTCTTATTTCTTTTGACCGTCCTTTTCAATTAATATCGGCTAGTGTGCATACCCTGCGAAGTGGAATCGTTGCGAGTAGGAATATCTTTGTCTCCACAGTTGAATTCAAGTTTGATCGTAGTAATCGGGATTCGCCGTAGTGCACGGAATTTAAGTGACGCACTACACGTCGTAGCCCAGTTGGGTCAACCTGAATACCAGCTGAACATTTCACACTGATGCAGTCCTCAGACTTCCGTACAGCACTTAATAGGCACCTCACAGTCAGTCAGGTTTCTACTCTTTTAAGTATTAACCAACTTGAGACGACCTGTGGGAAAATGGTCCTGACCACATATAAGCGTTTTCCCCACCCTATCTCACTCAGCTCCAATTTAGTCCAATTGTAGTCCACTTCTCTCATCTGCTTTCTCCGGCTCAGTCTACCGTAGTATGCATTCTTTCCGTTTTCTGTTCACTCTTCACTCAATCTTTTTTAGCTCGCTTCAGTTGATGTGACTAACTCAGACAACTTACTGTATGCTTGCATTCTTCAAGTCTGCTGTACCTTCTTCATTCAACCTTCTTAGTTCTCTTCTGGTGACCTTCCTTATGTCATCAGGCCAGCGCACAGCCGCTGCTTGTTAGACGCTTAGCTGTCACTTACCGGTCTGTAACACCTAAGTATTTGTAGTTCAGCTTCCTTACCGGCTTTTACACAGCTCCAGCTACCTAGCACGCCGTTATGCGCCGTTCCTCTTACTCATGTAAAAACTTCTTGACAGCAGCTAGCGATTGTTGGATCCACGTAGTTTAAAAGTAGCCACTCCCGGAATCTCCAGCCTTCATTCTTCTGCAGTCTGTCTCTCTAAGCTTCGCCCGCATGTTGATTTCTTCATCTAAACTGTTGGTATTCAGTAGTGGTCAAACTTCTTAATCATATGGCTGCAACAGCCACTGACACATCCTTTATAGAGCCACTAATTCTGCATAGCAGCAGCTAGTCGCCATAGCCTCAATTCAACTTGTGGATACCCGGAGCTTGCTCCCTTCTTACGATGCTCATTCTCTTGGATTGTTTGCGTCACAGCTCAGCTGTTTGTTGACCTATTCTGTGCCACCGTTGGATCCACTAGTAACTGATGCCTTTATCCGAATTCTATGGCTGGCCACTGATCTCACTCCTAGCTCGCCGCTTTTCTTAGTCGCTTCACTCTTCTTGGCAGCAGCTAGTCATTAATGGCCCCATGAAACCTGCAAAGAGCCACTACTTGACACTCCAGCCTTCATTTTCCTCTGACGTCTGTCTCCTTATTCGGCGCTCGTCTGTTGACCTATTCAATGAAACAGTAGGTATCCAGTAGTGATCAAACTTGGTAATCATATGGCTTAACCAGCCACTGATACATTCTTTTCTAGTGCCACTATCTCTGCTTAAAGCAGCTAGTCGCCATAGCCTCAATTCAACTTTGTTGAAATCCGGAGCACTTTAAGAGCTGCACATTTCTTACAATGTTCATTCTCTTTGAGTATCAGCGTCACAGCTCAGCTGTTTGTTGACCTATTCTGTGCCACTGTAGGATCCACTAGTAACTGATGCCCTAATCCGAATTCTATGGCTGGCCGCTTATCTCACTCCTGGCGCGCCGTTATCCGCCGTTCTTCTTAGTCGCTTCACTCTTCTTGGCAGTAGCTAGTCATTGTTGGACCCATGTAACATGCAAATAGTCACTACTTGACAATTCAGCCTTCCTTTTCCTCTGACGTCTGTCTCCCTAATCGGTGCTCGTCTGTTGACTTATTCATTGAAACTGTAGGTATCCAGTAGTGGTCAAACGTCTTAATCTTATGGTTACACCAGCCTCTGATACATCCTTTCTAGAGCCACTATCTCTGCATAGCAGCAGCTAGTCGCCATAGCCTCAATTCAACTTTGCGGATACCCGGAGCTTGCTCCCTCCTTACAATGTTCATTCTCTTCGATTGTTTGCGTCACAGCTCAGCTGTTTGTTGACCTATTCTGTGCCACCGTAGGATCTACTAGTAACTGAAGCCTTAATCCGAACTCTATTGCTGGCCATTCATCTCTCCTAGCGCGCCGTTATCCGTCGTCTTTCTTACTCGCGTTTACATGACATGTGGTCAAAATTCTTAATGATATGGTTGAATCAGCCACTGATACATCCTTTCCTTTAGCCACTACCTCTGCTCTGCAGCAGCATTTCGCTGTAGGCTCTATTCAACTTCGGGACTACCACTTAGCTCGCTAGGGGTCAGTCCTTCTGTAGAATGGTTATTCTCTTGGTATAGTTTTTTCACAGCTTAGCTGGTTTGCTGTCCGATCCTTTGACACGGCAGTTATTCATTAGTAACTAGAATGATTAACCCAACAGGCACCTTTGGCCACTGAAACCCGGTCCATTATCGATATCTTCTGATCGTCTTACCTTCAACACTTAGTCTTTCTTTGATATCCATTTAATCTTAGCCTGCTTCTAATATGCTCAGCTTCCTATCTTCATATACCTATGTACATTGTAGTTATGGTGTCTTAGGTAATCCTTATCCCGTGGAGCATATATAAATACGGCCACATCGTCACTGTCTTTTGGTTTCCGATAACAACCAATCGTGACTACACACCCACTTTTTAGTCTCAGGTAGAATTCGAACATTGTCAGCTTACACCTCATGAATATCTTACCGGAATCCTGCTCTTCATCCCTATGCACATGAAAGTATTCTACCCATCAGGCCATGCCTTCTGCATAAGTAAAAACATCTTTAGCGTAATATCTGTTACACCTTGTACACTAGTTGTCTCAAATAAATGTCTTAAGGTAGGATTTTGATCAAACGCTAGGTACATTGACTGTCCCTTTTCGGTCTTCTCTCGGCTTGTTCCTCTCTCCCTTTTCTCTGAGGTCATGAACATCGGAGAGCTTCGGGATTGAACTGAGGAACTGCCTCCGTCTGAGATAGGACGAAATAACCAACAAGTACTTACCTGGACCATGGCCTCACTTCCACTCTAACTATTTGCACCCAACCACCGATGTCCAGTGAGGGTAGCTGGAAACGAATTCTTCGCTTCCCGGCAAATATACATAATCAGAGAAGACTTCACTTGGTTCTGCGAAGGATCAACACATCATTTTCAATAAGAATGTTTAGTACCCGACCTACCAATGGACAGGACCCAGGAACGCAATAGGCAACCAGTTTCTGCATCAACCAGCAGAAAAAGTGGGACGCAACCTGACTGCGAATAACCGAGCAACCAGACTTTTAACAAGAAACATAGCCAGTTACATTTTGCCATTCAATGGATTGGTGGCAGTGTTCCAGGACGTGGTGGGTTTTCGCCTGGCAAGCGTTCTCCCTACAAAAAGCCACAAATGTCCGTTTAACAGCACTGCAACGTGGCGTATGTGACTCGCCACCGAATAAAGTCACAGCCCATAACTTTACACTGGCAGGTCAACTAGCGTCACAATTCTACATAGGATCGTTACACTGGGACTTCTACATCTGCATATACTGTTGTCGTTTTACATCCTACGATACGTTGACCTTTCCTTCCTTGTGTGCGGGCTCTTCCATTACGTTTCAATGGATCATTCAGGATTCTCAAGCTCTTATTAGCTGAGGTCCCGTATCTCATGACAGCCAACTTATTGTTTCGCATTTTCAACATTGTACAGTTCCAATCATGGATATATGAACAATTTTCTACGTTACTGTTACAATTGCATTAAATGTTTGTACCGTTGTACATATCTGATCATGCCTCCACGAGCGTGCCTCGCACAGTCGAGAATAAAATATTTATTTATTTATTTATTTATTTACTTCTACATACAACCTGTGCAACTGATTTGACTATGAAGGATGCTTTGATTGAGCGCGGAACATTCCGATTCATTAACGTTCTTTGATTGCACCAAAGCCTTGTTTAGACTCCTGTGCGCATGGATTATTACATGGTGAATCCACGCCCAACTTGCATACTGACACAACAGTTATGGCTGATTTTACGCGCCCCAGCGCCAGCATGTTCCTTGGTTTGACTAGTACCTGACAAAATGCTTAAGCGTATGGACTACATCCCTACGGTTATAACTTTCATTAAAAGGAAATGTTTTACAGTTCCAAAGAAGCAAAGCTTATTTGCATATTTGATCGGGCCTTCACAGGTGTGTCTCGTTTTACCACAAATATATCATTTATTTATTTATTTGTGATCATTTAGCAGATGGATTGCCACTGGTTGCGGGCGTCTACCAACGCCTTTTATTGTGCCAGAACTGAGCTCAGGAACGTTGGTGCACACGACCGTTAACGCACCGTGGTTTTGTTTGGTTCATGTTGGTTTGAGGGTTGTGGCTGTTAACTTGGAGTAGTTAGCGAACACTAAAGAACGTGTAACGACGGCGGCGAATCGCTCTTTCTTTGTCCAGAAAATGGGCATATGAATGTATCCTTAGGCATTTGTATCCAGGTCACTGAGTTGTAATTTACTCGGCTCTGGTCTGTTGATGACGGCGTTGCGACCAACTCGTGAGATACGATGTCTGTTGCTGAGTTAATAGCAGGCACGCTTGAAGTGTCTTGCCTACCTAAACCTTATTGACTGTTGGAGCAGGTGGGGCAGAGGCCGTAGGGCGGTTAGCAAGCCCGAATTTAGCGTACGACTTGGGGACAGAGCTCTGCAGGTTTTGTTGTAAAGCGAGATTAGTGTTGTTAGATTTAAGGATAAAGCCCTAAAGCACCCTCTGCTGGACCTTTGCAGTCAGTTTATCGCATATTTCTCAAACGGTATTATACATTTCACTATTGAGATTGCTCTGGAGGTTCGTAAATCCAGAGTAAATTAGGTAGATTGATTTATCTCTTTAGTGTAGTTGACAAAGACCAGCACAGAAGGGGTGGAACGGAAGGCCAATATATCGCAACTTAATGTCTCCCTTAGCTGTCCGTGTGCACACCTGCTTTCCACGTTTGAGGTTAAGTGGAACCAATTCAACTAAGGGCCAATGTTGAAAATGAAGGGTACCTTTGGCTGGTCATGCGAGGTAGAGGGCAAGTGACGCTCGCGTTCATTGTCTGAGTAGCAATGTAGACGTCGGTTCCTCGGGCGAGTGTGCCCGAGGAGGACGCACGTACACGGAGTTTTCCTAGCTTACTGATGCACACCGGTTCCTTTAGGACCAAGCCGTTGGAAGTGGTTTGTAATGGGTGGCTGACAACAGCAATTGCCGGCGATGCTCAAGTGCAATTCAAACCGTAGATTACATCGTAGCTTTGTTAAAATACTCCTGTGGATGTAATTCTGGGACCACAGATGGCGAGAATAATCCATGGTAAATTGCAATATCGTTTAAATGAAAATCGTTAAATACAACAGAGGGGCGCGTCAGGATGAACGCACGAAGCGCGCTAAAATTTCTTGCATTGCGCAACTCACTTTCCGTAGGAAATACTTCTGTAAAAATATGTCCACTGAACACAGGGAGTTATGCTGATACGGATGGGTGAATGTTGACTGCGCTGAGGCTGCTGTTGCATTCTTGATGCTTCTTCACCGCAGTTAAGCCAAACAAACTTACATTTAAACTAGGTCTTTTTAAGCTGGATAGACTTCATTCCATTTTATTTGGTTTGTTCGGCCTACCTGAGTAATGTTCTATTAACTGGCAACGTTGCTTACGCTAATTGCGCTTATCTTCGGTAACTGTTGCGTTTGTAGCACTTTTAAGTAACCTATGGACCTTTCTTACTAATCGCGGATTCGGTGCTAACCAACTTACTTCATATGGTTATTTAGAGAAGAGTTATGCCACCAAGTCTGTATGCAAAAATGGATTTATTTTATTCCAGCTTGTCGTATTAAATGAATGGCCGTTGCTTGATATCCCCGGTGTGGCTGCGCTTTATGTGCGTGTTGACTAGGTGCCTACTTGTCTATCACCTACTACCTCGTTCATATTGGCTCCAGGAGACAGTCGGTCGTTGCTGGAGGGGACGGGGTGCACGGTTTTGTGGCCGTGCTAGGCTCAAAGAGCGGTTCCATGCATTCCTTTTGGAGCGGACTGCGGTCCAGCCACCGCCTTGTGTGCGCTTGATTCCCAAATACAGCGTGCTTGCGTCTGCCTGTGAAGGAGTGTGGGTCGGCTCCGTTGATGAAATGTGGCTCCCATCCACATGCCTCCCGGTCTTCTTCCTTCGGGTTTACACTGGATATGGGGTGTGTGGTTGGAGCTGTGGGTGGTGCAGCGCAAGCCAACCATGGTCCCTCTGTAGGCGCAGGCGTCCTGTGGCTGGCCACAGTGACAGGCGAATCCGAAACCGGATGCCGCTATCCATGTTGACTGCGCTAGGTGAAGCGGAACACGTAGAACTTGGTGACAACGAAGAGCACGTTTCCTATGCGACCATTTCAGTGTGGAGAATGTAACAAGCAAAGAACTGCTCATGTTATTTAAAACTTTTAAATGTTTAAAAAAGCAGCATAAGGCTGGTACCGCATTCCTTTCGCCAGCTTATGCACAAGTTGTCGCTATAGGCGGCAGATTAGTTGTTGATTACCGCGCAGCGCCGCGAAAAGTATTGTTAATTCATGGCGGATTCGTGGATTTTTATTAGTTCATTGCTTCATTGGTTATTAGAGAGCGGAATAAAGTTCTTTTGTCAGCTCCGCAGCTGCCCGATCTTTGCGAGGGTTCATTGGTCCATTGGTTAGTAGAGAACAGAAGGAAGTTCCTTTGTCAGCTCCGTCACTTCCCGTCAGCTTCGTCAATAGTTGCTGGCATCATTGCAAAACAAGGTTCCGCCGAGGGCCGTTGTAGTGAAATTGGGGTAGCAAAATACATGCTCACTCAGCGAGTGGGAATCCAGCCATTTTTGAATCATTTCTCTGTGTCCGCATCAGCGACGCACTCCGGCAAGTGGTTCCAGTCATGCACTACCCGGGCGCATAGGGCCAGATCGGACTGCGTGTCGAGTCGCCTAGGTTTGCAAGGTTTCCACCGGTGGCCTCGCATTGCACACTTTGCGTTGAGACGGGAGAAAGGTTGCAGTTTACTACCAAGCCTACGTAGGATATTATATAGCTCCGCGACGAAGGTACTAATCCAAAGGGAACAGGTACCACCGTGCAAGTCTTAGGGAATATACAAGTACCGCAACTCTCCAACGAATTTTGGTCAACGCCCTTGAACTTTATCGAACTTGCAACGTCCGGACTTGGTAAAAGGATACGGAGCAAGCATAAGTCTGAAGCATGTCGGGGTCAAGCGTGAGAAACCGCTTCGTACAACGTGAAGCATTCTGTAAGGGAGGCGACCGTCTTCCGGCTGACCGCGATTAACTGGAGATCAGGAGGCACAATAACCCAAAAACCTGTCCTCCAGCTTATATTTTTATGCAGGAATCTCCAATATGAGAAGCTGGCCAGCCAAACAACCTCCTCGTGGTGCTAGCTGGGTGATTCGGGTTTAACCCGTTCCAGCAAATAGTTCGGCGGCCGTTTTCCAGGACGTGGTGGGTTTTCGCCCGGCAAGCGTTCTCCCTATAAAATGCCACAAATGTCTGCTTATCAACAATGTGACGTGGCGGATGTGACTCGCCACAAAATAAAGTCACTGGCCCGTGGACAACCGGAAAATGGTATCCAACCCACGGACGTCAATCGCTTATTCTCACATTCCTACCGATAACAAACAGTCAAATATTCTGCGGCACATTCAAAGATACAAGCTAAATTCATAGACAATTGCATGCAAATATACACCCATACACTTACATTCACTGTTATGCCAAATATGTACTCTTTGTATATTTTGATCACACTATGTTAGCTAAACATGAGCATGCCTCGCATTGTCGAGAATAAAAGTTTATTTATTTATTTATTTAAAGTGCACCAATTGGAAAAAAACGCATTTGCCCCGGTTCACGGACAACCGCCAATTAAATGACCAAGCGTAATGCAGATGGGGCGTTGCTGAAATAAATAAGTGTCTATATTTATAGGCTGGTTAGATTTTTTGCTCGTAAGGGAGCAGCACAATTTTTACAACAATCCTATGACCTTGCATAGGATCAGGAAAAGTGTGGGTATACTTTTCCTGTTGAAAAGTATGCCTAAATTGGAGTTCTTAGATGTAAAGCTGATGGGCTTGTACGCGCGCAGTTGGAAATTCCTCTGACCCCATCGGGTGACAATGAGCTGCATTATTTTGTTTATCGCGCGTGTTGCCCAAAACCATAGTTAGATAAGTTAGTATTTGAAAACAGGATCCAACTCATTCCAACATAACTAAAAATTTTGCACTACTTCGGCCCGCTCAGTTGTCACGCTTACTGGTGCGCACCTGGAAAGAAATAAAAGATGCTGAATTATTACAACATGAAAAAGAAAATAATAAGTTCTAGAAATGCAAATAAAAATGAAAAGCCTTCGTTGAGGACGTACTAAGGCGGGGTAGTTCACTAGATAATTCAGAGGTAACAAAAAATATAACCGAAATATTTTGCATTAAATTTGATTATTAGCGCCGAAGATAAACCTGAGTAAATCTCAGAACAAAGACCCATCCCAAGCATAAAATATAACCAAATGCGGTACAAAAAGGCTGCACACAACACGTTTTGACCGCTGATTACGTTAAAAGTAAAAGCAATGCTGTAGTGAAAATGATCGAACTCTTTTCGACCTTCTCAATTTTTTCCCTTTCAGATCGGCGGCCTGACAACCAAGCAAGACGTTTGGACTGTTTATCAGATGACAATGACTTTAAAGAACAGTAGTAATTATTATTGTTGTACTTCCTGTTCCTGTTTGTGTACAGTTAACCCCTTTTAGTTTGAATTACCTGAATTTTGGATTCTTGCCAATTACACGCTGCCGAGTGCACGTTGTGTTTTGCCCTGACTTATCTCGTGCGCTGTGATCACTGTGACGCGTGCTGCCATCGTTATCAGTTCTTCCCTGCGTTTTTCAGCCATTGACGATCTTTCGTGCCCCCTGGATTATTGTGCATTACATAATTGATGACAGAGGTGGGATATCGTCATGGCCTCCCGCGCAACTAAACCGAAGAACGAGGAACACGGTGTTTCTGCTGCACATCTGTCAAATTGTGGACAGCCACCGTTGGAACTGGGCCTTTGGCAGCTGTCTCTCCGTCCCCCACCGGTTTTTGATGTTGACACTAACCTATGCAACTGGCGGCGACGGGTAGAAATGTCTCTGGCTTGCGTTCCCGAAGAACACAAATCGTCGGTTATCATGAATTCACTTAGTGATCGAGTGCAGGAAATTTTGTTATCGACTGACATTCGCCCTGATGCCTCTGTCGGAGAAATCTGGAATCAACTGGAGGCCCTTTTTCCAGACAAGGAGCACGGGTCGGCTACTCGATCCATATTCTGGAAGAGGTTTCGGCGAGAGGCAGAGTCGGCCGATGCCTTTTTGTGGGACCTTCGGGTGCTATCGGCCAAGGCATTTCCAGGGAAATCAGTAACAGAAAGAGAGGCCTTCATCTTAGAGCGGTTTATTGAAGGCATCAACGACGATCGCACTTCGGAGCGTTTTATACGAGAGCCGCCGAGAGACTTAGCGACCGCGGCGCGGCTTGCGCGCGAAGAAGAAGTGATCCGCGATAGGCGTCCGAAGGAGGTCGACAAGCTGATGGCTATTAATTGTGTGCCGCCGACGATGAACCGGACTGAACCGCCTCACAGCCTAAGCTCACATACTTGCCGTCGTTATTGTCCCAAGTGCCAGAATTCACCCCATGAGAAGTCAGTACGACGACCCCGCAATTTCCGAAGGCGCGAACAATCACCGGGAGTACGATTCATTGACGGTGAGTCAGAACTTCCTTGTGTACCTTTGGTGTCTTCTAAGTTCTGTGAATCCCCAACTGTTGTTGTAGTAATCAATACTCAGCGATTGCATGCCCTCATTGACACCGGTGCAGCGTGTAGCCTTTTAAAATCCTGTTTCTTGTCCCCCACAGTAGTCACTAGTCCCGGGCGTCAGATCAGAGTGGCAAATGGGATGGTTCTGCTTACTCATGGGGTTGCTTCCGTAGATTTGCTGGTCGGTCAAGAGCTTCTTTCTCATGAGTTTTACATAGCTGATCAAATTCCATGGGACGCGATACTGGGGTTGACTTCTTAAGTCGGTATGCATGCGTCATCGATCTAACCTCCGGAGTTTTGACATTGCGTGGCAAGCTGCTCCCTCTAAACTTCAAACCTAATAATGGTCATGTGAAAAGTTTTTTACTCTGGGTGCTAGCACCGTGGATGTTGAAGGTGAGATATCGGAATTGCTTTCGTCTGTTAGCCCTACTGTCGACGGTGAAGCTCGGAAACGCCTGGAGAATTTACTGCGTTCACACAAGCACGCGTTCGCGTGGAAAGGTACATCTTTGGGTAGAACGAGCGTACTTAAACATCGGATTGAAACAGGGGATGCTCCACCAATACGGCAAGGGCCCAGGCGTGTCCCACCCGTGTATAGACAGGAATTACAGAAAGTGGTGGATCAGATGTTAAAAGATAATATCATACGTCCTTCGCGATCCCCCTGGGCTGCCCCTATTGTATTAGTCAAAAAGAAAGATGGAACACTGCGCATCTGTGTGGACTATAGAAAACTTAACGATGTTACACGAAAAGATTCTTTCCCTCTACCTCGGATTGATGACACTCTGGAATCGTTGCATGGCGCCACCTGGTTCTCTACTTTGGATCTCGCCTCAGGTTATTGGCAAGTCGAAGTACACCCTATGGACATTGAGAAAACTGCCTTCGTTATACCCACTGGACTATATGAGTTCCAGACCATGCCGTTTGGGTTGGCAAATGCACCAGCGACTTTCCAGCGACTGATGCACATTGTACTCAGAGATCTGCAGCCAAGCAAATGTCTTGTATACCTGGATGATGTCATAGTTCATGGACGTACGCTCGATGAACATCTCACAAATCTAGAAACAGTGCTGCAGTGCCTTAGTTCCGCAGGATTGAAGTTGAAGCCGTCTAAGTGTGACTTGCTGAAGAGAGAGGTTAAATATCTAGGCCACGTGATCAGCGATTGTGGGATCCGGAGCGATCCTTCGAAAGTACAGGATATCTTAAGTTGGCCTATTCCCGAGTCCGTTGAAGAGGTTCGGAGCTTTTTGGGTCTGGCTTCTTACTACAGACGCTTCGTGAAGAACTATGCGGATATGGCAGCACCATTGCACCGACTCACGGAGAAGGGTCGGCCTTTCCACTGGAGCCCGCAATGCCAGGAATCTTTTGATGAGTTACGTCATGCTTTGGCCAGCACCCCAATCCTTGTTTTCCCGGACGTGTCACCTCAAGCTGCCCCATTCATTTTGGACACTGATGCTAGTGAGGTTGGTATCGGAGCTGTGTTATCACAGGTCTCTGGGGATGGTATGGAACGGGTTATCGCTTACGCTAGCCGCAAGTTGACAAAACCAGAGCGAAACTGTTGCACTACTAGGAAAGAAATGCTTGCCCTGGTCTCCTTCGTTAAACATTTTCGACATTTCCTGTTGGGTCGACACTTTATAGTCCGCACTGATCATCAGGCGCTCCGGTGGTTGCGGGAATTTCGCGAACCCGAAGGGCAAGTTGCGCGTTGGCAAGAACAACTGCAAGCCTTCGACTTTGAATGTCAACATCGTCCCGGGAAGCAACACAGAAATGCAGACGCCCTGTCTCGCCGGCCGTCTAGGGCACATGGGGATTGTCCGTCGTGTTCAACCTCGAACGTTGCCGTTGTGTCTCTGAACCATTCGGATTCAACAGACTGGGCATCAGCTCACAGTACAGACCCAGAGACCAAGTTGATTTATGAGCGCCTACGACAGGGGAGTGTGAAGCCTACGAAGGCAGAAATGGCTGGATCTAGTTGGGAAGCGCACTGCTTGTGGTCTCTGTGGTCGAAAATTCGGCTATTGGATGGTGTCATGTACTACCAGTTTGGTCCAAATTACCCTAGCAGACTTATCGTCCCACAGTCCATGGTGCAACGGATACTCGAACAGCTACATAGGGAGTTGGGGCATGCGGGACAACGGAAAATGGAGCAAGCAGCAGGTTTGCGTTTTTGGTGGCCTCAACAGCGTCGAGATATTGCGAACTTCTGTAACGCCTGCCATGAGTGCATCCGCTTTAAGCAACCACAAACGATGAACAGGGCCCCCTACAGCCCATGGTGACTGGATATCCCAACGAAACCGTAGGTGTGGACGTCCTTGGACCCCTGCCTGAAACGCCACGAGGGAATCGGTATATACTTGTTTTGGTCGATTATTTCACCAAATGGTGTGAGGCAATACCAACCCCGTACATTGACGCCAGATCCACAGCTCAGCTCGTGTTTGACCACTGGATTTCACGGTGGGGGCACCTGAGCAACTTCATTCTGATCGTGGTTCTAATTTCGAAAGCTTGGTAGTGTCTGAACTCTGCCGAATACTAGACATTCGAAAGACTCGGACAACAGCCTACCATCCCCAGGGCAATGGCCAAGTAGAGCGCACGAATCGATCGCTGAAGGCTCTTTTAAAAGCGTTCACAGAGGAACACCGCAGCCGCGATTGGGATATTGCACTTCCACGGTGCCTCCTGTCCTATCGGTCCAGCGTTCACTCGTCTACTGATAATACTCCACACTTCATGGTAACTGGGCGCGAAATGAGATTGCCAATTGATTTGACTGTGCCAACAGCAGCTGCTGATTCGCTCCTTGCCACAGACTATGCCGTTCGTCTACGTCGGGACCTGACCAAAGCTTATTCGCTTGCGCGAGAGCACTTAGGAGCTGCCCGTCGATGTCAAAAGGATTACTATGACCAGAAAGTGCACGGCTGTCCACTTCAACCTGGACAACAAGTCTACCTCCACACTCCGAATCCATCTCAGGGCGTTCCGGCGAAGCTGCACAAGGAGTGGTCCGGTCCATTCGTGGTCGAGGAAGTGTATACTGATTCTACCTGTCGAATTTACAGACAGGGTGAAGACACCGACCGTTCAATTGTTGTCCATTTCAATCGTCTCAAACCGGCAACTCTCAGTACTCATCCCATTTCATCGTCTCAGCGTCCGGTAACCGACACTGATCCACCAGATGCGTTAACAGAAGTAGAAGTAACGACCACAGAGCCCACGTATCGATTACTAGTTAGGGCGGCGAGGACGACGCCTCTCGGAGAGGGGGATGGTGTAGTGCCAATGATCGAACACTTTTTGACCTTCTCACTTTTCCCTTTCAGATCGGCGGCCTGACAACCAAGCAAGACATTTGGACTGTTTATCAGATGACAATGACTTTAAAGAACAATAGTAATTATTATTGTTGTACTTCCTATTCCTGTTTGTGTACAGTTAACCCCTTTTTGTTTGAATTACCTGAATTTTGGATTCTTGCCAATTACACGCTGCCGAGTGCACGTTGTGTTTTGCCCTGACTTATCTCGTGCGCTGTGATCACTGTGACGCGTGCTGCCATCGTTATCAGTTCTTCCCTGCGTTTTTCAGCCATTGACGATCTTTCGTGCCCCCTGGATTATTGTGCATTGCAATGCAATACGTGCAGTAGTTCGCACGTTATTTGCAATCATAGGACTTTTTACGAATAACGCCATTGCTTTTTAATGCTAACAGTAACTTTCTGCTTTGTAAGCAGACATCAGAAAAAGAAAATATGAAGTGGCAGTATAAGTTCTAAATAAATAAATGCATCTTTTATTCTCAACAAGGTGAGGCACGCCTTTACAGGCAAGATCAGTTTGACATACCGATGCATTATCAAGAATGTGCAAAAATCCGATTTTTGCCAAAGCAGTTTGTGTAGGTGGTGTGTATGTAAGTCATTTTGTGTGTATGTGTATGTAGCTGAGTTTTTTGTGCTTGTAGTGGTGCTGCTCCAATCTTCAATGTTTGATATTGTCATCAATATGCGAGTAGGAGATTTGTGTCCGTGGGTTGGATAGAATTATCAGGATATCCACGGGGCAGTGACTTTATTTTGTGACGAGTCACATCCGCCACGTCACAGTGTTGTTAAGCAGACATTTGTGGCTTTTTATAGGGAGAACGCTTGCCAGGCGAAACCCACCAAGTCTTGGAACACTGCCGCCGAACTATTTGCTGGAACGGGTTAAACCCGAACCACCCAGCTGACACCACGAGGAGGTTGTTCGGCCAGCCAGCATGGCATGGTTAAATGGAAATGCGCTATATAACCCGTAATACCCCGCAACAACTAGGTACGGTGTAGGTGGCAGGAAGTCAAACTTCACGGGCGTACTTTACAAATATAAGCAAATAAGCGGTAATGTTTCGCGAAAACACTAGGAATCCAGTAAGAAATGTTATATATGCAAGGGACTTCATTACAACTTATACACAACCCACCTTCAAAAGGCCTCATTTTACTATTTCTAGTGGATTCTGTGCCACATTAGGCACTAGGAATATACCGTTTAGTATCTTTTAAGCCTTCAAGTCGTTTCGAATTTTATATCAAGGCGGCATGCGTTAGGTCTACTTGAATACTACCGTAGGACTTTAGGATCAATTGATACGTCCTTGCCTGAAAAATGCACATATTTCTTAGATACATATCGCACTTTTCATCTTGTAGAGCCTATTTGCTTTATTATTAAGGCTATGTCTCCAACACTAATGAGCTGGAGGTGGCTGTCACTGACAATAAAGAAACGCGTATAGAAAAATTTAGCAAAATGTTTCGGGGCGTGAAATCCATTTGGTTTGCCTTGGAGGTGCATTACCAACCCTACTTCTGGGGTTTAAGCTTGCTCGCACATGAGGGATTATTATACCTCAAGTGTTACTGCACTCCGTTGTGCAGCTCTTTGGTTAATTCTAAGCTGCTTCTCTCCAATTGCAAGTTCTGAAGCAAATGGCAGCTGTGTTCATCAAGGTGGCAACGTTATCTAGTGTTGTAATGTCACACCAGTTATTTCCTTTATTGTTTACCTGACAAGAGCTGTAAAGGTACCCTAAGCGAAGCGTGCTGAGTTAACTCAAGAGTAGGATAGTAAGTAAGGAAAAGGTGGGAGCTGCTTGTTCACCTGCCATTGCACAAAACGCCTGGTAGGCTTTATGGCCAGTACAAGATAAATGACGTATGGGCGGCCGATATAAGATGAAGTAGTTGTCAAATTTTCTGGAGTTCCAGCCAACCAATGTGACAGGGGCCCCACTGCCGCTGGTTAGTTTTGGTGCCAGTGAAATGAAATTTGGAAATATGAAATTTTACTAGCAGAAGCGGTTGAAGAAGAGGATCTGGTATTAGTGATGCCTATCTACTAGTGTTGCCAATAGTGATAGGCACATGTATAACAGATAAAGCTAAGTAGATGGAGCGACGAGAGGATAAACGAAGAGCAAAATATCTGCTGCTTGGGCCTATAACTTTTAGAATGATCCCTTTATCGACACGCTGAAAGAACTGTATATTATTTTGTAGCAAGCGAACCGATTGTAGTTAAAAACGGCGGAATAAAGTAGCTATCCTTAGGCTTAATGAAAATGCATCAATTAAGGCCGAGTAGCAACTGGCACCTACGAAAGTACCTAGCGATACATCAGAAGCTGGTATTTAGACGATGTTTTGGACAATTCTAATGCTAACCTTAGGTGTAACCACAGCAACAATAGATTTCAACAGCTTATACAAGGCTTAGGACTGGTAGGATGCCTGCACTAGGCGTGCCACCATGTTCATAAGTATAATGCTTTTTCCACATACCCAGTGGTCCAAGGATGTGGAAGGTAACAAAAGGTGAAACTGAAACCAAGTAACGGATATGTAGATAAGATGTAAGGATTGAATTTTGCCTGCTCAGGTGGCGTTGTTATTGCCCTGTACTATCCGGTATGAGGAATATCTAAGGCTTTGTGAACCTGCCAGTCATTAGACTAGTCTGTACTGTTTGTTGAACTTTTTAAACCATGACAAAGTCACCATTGGAACCTGTCTGCATCTACCAGACGGGGCACCTCTTCTACAGCTTCAGGTCATCAACATAGATAAAATAGTCGGTCGGAAGCTCGGACTGCAGGTAGTTGATAAAAGATTGAAGCGTTCGGGGCAGAGTACTCTACCCTGGGAACAACACTGGGCCTAAAGACGTGAGCAGAAATTGCTTCGTTCATCTTAATCTTGATAGAAGGACAATTCAGGGCAACGGGAAACCCAAGGAAGAAACTTGCTAGTGACGCCGATTATCGGAAGTTTGAATAGGATCCGCTCATGCTGGACCTAGGCAAAAGCCCTTCTGAAATCAACGAACACAGCATTCAAACGCTTCCCAGCATCTAAGGCTCTTTCCCATATTCCCCAGCCACCGGAAAATTTGTGGCGCATAAACACGCCCTTCGGAAACCATGCTGGGCATGATAGATTAACTCCAACACATTGAGCCGAAGGCGAAAGGCGAATTTCTGCACCCTTTCCATGACTTTGTGCACGTCGTAGACAGGCAGACGGGACGATGGCTGGCTGGACCCTGTCGGTTCCCTCCTTGCTAAATAGGTTTAAGTATTCCCTGCTTCCAGGCAGTTGGAAATCGCCCGAGCGCATGGGAACAACGGAAGACTTGACAGGCAGGGGCTGCGAATTGCCCAATCACGGTCTTAAGGAATATGGTTTGTAAACCTTAATTACCGTGCGGGAAATACTGGCCTAAATAAAGAAGAAGTTTCCTGACAGGGTCACCGTTAACAATCACGTGCTCCAGCAGCGAAGGTGGAGTGGGCGCAACGCTAGCTGCGAGAGCGTTTCGGTCTAGTAAGCAAAGGAATATTTCTAGGCTAAAACGCTGGCTTGTTTAACGTCTTCGTAAGCTAGGTCCAATTGCTCATTGGAAGACAAGGCCGGGACAAAACTGCTAGCTTCGGTGCTCTGTTTAAGGTACGAGAAGAGCGCCTTGTAGGTGTTCCTAGAAAGTGTATCTAACGACAACTCGTACTTTGGGCGTTAATCGCGATTTGTTATGTTGAAGCACTCATCCCTGTTTTGTAGCAGAAGTAGTCAAGCGCAAGTGCGTTATTCTGAAACACTTCCATTGTCTACGCCTCCGTTCCATCCTTGCTCCTAATTCGCAATCGAGCCAAGGAATGCCTCTGGAGAAGAGTCTAATTTTGGAGAAGGGAATTACCTGTTCAATAAGCACCCTCAGTTTGGAGTACAAGTGATTCCACGCTTCGTCAAAATTGAGGTGTTCAGGGATACTCCAAAAGATGGATTGTAGCGGCATGCCAGATATTCTGGATGTCAACACATTCGCTGTTAACAGTGAAGCGACGTGTCCACTGGAACGAGACAGCACAGAGACCACTGCTGCCAAAAGGCTGCAGAGTTAAAAGGTTCGTGATGCCTGATGGTGTTGGGAAGCTTACAACATGCATGTTATGCAGCGTCGCATCTTGAAGAACAGTAGTTGGCGTATTGACAGGTTGAAGTAACTTACAATGTGGAGTGGTCTCGAGTAAGTTGGACTCGAAGGAGTCCGAAAGTTGATGCTAAAGGAGGCGCTAGTCAACATGAATAGCATTGAAATCCCTAGCGATAATACAGTTGTTTCCTGCACCATGCTAATTGCTCGAGTCCATCAAGCGGGCTCCAAATCCTAAAGGCGCTTTGCAGGCGATAAAAAATGTGTGAGGATTCCGTCCACCATGAACATGACACCAGCAAGTATCGAACGCATCGTCGTTGTCACTGATCGCTTCAGCTACATGCACCATGGTATCAGTCATCCAATGGAAGACTCCGCCACCGCCGGACGTCCATCCTTGTCAACCGGAAGTTAAGTTGTGGTATCCGGGTCTAGACACCTCTGAATCCGTGATGCCTGTGAATAGCCAGGTTTAAGTGAAGGCCATCAGGTCTGGACGGTTCTATAAGGCCAGCAACCGATTATCATCTAAGTTCTTCATTAATCTGCGCACATTTGCGCCTAAAACGCGCAGTCGCTTCATGTGCCTTACTGTCTTGGTATGAGGAGGACGGGCCCCAATGGGCTCCCAGGGTCTACCGAACACGCAAAAATCCACGACACGGACGTCAGTTGCACCAGTTCCTCGGCGAGCCTGTGGCTCCTCAACAGCCTTTTTCATATATATCAGACCCGCTAGAGAAAGATCACGCAGCACGTAATAAGACTAACCTTGGAGACGTAAGGTCCATCGCAGAATACATCCACATTCCACCACTGTTGACAGAGGATTGTGAGGGTGCGAACTTTGGGTGGATTCGATTGCATTCTACCAAGCCGGAATGCAGGGCGGAGGTTAATTCCTTGTTTGCTTTTATGGAATAACAAAGAGACCAACCGCTGGAGGAGCATGTGGTCATCCAGAGGCCTTTCCGCTTGGGTGGTTCCAGCACGCTTTTGTGAAGCGAGAAAAGGCGTCTGGAAGAAATTATTCCTAAACGATTTTGCCGTACTTAGGTTCAAAGTAAAGCGAAATATCCAACACGTCAGCAAAGGGAAGAATTTTAAGTTCGGGACCAAGGTTCGTTTGTTATAATGCGTTTCTGTCGGTCATTATGTTGTTAGGCGCATTGTTGAGTGCAGTCGCTTTGACTGCTCTTCACTTTATTACCTCAAGCTGGGATTTTGGTTTACGTCTTTCATGAATAATTTCTTCCAATTAAAACACGTAACGTTACTTCGGGTGTAAAAGGAACTGCGATGAAGAGGCATTATCGCCTGTGACCCTAGCCGAGTAACGTTATACAAACTGTGTAAGGTGGCCTAGTAGCTACAGTATGTTTACACACAAGTCGTAGGCGAGGTGCTTTACATGCACGTGGGTACAAGCGATTGAACAGTAAATTCGTTAGAATCCGATTATCTATGTGCAACGTCTTATTAAATGTTCAGACGGGCATACTACATTTGCCTAGGAGGTCGAAGGCATTGCCGCTATTCAATTGCGTATACCGGGGCAAATAATGCAGGTATTATGTTGCTTTACTTTTGACGTAAACAACGGTTAACACGTTTCATGTGCAGAATTTGTACTACATAACGCCAGATTCTCTAATTGGGGTACGTTTTCTATTGTGCTCAATAGCAATAAAAAGTAATGGCGTTATTCGTAGACAGTCCTTTAATTGCAAACAACGCTTGAACTATTGCACGTATTGCATTGCTTTTACTTTTAACGTAAGCAGCGGTCAAAACGTGTTGTGTGCAGCCTTTTTGGTACCGCATTTGGTTATTTTCTATGCTTGGGATAGGTCTTTGTTCTGAGATTTACTCAGGTTTACCTCCGGCGCAAATATCAAATTTAGCGCATAAAGGTTTGGTTATGTTTTTCGTTGCCTCGCGATTATCTAGTGAACTACCCCGCCTTAGTATTTTTCAACCAAGGCTTTTCATGTTTATTTGCCTTTCTAGAACTTATTATTTTCTTTTTCATGTTGTAATAATTCAGCCTCTTTTATTTCTTTCCATGTGCGCACCAGTAAGCATGAGGACTGAGCGGGCAGAAGTAGTGCAAAATTTTATAGTTAAGTTGGAATGAATTGGATCCTGTTTCCAAAGAAAACCTATCCAATTACGGATCCAGGCAACTTTCACCACAAACAAAATAAGGGAGCTCACTATTACCTGATAGTCAGATAAACTTCAAACTAGGAGCGTACAAGCCCGTCAGCTGTACACATAACGAAGCCAGTGCAGTCGTAATTGCCTACAAGCAACATATACACTTTTCTTAATCCTATGCAAGGGTAAAGGATTACGGTAAACATTGAGCTGATCCCTTACGAGCGCAGCATCTAAGCAGTCTAGAAATGTACACAATTATTTATGTATTGCTTTAAATGGGTAGTGGATTCTCGTAAAGATGGTTCCTGAGGCTACGCGCATTGGCAAGTATTACTCGCCGACCCTAATTTGAGCCAGCGGACTGGGTAATAGTAAAACTGGCCGCCAGCGCTCTTTGGGTTTTTTCGTTGCTACGGGAAACCCATAGGATAAAGATCAGCTCCCCAGTAATCCTACGCGTGTGCAGCTCATTGACAGCTTGTTTCATGTTAGCTCGATCTTCCTGACAGAGGCCTCTCAGGTCGAAGTACCTTTTGCCCATAAGGCTCGAAATGCACCTGAGGATGCGGCGGCATACTTCTTTGTCTAGGCAAACGACTTTAAGTGACGAAACATTGTAGGATCTTCCTGCCTTCTATCTACGCAGAAGGCTAAGATGAGGTTGATGACCTGCAACCATTGTCGACTAGTACGGATGGTATTTGTTTGCGAAAGTCCTGATGGTCTGGGATTCTTTCAGCTGAGGTTACAGTCATCTTCCGGCAAACTTTTAAGAATAAGCAAAGGAATAAATAAGGTATATTTTTATGGTTAGCTAGAAGCAGTGCCCTTGGAGTGGTCAGACCATAATCCACAGTAATCACATGTTTTAGCATGAGTACTAGTGGAGTTAAGTGCATGAACGACTTGAGCGAGGGTACTGCACTAACGCGGTAGGAAGCGGCTCTTAACGAATTTCATTTCAGCTCCACTACCCATTTTCGGTAAGTTACGGGGCCCGAGAGATGGTGGGCTTATGGAAAGCGAGAAGGAAGGCGATGGCATTAGAAATGTCAAAAAGCGTTGTAATGTTTTTTAGTACAAGTAAATAAAACCACATTAAACTAACTATCTACAAGACGACGGTATTTGGCGTACTAAGCCGGAAAGTATAAACGTAGACTATATAGCAAATTTATCTCATTAACCAATGACCTCGATCATCAAATTTAAATGGCTTTAATCGTGCACAAATTAAAAATTAGTATTGTGGCGCAGATATTGCTAATAATAAAAGCTGGATAACTCAGTCAGAACCTCGCTTGATCTCCGTACCTGATAAGAGCCAATGTACCGCAATACTTTGTATTTCTCGAGTTCTGGAGCGACTGCCAATACTGCGAATATGTGCTTTAGCGGCTCAGACGGAAAAGCAGAGAATGGTCCAAAGACCCGTATTTGTGAACGTACTGCGCTGAATGTGTCAGCAAGAGCACATTGAAAGTCAGCTCATGCGCACCGTACAAGTAGAAGTTTGCCCTCAATGAAAACCTGCAACCCTGACTTAGCGGGTGACATACTGAATAGATGCACGTGTTTTGCTCGACCAAGTACTTCTAGTATGCACCTGGAGCTACATCCCATAGAACCGCTGGACCAACGTACATTAAGTATTGTCTAAATACGGTAGCATTCCATTACTGAAACTAGTGAACGCCTCTACAACGTTTGGGAAAGTCACGCGGCTAATGCGGTTGCTTAGCCTCCATCAATTCCCGTAAGTGCCTGATTTTTCGCCGAATAAGTAGGCAGTTCTTCTTAGCTAGGGCCAATATCTACAAGGACGTCTTCCTACGCATTACACCGAAGCATACGGGGTGCATGTAGTCCGTAGAGAATGCGCTTGTCGTATCTATATGTACGCACTCGAAAGGTAATGGATCGTTGTGGCTAGCAAGCCTAAACGGTTCATCCGTACGAAGCCGGCCAGTTGTCCGTGGAAGCGTCAACTGAGGGTTTACACGTTTGGCGGCATCCGGTTTTTGATTTGCCTGTCACTGTGGCCAGGCACATATCGCCTGCGCCTTCAAAGGGCCATAGATGACTTGCTATACACCACCCACAGCTCCATCCACACACCCCAGATCCAGTGTAAATCCGGAGGAATAAGACCGGGAGGCATGCGGATGGGAGCCTCGTTGAACCAACAGAAGCGGCCTATGCTCCTTCACAGGCAAACACAAGCACGCTGTATTTGGGGAATCGAGTGCACGCGAGGAGGTGGCTGGACCGGAGTCCGCTGCCCACTGAATGCATGGAACAATTTTGAGCCTGGCACGACCGCAAGGATCTTAAACCCCGTCCCCTCCAAAAACGACCAACTGTTTCCTTGAGCCAGTATGGACGAGGTAGTGGGTAACAGACATGTAGGCACCTTGTCAGCATGTACATCAAGCGCATCCACACTTGGGATTCAAACAACAGCCAAACATTCAAAATGCCGATATCGAATAAAGTAAACGCTAAGACGACGTAAATACTCGCTAAATGAGCTTATGGAATAAATTGGTCAAAGCTGAATACGCGATGCGTACAAAATGTCAAAAAGTTATTTAATATTACCACTCGATGAATTTATACAAGTTGAACACAATTTGCATGAGCGACGTGTGCAAGCTAGAAGACGATTAGCAGGTACAAGGCACAAACAAATAAAGTGGAATGAAGTTTGTCAACATTAAAATCCTAGCGTAAGTGTAGGTTGGTGTAGCCCAATCGCGGTGAAGAAGCATCATGGATGCAACATCAGCCTCAGCATTGGGTTTACATACACACCACATTAACAGCACTTGTCACAACTGCGGAATTCCTTGCTCTTCATTCTCTTAAATAATGCTCGTGCAGGTGTATCGCATATTACATCCTCTAAGTTTCTTTGCGTTGTAAATGCGTTACCAGGAGATTTCACCCTGACCTCCCACAATGCAATAAGTTCGTTCCTTAGGTAAGCCGAAAGTTGGCCAGCTCCAAGGGTTTAACTAAAACATGGTGTAAACCCGCGGCAAAACGAAGCGAAAGGAGCGGGGAAATGATTTTACACAGAATTGCTCACACCTGCATTCGGGACGAAATGAAAGGAGTAATCCATTTATAATCAGTTGGATTTCCATCTCATGGGGTGGGGTAACATTTTCGCAATGACACGATGTCATCGAACCAACGGGTACACCAAATGGACTGTATGTCCCGGATGCCAAATGGGTGCTTTGCCTTTTGCATGAAGTCTTCATCGGGGTTTTATAGCCCATAGGGAAGTCGGGGTGAACTAGCCGCGGGATAGACAGTAACTCATTACCAGCTGACACGGAGATTTGGCCACTTATAATCTACTGCCAGACGTAATTGTGCAGTGTTTCTCTATGATATCGGATATCTCCGAGACAACCAACTGGTCCGGACGATATTGCATATGGAACGCCGCAACACCTTCACACGTAGTAACGGTATGCTAAATCTCACTTCGGGAACGATACTGGTGCATTGGTTCCCCATTGCAGACGTTGCTGAGGACCTCAGCTTCGGTTGCGGTGACGCAGTTACTTCAGTGGCAAATAACTCAAGTCCGGCCTGTTTAACAATCTGCACATGCACTGGTCGCTTGAGGCAGGCCAATCAGAACATTAATGTTGGTTGTAGTGTGGCTGTCGTTCGGGATTTATAGATGTCGGCAGAACCGGGAGCGGAAGCAGGACAAACGAATTAGGGTTGACAGCGAAGGTAGCGTAGGTGTATACTGGAACTTGGCAAACGACGAAATCAGCGGGCGCGGATGAGTGAAAGGAACACACATAAATGATTACTGTCAGCGCGAAACCTACCACCCGGTAGCTCAGGCCGAGCTAGTGCTTTGACGTGGGGGCTGCCCTAAGCATTTGGCTCAATGGCTTATATGCTGGGCTGCTGGCGGTTTTAAGAGATCACTTCCAATAGGAGCCGGTGACCGGTTGCACGGCTCATACTTCTTGGTCCGGCGAGCTGCCGAACTGTGACCCAGTCCAATCAGTGATTCAGACACCAGCTGCAATTAACAGTGCTTTTCTGAAGCAAAGCTAGGTGTGGTGACTTTAACATTGCTTCGCAGCTTGGTTAAACAAACATTTGTGGCTGGAAAGACTTGCGTGTTGCTTTTCCCGACACTTGCACACCACGATGCGGTTTCGTCCTGGTTTGGGCTCCTCAGTTGTAGATAGCTAGAGCTGGGGTGAAACTCAGCGTTTAGTAGGTCACAGCTGACTCTTCGATCAATATGCTGCTAAAAGCCGCGAGCAACGCTTGGCACAGCGGAAACTTATTCAGAGCTTAATTTTGGGAGCATTCTGTGGCTTTCCAGAGACACCTAAGTACGTCGTTGATGAAAGACGTGGCTTTAACCGAGTTGTGGATTGGCTCAGCGGGGTAACCGCAGTCAGTGTTGAGGCGTTAGATAAAATTTAATTGTAAGCTGCTAAAGGTGAGGGAAGTATTAATCTTGCTCGGGATATAGAAATAGCTGAGAGCTTACTTCAAGTCATAAGGCGGGGCTATTTAAACAACTATTTTGAATTAGGATTAAAACAAACGACAGCGAATACCTAGATCATGCGAAGCTGAAAAATAGATCTCAAATAATTAAGTAAGTGGCATAACTGACTGCGAAACAGCAGTGGTTCAACGGGGAAGCTAACGACTGCAGATAAGCTTATAGCCTCAAGCGTTACAATGTAAAAGCAACGCCATACACAGCTAACCAACTCAACCATACCTGCGGGCGCTTCCGTGGAAGGATACTCAATGAGATGGCAGAGCTTTTATGTCAACGAAAGCCAAAATTGCTAGGATGAGTTCACGCAGGTTGAATTGGTACTGACATTAGTAAGTGTTTTAGGGTAGGGAACCCCAAGCAGAGGAGCTGCTCGGCGCCCCTCTCACGACATAAGTACGGAAGTGTCAAGTCAAGGGACAAGCATATGGCTGACTACGCTGTGCATTACGTCGTTATAGCGCTCTTCTAACTGGTGTCAAACTATGTAGGCAGCATCAAATTGGGCGTACAAATGATATGCACCGACGAAAGCTAGATAATTGGAAGAGAATTTCTACCCGCTATGTCTATATTGGGTCGGGCCGGTGGTCCAGTATTTAATCTCTAGATGTGTTGGTATGCCGCAATCCAGCCGTAGTTGAAAGGTTTAGCAAGCTATCTAGAGTGTAGCAAAATTAAACCAGTCCTTTAAGCATTGATGGTCAACGGTACGTTATTCCACCATTAAGCTAACTTATACAATAACTGTTTGTCCTGTACAGCGCTATGTGCCCTCGGTTGATTGAAGAAAAACGGCCTACTTTGTACAGGGTATTTGTGACTATTAGTCTGTTGAGTAGATCCTAATAGTTGATAGGCTAAAGAAAGAGCGAATAATTTGTTACTATGCAACGGAGCCCGCAGTGGATCCCGCCTAAGCCGCATGCATCCCTGCGGTAGTTAAGTGGCCAAAGAGTTAATAATCGTTTTGTAACCGAACACTGGCGGTTCTCCATTGCTTTGCTCACACTTATGTTTGCGTTACAGAGTACAACGGGGCAGTATTCTAAAATGGGTCAGGCACAAACTTTATAAAGAGTGAACGTAGATTCTGTAATTGATATCTATTTAAAATGCCTCAAATTATTGAGCCAGCGCTAACAGTGCTGTAGCGCAACATGTATGCCAACGTTAAGTAAAGTTGAGCGGCGTATTCCTAGGTCACTTACGAGAGCACTATGGCCTACTTTTGTATCGCTGGGGGTTAGTAAGTGCGCTAGGACACTGTATTTTGCAGAGGAGAATTACTGTTTCTATGTTTTGTACTAAGAATTTGCGCTTGTTTTGTATTTGTGAAATGCTGTTCAATAGGTCCGAAGCATCGCAAGAGCAGACGACTTTAAGGTCGGCAGCCAACCACTATTGCGTACTGTGTGCTAAAAGTTGGCTTACATCGCTACCCTACACTAGAAACTAATTGAACAAAGACACTGGCCTGAAAGCTCCAACTGGTTACGCTAACTGAACGGATTTTGTGTTACTTTATCGGATAGCTTTATGTGTAAAAGCTAAGAAAAGGACGACGAGCGTAGAGGACCGGTGATATTACATGATGCTAGCTTTGCCAAGTGCCATACATGAGGGGCACTGTCGCTTGCCCTTTACATGTCAAAAAAGATGACTGCGAATGCCTGCAGTCTATGTTATGTACCACCTTATTTAGGAATGCAAACTGGTACGGTCGTGTTGGCAGGAAACTGTGTATTGATTTGATGAGAAGGTTCGCTGCCACTGAAACCAGAGCATCCCTTCGTTGAGGATTCTTTCCATAACTAAATACTCAAGGTGTGCGCCTGATGGTTCGGTGGTATTTCACTTTTTGGCGGCAGCCCTTCTTGCGCCTTGGAGTGATTATTGCCTGCTTCCACGCGGTTGGAATTGCGTCTGGCTTTATTAAGCGTGTAAAAAACTTGAAAGAAGGACAGAAATATTTGCACTACCTAGCAAGTATAGAAGGATTGTGTGCGCGTCTTCATGATGCATCTGATAGTGCACACCTCGAAGGCTATAGTGTGCAGTTCATTATGAGTAGGTTAATGGAGTGTGGCTGGTAGTAACCTGTCAGTACTGGCAAAGGATCGGTAGAAGTAATCGTTTAATTTCTCACATAATGCGGTCGTGTTGTTAACAATGGTTTTGTTTGAAATGGTAAGGGAGTTTATAGAAAGTAATGCTGGATTGCTTCGATGTCCCACTAAGCTGATAAGGACTTTACTAGCAGCTGTGGAACTGAGCGCGTTGTGTACTTCTTTTAACAATGTACAATGTACAATATATTTATACTGTTTAAAAAGCGCCGCTTTACAAGTCTCGTTTAATAGTTGATTGTAATATCGATATAATCATAATGATAAGGATTCTAGTAAAACAGGTAGTGGTTTAAATATGAAAATATGGGCGTAACGTTTGCTCCGCTGTAGTCCTGGATTTTGCACAGTTTTGCAGCATCCAGGGTTGAGCTAGATAGGTCCATGGTAAACTCCAGTCGTAGGCTGGAGACCCAGCGCTAAGTGCCAGCGTATAAGTTGATGAGTGTGTCAACCAGCTGGCTGTTAGCTACTCTTATCATCGGTGCAGAGACGACTGATACTAGAAGAGTGTTCATCGGATGACAGACGCGAATGAAAAAGAAATTTCTATGGCACTCCAAACGGCTATCCCGTACAACAGGTTTCTTACATTTCCCCTCGGGGTTATGTTTCGGCTGAGTCGCAGCAAAGAGCGGAACACAATATGTATGTCCCGAAGGACCAAATATGCCACCAGCAGGTTGCCTCGTAATCTGCGCTAGATTCCACTGAATGCGGCCAATCGTTTCATCCTTAAGTGGTATGAAAGGTGGTGCATTTCAATTACCCTTATGTTATTTCGGTGGACCGCTTCAAATCCACTCTCACCATGCATATCTTTAGCATTAACGACACGCTAAAAAGAGTAGCAGTCTTTGTAAATCAGAAAGATATGACTAAATATGTCTTCATGTACACAAAACACTCACATATCAACGTATGCGACAACCCTGTTGTTCCATAGCATATTTACTGCTCACCTTCAGTACTCTTAACGGGATAATTCATGTGCAGGCGTTCCTCGCTTAGTCGAAAAAACACATTTTAGATTACTCATAAGTAGCAGGAGTTACTGTGTAATTTTGTCGAGGTTGTCATCCCAGTAGTACACCAGCTACATTGCCCCACCTAGTCCGTAAAAGCACCAGACGCGTTTCGCCCTATTGGGGCTCGTTACGGGTGCGCATTCCCATGGTCCACTAAAGAGAATCAAACACAAGACCGCTAGAGGCAGATGCCAAGTAGCCAACAGCTTAAGCCCCTTAGACCTGTGGGACGTTGGCTGGACTACATAATTTGCAAACTAAATGGGTTATAGCACTACTTATCTTGTACCGTCACACTCACTCAACGAATGTACTACTAAAATCCTGCTACGTACGCGTAATATAGATAAAAACTAGCTCTTCCAAGTTTTAAAATGTCATGGCTAAAGCGGCTAGTGAGAGGACGTGCTCGCCACGCAGCCTAACTACGCTCGATGACAGTGGAAGGTAGGTGGTGCTATAGCCCAGTTGGTTTGCAATTTTTATAGCCTAGCAAACGTAACCATGGCTCAGTGTCTTAAACTACTGGCTATTTTGCCTCCGCCTCTAGTGTTGTTTGGTTCGATCCACCTTAGAGGACCGTGGGATATGCATCAATGGTGAGCCCAAATAGGGTGAACTGCGTCTGATGCCCTTTCGGACTAGGCTGTGCTATGCAGTTTGTGAACTAATGGGATGAAATCATTAACAAAATAAGTCTTTTCTTTTTTGTTTATTCTTAAAGTTCTGACGTTGTGACTGCCGCAGTGCATAATGGTCGTGTTTCCGCCGTGGATACAAGGTTTGTATTGCGTAGTTGACATAAAGCAGTTGTCAAAATTTGGAGCGGCCTTTTGTCCAAACGCCGATCGTAATAGCCTGACGTGTAGTTTCGCAGTCATCGAGATATTTTCAGATTGGGTGGAGCAACGCAAATCATCTTGAACCAGGACGACAAACGCACGTTCGACAGATGACGGTTGCATTACATACTTTTCCAGATGATATGAATAGCTGCGCTGGTGTCGGATGGAAATTATCTTGCATTTACACACGTCGGAACGTAGTGAACTTTGGGTCAAACATTGAAATACAGTATCCAGGTCGCTATGAAGCAGGTACTTGTCGACGCGCATCTGCAGCTTCCACCAAATCTTAATATTGTCCACAAACCTTAGGAAGTACGAAGCCATTACGTGTGCAGTGTTATTAATAAACACCAAAAAACAAACGTGAACTTATGAATGAGCCTTGCAGTACACTGTACTCGAGCGGTATGTGGTCCGCCAAAGAGATCTGAAGTCTGACCAATATTCGCCGTTGAAGTAGAAACTTGAAAGCCCAATCTAAAAGACGGTCACCCATCCCGTATTGCATGAGCTTGGAGAGCAGTATCCGATGGTCTAGGGAAGTGAAAGCCCTCGGAAAATCCAGGTAGATAACGTCAACCCTTTCTCTTGTGTCAGATGACTCGGTCGAACTTATGCGGGCGTAAGTATATTCGTTGCGCTTGACCGTTGTCGACGGAAGCCGTGCTATTCCGGCGCAATAATTTCACAGGTTTCCAGAAAACAAACCTCTGCATCGGAAAATATGGATTGCATAACTTTGGAGACAGTATGGACAACTGATACTGGGCCGTAGTTGGAGGGATCAGTTGTGCTTCCACCTTTTTAACCGGTTATTATTCCAACCTTTCACAGTGAGAACTTGGTTCTGGTCTAAGCAGGGCTGGAAAAACTGAGATAATTGTCCTGTCAAGTGACGTACTGCTGCTTTCAATGCCTCTGGACGAATGGTGTAGACACACGGTGAACTGTATTAAGGTAGAGACGTCAGCTTTTGAAATACAGTCCCGCGGTAAAAGCGATCCGCGTTAGTTCTGGTGAGGAGATGACAGATGGGATGTTCGGTTGGTAGCCAAATTCTTTGAAACAAACAAATAATTAACTGGTATATTTTGCTAAAAACCAAAACACAAAGGTAAGGGCTTTCAATTATAAATCAGCGGAACTACACGTACGCTAGGTTATAAAACCAAAATAGTTGTAAAGTTGACAAGACCTTAGGACGAAAAATGTTTCACACGGTACACAAGTAATGTAGAAAATTATTGTTCGAGGGTCGCCAAGGTTACGTAAACATTGCAGGATATGTAACGGACGAACGAAACTAGGTTGGCGCGTGGTCGAATTTGAATCGTTGCGTTGACGGCACCTTTCCCCTCTGCCTTTCAGACCATCATTCCTGCGCAAATACTGAAGAAGAAGAAGAACCTGAGGAGGACAGTTAACCGTAACGTTTATTTCACCCCTTCCGATTTTAATGATTTTTCTTATAGAGCCTACTTGTTGCGTAATAGAAGTTACGTTTCAATCCTTGGAGGTCTCCGTCGTCTGAATTCTATAATTGGCGACCCAGTCAGGATACCAGAGCTAGGCGGAAATCAAAGAGTCTGTGTGAAGACGAAAGTCAAAAGATTGTTGCTGATCCCGGAGTGAGAATTTTGGTTGCCATGGGATTCCTGTCAGACGCTTTACAGAAGATGACTACTAATCCGCTGCCAACCGCGTCTACACTCCCGCTACCGCCCCCTGAAAGATTTTCACTGGGCATGTCTTACTCAAGGTGGGAAAAACAAGTACAAATGTACCTAGAGCACTTTCCTGTTTCGCAATACCGTACCGTCATAATCGAACTGCTCTCAGGTGAGGCGTTCGATGTCGTAACGGATACTAAGCTTCTGGAAGAACTCGTCACATCAGAAACATTCGTCTGCTTTCGGCGCATACTGGACCGGCCGGGCCTCTCCGGCGAATCGCGTAAAGCTTTTCATGCCCGGTAGCAAAGACCGGGGGAAACGTAGAAACATACGCTCGCCAACTGCGGAGGATGGCAGTAACTGCCTAGGCAGACGAGAAGCAAGAGCAACAGGATAAGCGCATTTTAGATCAGTTGCCTTAAAGCATCCAAATTCCTTCGGTATAAAGGGAGCTCCGTTTACGACGCCCTACTTGCTTTCAGGCAGCCTTAGAAGTAGCAGACCAACTAAAGCAAATGGACGCGGCCGTAGGTCCCATGGAACCATCTTGTGCGCTGAAGAGATGCAGTCACACTAGCTTCAAGCCACCAGAACGAAGGAATTGGAAGCGCGTTTCGTATCGATGGGGTTACTCGTGACCTACAGTACAATGGAACTTCCGAAGGCCCGGCCCTGTTCACCAAGAAGAGGAAATTTCCCGCCAAGCCGTGGCAGCCGAAACCTTCAATATGAGTGCGTCCGTGTGAAGT
This sequence comes from Dicrocoelium dendriticum, assembly GCA_944474145.2. Classification (NCBI taxonomy): domain Eukaryota; kingdom Metazoa; phylum Platyhelminthes; class Trematoda; order Plagiorchiida; family Dicrocoeliidae; genus Dicrocoelium; species Dicrocoelium dendriticum. The sequence continues at coordinate 88,210,494 of OX104063.1, forward strand.
CAGTTTTCATTCCCTCTGTCACTTGCACAACGTCCGCATTCTCACTAGCGGTAGAACTAATCGTACTAACAGTGCCACTGGTAGGTCTAATTGACACAGGGGCATGCAGGAGCTTCGTTCGAGCTACTATAACCAAGTCACCCACGGATTGTGTGTGGACGCCATGCCGCTACCGCCTGACCGCTGCTAATGGAGAACCTCTGTCATTTTGGAAATCTATCACTGCTCAGGTGCTCCATGCTAATGAGAAGTTCTGCCACGAGTTTATTGTCACTGCTAACCTTCCATTTGCTATAACAATTGAAATGGAGTTATTGAGGCGTATGAGCTGCCACTTAGATTAAGACAAATGCCAGTTTATCACCAAACCTTGCGTTGTATTGCACAGACAAGACCAGGCTGACAGGCTTCAAACTTTACGACTGGTGTGGCCCCTCTGACGAGGAACACCGAGTAGACACGTTTATCCGCTCACGCAAATTACCAACAGAGGAGCGGATGTTGGAAAAGCTCCAAGAAATGCTGCTAACCCACTCTGAAGCATTCATCTGGCAGGTTGGAGACGTTAGCAGCGACACTGGGAATACGACCCCGATTAAGACTCACCCAAGACGGATCCCAGTGCACTGGCAAGACGAGCCGCAAACGCTCATAGGCGAGACGTCGTAGAAGGTAATACGACCCTCTACTTCTCCATGGGCAGCCCCAGTCATCTTGGTAGAAAGACAGTGGCTTATGGCTGTATGTTGATTACAGGCGGCTAAACGAAGCCCTGCGGAAGGACGCATTTCAACAGCCCAGAATTGATGACCTTTTCAACGCGCTCTGAGGGCCCCTTTATTTCAGCGCGCTAGATTTGGTGTCTGGTTATTGGCAAGTGAAGGTTGAAGAGAGTGACCGACCGAAGACAGCCTTTTAGTCACTTCAGGGCTCTATGAATTTTAAACAATGCCTTTTGGCCTATCAAACACTCCTGCAAAGTTTCAACTTCTTATGCAAGAAGTGCTTCAAGAGTTTATTCCTCACAAATGTCTCGTCTATCTGGACGATGTCATCGTACAAGGGAAAAGACGGATGAACATCTAAGCAATCTAACCGAAGTGGTAACGTGTCTAATCAATGGAGGTTTGAAGCTCCATCCAAACCATGTCGCTTACTACAGGAAGAAGTTACCTATCTCAGACACCTCATCTCTAGGGCAGGCAACCGAGCAGACCCTCGCAAGACAGCTCAGGTAAAGGCCTGGCAAATCCCCACTAATGTCGAGGAGCTACGCAGTTTCTTAGGACTGGCGTCGTACTACTGTCGATCCATCAAGGGTTCTCGAAAGTCGTAGCCCCTTTAAACGCGTTGGTGCAGAATATTCACAGTTTCGATTGCACTATCGAACGTTAATGGGCTTCGATGGATTGCGGAAGGCTCTGTGTACCGCTCCGATTTTTATCTTCCCCGACGTGTCACCACCTGCTGGGGGTTTATTTTTGACACCCATGCCAGCGATCAGGCCATTGTAGAGGTTTTGCCGCAAAAGGGGCGGGATGGCATTGAGAGAGTGGTTTCATACAGTAGTAGAAGCCTTATGTCAGGAGAACGAACTTACTGTACGAAAAGGAACTTAATGTTGGCGTTGGTGTTTTTCATAATACAAAATCGGCACTACCTTTTAGAAAAGTAATTTGTAGTACGGACAGTTCACCAAGAACACAGGTGGTTGCAGAACTTCAGCGACCCCGAGGGGCAGGTTGCTCATTGGCAAGAGCAGCTACAGGAGTAAGAGTTCGAATGTCGCTATCGGCCAGGTAAACTACACGGCAACGCGGACGCGCTATCTAGGGTTCCTTCCCGAGATCACGGAAGCTGTCCTTCCTGTATTACACAACACGTAGCGCTGGTCAACCTACAAAAAGCCGAGTATGATCCTTGCAAAGTAGCACGGGCTTCGGACCCATACTTATCAAGTAGCTACTACGAGCGGCGGTCGGGAAGGGACAAACCAGATCCGAAAGAAACGGAAGGGAAATGCTACGAAGCTTGGTGTTTGTGAAAGATGTGGGCTGAACGCGCCATCAAAGGGGCGTGTTAGTCGTCGATTTCGGCCCACGCACCTGAGGAGGATCGTAGTTCCACAGGCTTTAGTTACGGAATTGCGGTCGGAACTGCACCAACAGGTGGGACAGGCTGGAATCAATCAACCCGAATCGGCGGAGCGTCGACGATTTTGGTAGCTGCATCAACGAAGAGACCGTGGCAACATCTGCCACATTTGCGAAAGATGCGCGACATTCAAAGATCTGCCTAATGCTCATAGCGCGCCATTACAATCCATGACAGCGAGTTACCCGAACGAAGTAGTTGGAGTATACCTCGTTGGTCCGCTACCGGAGACGCCGAGAAGAAATCGCTGCATTCTAGTCATGGTAGACTACTTCACCGTATGGTGTGAAGCCGTGCCAATCGCGCAGGCTGATCCTTTCAATGTGACAACAGCGATGACTAATCACTGGGTTCGCCTTTGGAGAGCGTCTGGGCAACTACATTTCGATGGGAATCATGTTTCGAACGCCCACTGGTCCATGAGATGTGCAGAGCACTCGGTATCGATAAAACGCAAACAACAGCGCACCATGCACATGGTGACGGCCAGGTTGAGCGCACGAAGCGGTCGTTGAAGTCACCCTTGAAGGCGTTCGTGGATCAGAACATTTACGAGTGGGACACGTTGTTGCCTAAATGCTTATTGACCTATCGCAGTACGATCCACCCTTTTACCGGCCAAACGCCGTCGTTTAGGTGGACTGGTAGAGAAGTTCGGTATCCCTCGGACGTCCTATTACCGAGATCAAAACAAGTGTACCCGTCGGTTGCAGAACACGTCAGTAAGCTTCTTGACTCCGTTTGACGCACACAAGAAGCGGCGCGCATTAACTTGGCGAACGCTCAACAGCGACAGAAGGAATACTGCGACAAAGAGGTTTCCGGTGTCCCGTTGAAAGCAGGCAACCTCGCATATTTGCATCAGGCATCAGTATCAGGAATACCAGCGAAGCTGCCTCATGAGTAGGCAGGACCCTACTTGATAGACCGAATAATATCTGATCTGACTTTTGTGGTTAGGGACCCAAGGAACGCCGTCTGGCAGCACATGGTCGTACAATTTAATCGGCTTAAACCTTTCCAAATCGAGCCTGAGCATTCGGATGAGGAGCACCACAATGAGCCACAGAAAGAATTAGCCACCGAAGTTGAAGTACCAGCTCAAGGGTGCTTTGACTTGGCAACAGGGAAGTTGCCTACCTAGAAGGGGTGCGGTGTAACGAACAAGCGTAACTAGATTGGTGCGTGGCCGGATATGAATCGCTGCTTTGACGACACCTTTTCCATCTGCCTTGCAGAACGTCATTCCTGCGCAATTACTGAAGAAGAACAAGAACCTGAGGAGGACAGTTAATTGTAACTTATCCTTCCCCCTTCCAATATTGCTGATTCTTTCTTATAGAGCCTACTTGTTGCGTGATAGAAGTTACTTCTCAATCCTTGGAGTGCTCTCTTGGCTGCGCTCTATAGATTTGAACTCAAGGGGTGTGTGAATTCAAGGTGAGGTGGTTTGGCATGCCAACGTCCAAGTTGCACGACTTATTTCTTCTCTTCTGTGAAATGTTTGATGGGAAATCGGGATTCTACTCCGATACCGGATGGTCCCATCTAACGGCATGTTAGAAATTTCTTCGTCGTTTGCTTTAATTCAATCCTAGGACTCGTGGAGGGTCAAAAAGGAAAATACAACAAGGGCATATTGCAGCCGCAGCGCGTTTGCTGTTTTCACAGCCATTAGTGTTGGGCCAGCCGTCGTCTTGCGTGGTGAAAATCCTTGCCTCACCTCTGTTAGGTTAGTTACCTGCATGCAGAACTGTTTTTGGTTAGTACAGAGCTTTTGCAATATTCTGCTTATAGGCAGCGTTGTCCTCTCTGCAGTTGCGTGCAGTGGTTACGTTGGGCTATGTAGTTCCCCCAAGTTTCTGGTGCTGGAAATTTTGTTTACACTTGCCACGCTGCGTTAATAATGGCCATTCATTTTCGAGTTCTGGCCTATTGAAAGAAACTGGTTTATAATTATTGCAAAGCTCTCCCTGAAGCCTCTGCAATCAGCTGACTGAATCGGCCGACGGACTCGAGCCATGCGACTTCCGGTGGTACTTCGGCAAGGAAGGACCACGTTGTAGGGCTGACGAGTTAGGCTAGTTGGTCGTGGCATGTGATGGTTTGCACAGCCAACTCGTTCTCATTCCGATATTCCGCATAGCAGACGAAGTTTGAACTGATGACCGCGTGATCACTTTGACCTAACCACCAGTCTAAAACTAACACATCATTCAATCTCCTCGTTGG
>OX104063.1:88215375-88348831 GCA_944474145.2 Dicrocoelium dendriticum
AGACCATTGACTAATTCTGGAAGCCCACAGTTTCACGGAATAAAACAACAGACGAACGACTATTAGGGAGACAGACGTCAAAGGAAAATAAAGGCTAGAGAGTGAGGGAGTGGCTCCTTGCAAGCTACATGGAGCCAAAATTGACTAGCTACTGCCAAAAAGAGTTGACGCGATTAGGACGAACGACGCCTAACGGCGCGCTAGGAAAGAGATGAGTAGCCAGCAATAGAGTTCGGATTAAGCCTTCAGTTACTACTGGATCCTACGGCGGCACTGAATAGGTCAAGAAACCAGCTGAGCTGTGACGCAAACAACCCAAGGGAATGAACATTGTAAATAAATATATAAATAAATAAATAGTATATTCTCGGTAAAACGAGACACACCTGTAAAAGCGTGATCAAATATGCATACAAGCATAGCTTTTGTGGAATGTTAAAACATTGCGTTTTAATGAAAGGTATAGAAGAAAAAATGTTGTCCGTATGAGTGAGCATACTGTCAGGTAATAGTCAGACCCAGGGACATTATGGCGCTGTGGCGCGCAAAACTCCGTCAAAACACAAGTTGGGAGTAATTTCGCCAGGTAGTGATCCGTGAGCACAGGAGCCTAAACAAGGTTTTGTTGCAACCAATAACCATTACGAGACAGGGATGATCTGTGCTCCAACAAAGCATTCTTCATAACAGAATTAGTTGCACAGATTCGACGTAGAAGGCTGAGGACTGCGTCAGTGTAAAATGCTTAGCTGTGACTTTATTTTGTGGCAAGTCACATCCGCCACGTTGCAGTGTTGTTAAGCGGACATTTGTGGCTTTTTATAGGGAGAACGCTTGCCAGGCGAAAACCCACCACGTCGTGGAACACTGCCGTAGCTTTCGTTTTACAGTGCTGCAAGTCGGTTATGTTTCGTATAGACGGATTTTGCATCCTATTATTCGCAGTCGGTTGACAGCCAAAATTCTTCGTTGGTTTGCCGAATGGCTTAGTACTGACACGGCAGCAGTCGTTGGGGCCGGTCAATGATGCAAGATTCGAAGAGTCGAATGATAATGATGCAGGTGAGTAAACACATTGTTAATAGAGGCCGGCTATACTAATATATTCTTGCTCGGCTCGCAAACCGTGTCCAGCTATCCACGCTGGACTTGTCATAGGGTCGGTGAGTGAAGTTGTTATTTGTGGCTGAATGTAAGGACATTAATAGGTACAAAATTCAATGTCTGCAAATTGGATTTTGGATTCCTGCAAATGTAAGTAAGGAAGGAGCGAATAATAGAGAGCTCCGGATATCCGCAAAGTTGAATGGAGCCTACGGCGACTACCTGCTACTAAGCAGAGATAGTTGCTCTAGAAAAGGATGTATCAATGGCTGGTGTAGCCATATCATTAAGACGTTTGGCCACTACTGGAAACTTAAAGATTTGTTGAAGAAACGAACATGCGAGCGAAGCTTATAGAGACAGACGTCAGAGGAAAATGAAGGCTGGAGAGTGTGGGAGTGGCTCCTTGCAAGCTACACGGAGCCAATATTAACTAGCCACTGCCAAGAAGAAGAGCTCATGCGAGTAAGACGAACGACGCATACCGGCGCACTAGGAGAGTGGTTAATGGCCAAAAGTAGAATTCGGATTAAGGCTTCTGTTACTAGTGGATCCTATGGTGTCAGAGAACAGATCACCAGACCAGCTGAGCTGTGACGCAAACAAGCCAAGGGAATGAACATTGTAGGGATGGAGCGACTCCTAGAGAGCTCCAGATATCCGCAAAGTTGAATTGAGGCTATGGCGACTACCTGCTACTAAGCAGAGATAGTGTCTCAAGAAAAGAATGTATCAATGGCTGGTGTAGCCATATTATTAAGACGTTTGACCACTACTGGTTAGCTACAATTTCGATGAGGAAATCAACATGCGAGCAAAGCTTAGTGAGATAGACGTCAGAGGAAAATGAAGGCTGGAGTGTGAGGGATTGTTTCCTTGCAAGCAACATGTAGCCAACAATGACTAGCTACTGCCAAAAAGGGTTGACACGATTAGGATGAACGACGCCTAACGGTGCGCTAGGAGAGAGATGAGTAGTCAGCAATAGAGTTCGGATTAAACCTTTGGTTACTAGTAGATCTTACGGTGCCACATAATAGGTCAATAAACCAGATGAGCAGTGACGCAAACAACCCAAGGAAATAAACATTGTAAGGAAGGAGCGACTCCTAGAGAGCTCCAGATATCCGCAAAGTTGAATTGAGGCTATGGCGACTAACTGCTGCTAAGCAGAGATAGTGGCTCTAGAAAGGGATGTATCAGTGGCTGGTGTAGTCATATCATTAGGACGATTGACTAATTCTGGAAACCTACAGTTTCAAGGAGTAAAACAACAGACGAGCGACCATTAGAGAGACAGACGTCAGAGGAAAATGAAGGCTGGAGAGTGAGGGATTGGCTCCCTGCAAGCTACCTGGAGCCAAGAATGACTAGCTAGCGCATCGCTTCCTTGCGAGGGTCCGTAAGCGTGACGTTTCATGCTTGAAGAGGACTGGTAGCAACTGAGTTCAGTGTTACTGTGGGATTTACAACCGCTTTATCGCAAATCCTTGAGCTGGGACTATCGACTACCACAATAGGGTCAAATGGGTCCATGAGTTGCATATTGCGCGAGTCAGCTAAAGCCGATTATACTTTAACGGTGGAGAACGTCTTTGATATCCCTCTTTTTTAATTTGTCTTACAGCTGCAAACCTTTTAACCACCAGTATACCGAAAAGGAGAGCACGATACTACAACGCTAGAAAAGACGAATTGGCCAGAAATTTTAAAGAAAATCAGCTGGACGGTTATAAGTGGACGGTGTGGTATAAGTAAATAGCACAATAAGTATGCTAACGCTCATAAAGGCGAGTTTGCGACAATGAATAGTCCAACAAAATTATGCAGCAACAAATTTACCAGCCGTTTTAGTCGCTTTAGTTAATTTCACCAAGGTTCTTGTTAATACGAAACCGTAGCATTGTGGCTGGTGTTGTGTACGTTTGTCTGTCCGTGTAAGTTTGGAAATTTAATTTAAGTTCTTAACAGTGGTATGCGGGCAAGGGTGCAGAGTATGTAGAGACCTCGGACGACTTTGCATTTGTTTCTGGTGGGTAACACCCCTGTGTCTTAGCTCCTGCCCTGTTTAATATTTATCTTTATGCAATGTTGTCTGCATTTAATGCGGATTGGGTTTGAGGTTTTCGTGTTGTGCACCTTATTACTGGTGGGTTATTGAGCATCAGCCGGTTCAGTGCGAGAAACCTGTCTGTGAGACAACCATGCGTAGGTCAATTTTAGCTGACGCCTGTGCACTGTTTGCACAAAGCGAGGATGAGTTGCAGCATATGACTTGTGCTCTGGTTTCCATATCGGCCCAATTGTATTCACCTAGTCTTATCTGACCAGTCTGCTCCTTTGACCTTTTCCAGACTAGCAAGATATATCGATCTAATCTCTGTGGATGCAAAACTATGTCTTGTTTACATTACAGCCCGCTAGACTTTTTTACCCTTTATGAATATAGGCACTTCCATCCGTAGCCTGTACACACAATCCTTCTTCAATCGAACGACCAGCGCTTGGTGCTATGCACTTCATTATCCTCATCTGATCAGTGCAATTCTCTGGGACTACTACGAGGCCTACGGATGTGTCGACTAATCAAGTCTCCTCTTTTGGTCTCCGGCTCTCAGAGTTCTCTCAGACTACCGGGATATCACGGGTGATTTTTCAGAACTGAACGATTCATACTTTGCAAGTGAAAGTTTTTGGCTTCACCACACTTTAGCAGTAAATCTTTTTCATCCTGACTATGGCCTCCTCGTAGTTGCTGTCACGCGTTACTCGTCGCTCTGCCGTCCGCATTCATTCGCTCACAGCTGATTCTTTAAAGTTCCTTTCCTTCTTGGAACGTTGCTTTACCTAATTTGCTCCTGCACTCGGTCTCAACCTAATTGAACTTAGTTTCACCTAAGATGTCTCTCGCGTTCGGACTGCTGCCGTCATCATCGGTTTACCTGTTTCCATCCAACCATCGCATAATCCGCTTAACTTTTGTCAACACGATTTGTTATATCGGTCTCTTGACCCTGCGTGGCCGAACCTTCTTCCTACCTAGTAGTTGTAGTCTGAGTCACACCAGCGACGTAATGTAAAGAACGCGCTTGCAACTCATGTATACTAAACAAAATTACATAAGTTCATGTATCATAGGCACGGTTGCGCGCCACCAGTCTATGGTTGTGCATCTTGATTCATTGTTGTCTCTCTGTTTGGTTGCCGCTTGTGCGTTGCCCGTTTTCTCCCGAGATTTCCACAGTTACATCCGCCAAAAACAAGAGGTGTATCCACTGGGAATGGTCGACCCATTCTTAATGGCCAGCTGTTTTAAACGCTTGATCTTTTCTCAGGGAGATGAAGAACCCATACATTGTTCCAAATGGAGCTCTTTCCGCCATGCTGTAGACGCTACCTTCATGGGGTCTAAACATATGGGTGTAGCTCTCCTCGTACTCAGAGTAAAACAAGTTCCTCACCTGGAATGATATATTTACATGGATCCCCCATTCCTCAACCGAAGACAAACAATTTTGGTTTGATTACCTTCACTGCCACAAACGTTCCTATTCGCCAGTCACCTGGAGCTATTCTGATTTCATTTGACGGACAGCATTAAGCGCATAAGTGGGCTTTCCGATGTTCTTTCATGGAGTTTTCACTTGGCCATGGAGAAAAGTACACATACATTTGAAGGAATTACTGGTCCACTTTGCTGAGAATAGCATTTCTTTTCCTGTTACGGACATACTCAGACACAAGAAACAACTGCACTCACCGTCCCCATGACAAGTCCAGCATGGATAGCTGGATACGGGTTGCGAGCCAGACGATATAATAGAAAAAGCCGGCCTCTATTAACAAAGTGTTTACTCACCTGCATCATTATCATTCGACTCTACGACCCTTTTACATCATTGACCGGCTTCAACGACTACTGCCGGATCATTACTAAGCCATTCGGCCAACCAAGAAAGAATTTTGGCTGTCAACGGACAGCGAATAATAGAGTGCAAAATCGGTCTATACGATGCATAGCCGACTAGCACTACAGTTCAACGGAAGCTACGGCAGTGCTCCAGGACGTGGTGGGTTTTCGCCTGGCAAGCGTTTTCCCCATAAAAGCCAGAAATGTCCGCTTAACACCATTGCAACGTGGCGGATGTGACCCGATACCAATTAAAGTCACAGTTAGACATTTCACGCTGACGCAGTCCTCAGTCTTCTACATCCAACCTTTGCAACTGATTTTACTATGAAGAATGCTTTAATGGCGCACAGACCATCCTGGCTTTGTACTGGTCACTGATTGCACCAAAACGTTGTTTGGTCTCCTGTGCTCATTGATCACTACATGGCAAATTTACCCCCAACATGTATCTTGACGCAACAGTGTTTTGCGCGCCACAGCGCCATCATGGTCCTTGATCTGGCTATTACCTGACAACATGCTCGCTCATATGGACTACATCTTTTCGTTTATTCCTTTCATTAAAACGAAGTGTTTTAATATTCCAAAGAAGCTATGCTTGTACGCATATTTGTTTACGCCTTTACAAGTGTGTCTCGTTTTACAGAGAATATACCATTTATTTATTTATTTATTTAATTTGAGATCACCATCAACACAAGCAAACCTGTTCGTAGCTTTAAGCTTTCAGCGTAGGTGCAATCAACTGTGGTGTTGCGAAACAACGTTGGTGGTATCATATAGGAAACCACCTCCCGCTTCTGCTAGGTTGGGAGCTTGATCTCGACAGCTCAGCAGCCACACAAGGAGCTTCGTATACAAGTACAACTTTAAATTCAAGTTTAAGTTCAGTTGGGTCAGGAAGAATAGGTTAAGCTTGTGAATATTCTTACTTCTTCGTACCGTCTGTGCGGAGGTTGGTAGGTCTGCCTGAGTTGTTGAAAAGTCTTAAAGTGAGACCGCGTCGTACAAGGTGCGACCAATTACTGCCCAACTATGCCTGCCCAGCAGTCCCTGCCAGGCCGGTTAATGGGAAGTAACAGAGTGAAGTATAGGCTAAGAAAACAAGGGGAGGAATAGTACCTAATTAATAATAATACCAAGCTGTAAAAAAAATTAAAAAACGAGGGGAAGCTGTAGATACAAGTCGGTTAAGAGAAAGGGAAAATTTGGTACTTTCCCCAAGAGCACCTAACTGGCGCTTGAAACCCTCAACCGTAGACTCAGTAACGACGTGCTCCGGAAGCGTGCTCCAACGTTAACTAACCTTGTGACGAGCGAGTTTCCGTCCTTACGCTGTCAGAACGCAGTTTATGTAGCTTCAGCGCGTGACCTCGGAGACTAGACAGCTTCGCGGAACTAAGTAGCTGGGACAAGTTTGGTCCGATCTTACTGTTAGGATACGGTAAATGAGGACCAAGTCCCCTCTAATTCTGTAATAGTGCATCGAGTACATACCTACGCTACGGAAGCATTTGGAATCCCTTTGCCCCCTAATCCTTGCACTAAAACTTGTACCCACTTGCAAAACCCTCTCCAGTCTCATTTTCTTTTACCATACAAGGTGGACCAACCTGGATACGGTATTCTAAGTGTGGTTGCACAAAAGCTGAGTACAGCTTCACAAAAGTATTGGCATTTAAGACACCAAAGGGGCGGCGAATAAACCACCGCATCGAAACCCTCTACAAGCAGCCTTCCCCCCATTGTCCCCAGGGTAAAACACTGTGGCGGGGACGTTCAATAAACTGAGAGAAAACAGGGACTTCACCTTTACAGCCTACACGACGCTTGGCGGGACTAGCAACTCCAACGCGCAGGACAGAATATCTTGCCTGATTTATAAGCATCAACCATAAGTCTGACCAATCTCAGAGTCTATCCAAGGCACTCTGAAATGCCTCAGTGCCACCAGGGACATCCACAATGTTCCAGAGTCTGAGCTCATCAGCAAACAATAGCGACGGTACTTTAAGCTCTTGGGGTAGGTCACTAACCTTAATTGAAAAAGCAACTGACCTAGAACCGAGCCCCGCGGAACACCAGTATGTACAGCTTATCCAAGCGTAAGGCTAAGCCCCATGCCTACTCACTGTTTTCTTCCCACTTGGAAAGTGGACACCTATTTAATGGCGGCTCCAGATATCCCATACGAACTCCACTTCAATGCGAGGCGCTGGTGTGGGACAGTACCAAATGCTTCCGAGAAGTCAACGAAAAGCGCCACGATAGAGTGACCAATTTCTACTGACTCGGCCCAGCTTTTACCGACTACAATTAAAGCAGTCAAACACAAAAATCTCGTACGGAACCTGTACTGGGCCGCACTGAGAATGTGAAACTTAAGCGGGTGGCTCTCCAACGAATCCCCGACCCATTGTTCAAAATATTTAACTACTACGGACATCAAGCTGACAGACCGTTAGCTCGCGGGTAAAGTTCCGTTAACGCTCCTACAAATCGGACAGATGACGACCTTCTTTTATTCCGAAGGGATGGCAAGGCTGTCGAGCGATATTGTGAACATGCCTATCGGAAGGTTACCTAGCTCGGCGGCCAATATATGCATCAGCTTTGGACGAAGTGAATCAGGGCTAGAAGCTTCGGAAAGATTTGGACCGAAGAATTTTGTCTCCGTTTTGCTGACTTTAGTTAGGCCAGATTTCGCTGGAACTTTTGTGCCCAGTTCAACCTGTGGTAGAGGCCACAAAAAGAAAGGCAGCAGTGTACTGTCCGATAAGTGTACAAGCAGGGTCATAGTCGCCATGCATATGGGTACCGTCCGTACGTAGTAAAGTCGGCATAGACCAGTTCGTACTGCTGCGTTCCTTTATGTAAGCGAAGAGCTTTTCTAGTTTTGTTACGGCTGCGTTAGCAAAAGGCTCACCGTACTGGAGAAGAAGATTTCTATGATGTTGGTTACATTTATTTCTAACCGCTCGATAGCTTTCGTAAGATGGTGAAGCCGTTTGGTAAGTACGCCCGCAGTTAGGGCGCTTTCTGAGCAGGTATTCACTTTTATGGTCTAACGAAGGAGGCAGCGCCAGTGCCACACGTCTTTTAATGAGTGAGCTGGGGAGCTGAGCTCTCTTCGATGTATGCCATAAATTTCTCTCAGGCTGTCACAGCAGTGTCAGCCACGGTGATCGCGCAGCCCAGAACTGAAGCTTTGTCTCCAATTGCAAACAAGTCTGCCGGCCAAATATTTGGACATGCCTCAGCGGTAGCTTGATGACGCTTAGTTGGAGCAAATCGAAAGGATATGCAGACACCGTCACTGGCCCCTAGCGTGAACTCGCCAAAACGAGATCCAAGGTAGAGGGAATTTGGTAGCTCCTATACCTAGTCGGGAGGTCTACGAACTGATGCAAAGGCAGTTACAGTGTTAGCTACAGGAGAACCAAAACGAAAATGCTCACTAAGGAACTGCAAGATAGATCAGCCAAGCCTACTTCAGGATAAGCAACTATTGGCAGACTGTGTAGGAATAAATGCAATAAACTTCTTGGAGAAACTTCCAGGACTTCGATATACCACTACTACTCTAGACGGAGCACAGAAAGTGCACACAACATAGACAAGGCCCTAACAGTTTGATCCTCCAACTGAAGAACACAGGTCCTCAATACGTCAAGTTTACAACTGACGTAAATCGCGACGCCCCCACCTTGGCGGCCAACGGAGCGATCACAGCTAAGCGATGCGTAGCCAGGTAAACTTACTTCGGGGACGGCCAAGTTTCGGTGCTGGAAAGTATGTCGAAACGTGATTTGCTTACAAGGAGGCACACCTCATGTACCTTGTTCTTTAGGATAAGCACATTACTAAGCACTACCCGATGGAACTCGGCATGGCCAGGCCTGGATCGTACGCTATCAGTAGGGGTTCTGCTTTGGCAGAAGCTGACTTTCGGCTGACCACCGGAGAACCCATAAGCCAAAGGCCTCGCTCAACAGCCGCCTGCCTGCTCTTAAGGTTTTTGATGGCATCATTTAACTTCAGTCCATCTGCCTGTGGGAGGTCCGGCTGAACGCTGATACTAATGCCCTTGATTTTGAATGCAAAGCGCAATAAAGCCTTGCGTTCCTCCGGAGTTGAGTGTACTACATGAAATAGTCCGGGGTCGCGGATGCGGCTTATTTACAGGGACGTTCCCAATCTGGTTATCTTCTTGCTAGTGCGACCAAAAATACCAGGTGTAAGCATTTTGTTGATGCAGAGCTTGAGCCACTGGAGAACATCCAGCCTGCGTTTCACGGGAACAGCTGCCGCAGATTCAGGAACTTCACGAAAGATAACACTGCTATCAGTAAACGAATCATCTCCACAAGGCGTATTCACTACGCTAGTCTTAGACGCGTCCCCCGTTTCGATCGGTTTGGCAGATGACACAACGTGCTTCTACGCCAAGGGATCTGGAGTACTTGACGTCGCGGCTTTGTGTTCTATGTCCAACTCTTACAACTGTCCAGTGATTTTAGGCTGTGTGGCCGACGTTCACATGGAGCATTTATTCTCCAATGGAACTGGGGTGATGGGAGTTGGATTTTTGCTTCCCCTCCAATACATCTATTGTTTTAGTAACTTCAGATTTTGCGCGTGCCTTACGGACTTTGTTAGCCCACGCTCTCTGGCGGTTATTAAGTACATGGACTAAAAATTCGGTCCCGCTTTGAGCGGCCCTAAGTACGACCTCAGAAGCCCCTTTAGGGACGTTACGGACCGCTGGCGCACAAGACACGGTAGTCATCACTTCAGTCGGATTTTCATGGAACGCAAGTTAGGTTAGTTGCGTGTCTCTCTCCAAATGAGCCGACAGTACTAGCTTCCTATTTTCTTCATCAGTAACTTTACGTTACGATTAAGTGATATAAGGAAAGACCACAAGTGCTGGTTACCCAGCAGGACGTTGCTAGATGTCTCCTCAGTAACCTAATTCGGGTAAATCAACGGCGATGGCATAAAATATGATCAAGCAGCATGCAAGCTCTCGTAGAAAGCATTACGTACTGCTCAGGGCTTAAATCTCTACATGTTTCATGAAGCTAGCAGTTTGATACGTAGCAATGCATGCCAACAGAATAGTCCGTCACGGGTTTTGAGCAGCAAACGCTGCCGCATACAGAACCAGATACGTTGATAAGCGCAGCCAAAGACACCGTAGCGCTGGTACCCAGTGAATCCAACATGACACTTAAAAACCGTGTGAAATAAGTATCAAATTGTAAGAGAGTCAAGATGCTAACCGCAGTCAAAAGAGGCAGTTACGGGTTAAAACAATATGCCAAACAGATTACAAAATACCCAAATACTGGGAAATAGCCAGAGGCTGAACCACAGAAATGTGGACGACGTTCGCTAAGTATACAAAACGCTTTAAATGTAATCCAAAAAAGAGTGACAGAAAAATATTTGGATCAAAAGACAGTTGACAACGGTCAAAACTTTTGCACAACACTTGTAAACACCGTTCCAAAAACGTCATCTGAAAGTAAAACCTGAAAAATGCAGTAAGCACAGAAGCCCATATGTCAACCAAAGAAAAATTGTTTCAACAACCACGTAGCAATGGTAGCGGCGGGCATTTGGTAATCTGCAGTATCGAGTGTGGAACAGCCAACAGCTTCGTTGGCACAAAAAAGATAGTGTAAAAATGAATACCGTTGTCCCCAGCACATATACGGCAGCGAAACGTAGATGATTACCGGTAGGATGTGCGTCATCTCGAGTGGTTCGGCAAAATTGCTTGCGACGGATTCTGCGCATCGATTAGTGCTACTGAGTTGCGAGCACGCAAGCGTCGCGCTGAAGTGGAATGTGTGCAGTGGCTCGTACACTTTTGCTGAGACATCTGAGGTGACTCCGTCATGTAAACTGTATAGATTCAAAGCGGATATCCAAGCAAATAGTACATGACCAACGGAGTGTTGGGAAGCGGCCTGCGAGGAAATTGATGCTTGTTACTTGGACGTGATAAAAGTAAGCCTCTCACGTTTTAATTTTGATTTCAGGTTATGGGAAATGGAAAGCGGATGATCGGCGTACATGGCGCGGACAGCTCACGTAGGCTGTTGCCGAGGTGCAAGCGAAAGACGTAGGTATGCGTTAAAGAAGCGGAAACGGCACAAGCGGCAAGCGCCGTTGGGTTGTACGCTATTACCATCGAGCGCATGGTGTGGTATTACGTGCGATCGCAAGTGCCTGCGGCAGGCAAGTCTAGTAAGCCGGGGGCGAGTCCATCCGCGACCCACAACGGAACGACTTTGGGTGCTGATGAGAACCTAGGCTGAACCGGTGCAGCATGTGTGATTACGCTGCATTTGATTAACTAACAGCTCGCCGGAATGCAGAGTATATTCAAGTCAGGTGGTATTTTGGCCATATGGTCAAAATACTTTTTTATATCATACAAAATATCTACTAAAATACCTTTTATAAACTTGCACACGTCGCTTAAGTGAATATTAATTAATTTTGATGGCACTTTGGTGCTTGTGCCGTATTCTTAAGAAATAGTTTCTGACCTTGTGTACCCATAGCGAATTTTTAGGCCGGAAGTTTATTTCGTATGCACATTTATTGTAGAGTTATATCACAGGGTCTGTAAGCATTATTCGAAGTATGTTATTTGATATCGCCTGTTCAAGTTATTAGCTGTCGCTCGATATCTCCGGTTTAGTTGCACCTGATGAGTGCGTGGACAAGTTGCCAACCCGTCCTTTACCAAATGCATCGGCTATACATGTTCCAGCGTACTGTTTGTCTTTGCTGGAAGCGACAAAATGCAAGGCTTTGTGGCCTGGAGCGGCCGCAGTGTTGGTTCCATGCACTCAGCTTGAAGCGGATTACTGCTCTGCCATGCCATGTTCACGCTTAGTTCCCAAATTCAGCGCGCTTGTGTTGGCTGGTTGAACATTATGGGCCAGCTTCTTCGATGACAATGTTGCAGGACGTGGCGGGTTTTCTCCTAGGAAGCATTCTGTTTATAGAAAGCCACAAATGCCCGTATAACGACACCATGACGTGGCGGAGGTGAATCGCCACTAAATAAAGTCAGTAAGTTCCCACTAACAAGCTGACCATTACTACCTAATACCATGCTTGATAAGCCTCTGACACGTTCACATCTGCACATTTCGTCACCACTTCCTTTTCAGCGCATTCCCTTTGTCCTTTTCTCTACGCTAACTGGAACGCAGCGTATCGTGTAATCGCATTTGAGCGTGTACTTCAGTAGCTTTTTTCATTGATCAGTTCTAGTTCTTGCTTCATTTCCGTCTGAATTGGTACTGTACTTTATAGCAGACCGACTGTGCCCATACGAAAGTGCCCGAACTAACGACAGAGGGCTTTCTTCATTTTTATTTCTGTCCTATTTGTGCAGTTTCAAACAGGAAAGTATGAACAATCTCCGATTTACACTGTTACAGTTGACATGACCTGTCTGTATAATTACACTTATTTGATCATACCCTCGCGGGCATGCCTCGCATAACCGTGAATAAATGTTTATTTATTTAATTATTGACGGAACCTGGCTCCCAGCCACTTGCTTATAGGTCTTATTCCTTCTGTTTTACACTGAAAATCGGGTGTGTGCTTAGAGCTGTACGTATTGAAGCGCAAGCCATTCAAGGTCCCTCTGTTCTCACACATCCTGTGGCTAGCCACAGGGACATATAAATGTTAATCCGAATGCCATTAACCATGTTTTTGTAAATACGTGTGCAAGCGTGCGCATCAGAATTAGTGGTAGCTCAAGCATGGACGCATGTCAGTGTAATGCAAATGACGCTGACTTTAGCTGGTGGCATGTTTAAGTAGCCAAGCTGGATCGTCTTTGACTGACAGCTTTTTGTCAAGTGGTCTAGGCGTTCGACATAATACTTCATCTTGAGGGTGCGTAGTGAGTGTATAGGACAGTTGCTTAAATGATATGCCTTTTAAACGCACGCAGCAACATCTCAACTCTATTCACATCATCTGTACCGCGGCAAACGTTTTACCTGCTTAACTTAACGACCCCCTTCCTCAATGCAGCATTTGACTGTACGTAAGTACAATATATCTTTGAATTTGTCTTCGCTTTCCGGACAATCCTTGGTTCATAGCGGTATTTCGCGTGCCGCTAGGTTTAACTACCACGTTAAGGGAATTTTCGTAGTGTAGCCAATGCGTACACTCCCCGGTTTCCTGGAACCATGCAAGCATTGTAGAGCTTCCTTATAGAGCGATCAATTATCCGACGCCACAAGCGAAGCGTATCGGGTTGTTTACTGCGGCGCATCGGATCAAATTTGTTAAAATGTTGAACAAGTCTACTGTTGCTTATTCTCCATCAATTCAAACTTGGCTTGCGCTTGTTCCGCAGCCTAGCTGATTTGCGGTAGTCTATCCTGAAACTGATTATGGCTGAGGTCGCCGAAGTTTTGCACCAATCGATGTTTAGCCGATAATCTCTTGCATTCATTGAAAAGTTGGGAACGCAGTGATCACTCTAACCTATAAAAGCCGCTGCATGTATCCCTGACAGTTGACCATGTTTAGTTGTGATGCTGTCTAAGCTTGAGGGACAGCAACTAACGCGCCTGAGCGTCGCGAAGTTCACCTGCTGGACGAAGGTATTTACGTGCACTCATTCCACAAGTTCCGCGTCCAAGCTATCTACCGTGCTAGCGACATGTTACCAGTCTGCATGCAGAAGGTACATGTCGCCGATAATCACAAAGTTAAAAGCAGTTAAAGTTACCCAACTTAACATGCTGCTAAACTACTTGCCATTCAGTAGTCTGGAGCAGAGCCTAGGGTATACACAGATAATTATCTACTGCCGACCCTCTAACCTCAGGAAGCAAGCGACACCTTTTATTTTCGATGTCCACTTGTTAGACGGAGCCACCCAATTCCCATAGTGGCTCTTGGTCAATAAATAAACAAACATTTATTCTCGGCTATGCAAGGTCTGCACGCAAAGGCATGATAAAATAAGTGCAATTATACAAAAAGGTCATGGCAATTGTAAAAGTGGCAATCGGAGAGCCTTCATACGTTCTTGTTTGAAACTGTAGAAATAGAACAGAGTTAAAAATGAAGAAACCGTATTGTCGTGAGTTCGTGCACGTTCGTATGGGCACAGTCGGTCTGCCATAAAATGCAGTAACAATTCAGACCGAAATAGAGCAAGAACTTGAACTGATCAGTTAGAAGAGAGCAGTTGAGGAACGCGTTCTATCCTCGTTTCATGATACGCTGGGTTCATTTGCGTGTAGAGTAAAGAACAAAGAGGAATGCGTTGAAAAAGCAGTGGCGACGAAATGTGCAGATGTGAAAGTGTCAGAGGCTTATCAAGCATGGTATTAACTAAATAAATAAATACATAAATAAATCTTTTATTTTCAACAAGGTGAGGCACGCCTTTACAGGCATGATCATTTTGACATAACGATGCATGATCAAGAAAGTGCAAAAATACGGTATTTTTGTTATAGCAGTTTGTGTTTGTGTAAGGGGTATGTATTTGTGTCACTGTGCGTGTACGTGTATATAGTTGTGTATTTTGTGCTTGTCGTTGTGCCGCTCCAATCTTCAATGTCTGCTATTGTCATCAATATGCGAGTAGGAGCTTGGCGTCCGTGGGTTGGATAGAATTATCCGGATATCCACGGGGCAGTGACTTTATTTTGTTAGTGTGAACTTACTGCCTGTGAGTTTGTTTAGTGGCGTGTCACCTCCGCTACGTCGCAGTGTTGTTTCACGGACATTTATAGCTTTTTATAGAGAGAACGGTTCCTAGGCGAAAACTTGCCACGTCCTGGAACATTGCTACCGATGCCTTCGAGCGACAAGCTGCAACTGGCACTGCTTCTTAGTGAGCGATTAATGGTCCTGTTAATCCCTGTCAGGATACCTCTATAATCTTCGCTGGCCGATACATGACGGGCGCGGGACTGTCATCCACGGATCTTGTCACTTCTTGATAGAATGGCCTGATCCTACGGTAGATGTATTATGCAATAAAAATTTTGGAATGTTTTCTATATGTCTCCTGTTGAACCGCGTAAGGTCCTCGAGGTGTATCCATTAATATGATGTTAAAACAATTATTATAGGAAGGAGAATAGCCAAACGCGTTTGTTTGGACCCGAAAAAGCTGCACGTTTCCCGGAAGTACGAAACGGAAATCCTCCGAGGGTAAGTTCTGTTAATTTCGGACACCGCTATCCACGGGCATTTGGACGCTAAATATAGTGTGTGCTGCTCCAGGTGTGGTAAGTGAAAAGAAATTCAGCAACGTGCATGGCCGAACCCATTTGTTCTTGACATGTTGAAAGGTAGTATGGTGTTCGGTGATTTCCAAGTTAAGTGCGCAGCATAGGCAGGTAAACTTGACCTCCGGTAACACGAAATATCCGAGTTGACATTAAATGTCAGCGAGTGAACTCCGAGTAAGAATTATGTGAAGAACAGGCGAGCTGTACCCAATTGTTCAGGCCTCAATTTAGTGGCAAAAGCACGCCACTGCCGAACTGATTTCCAGGTATATCCTTTGTATACGCCGAGATAGCAGTCAGGAAGTCACTGACTGGATCACCTGCAGAAAGCCAGGGCTCGGCTCGGAGACTAAGTCAGTAAGCTTACGGTTACTGTTAACCTTTGCCGTTTATTCCTTATGTTACAGCGGTTGGTATACCACACTCTCAACCACTCACTTTTTTCTTTCCCCCAGTAATATTAGCTTGCGTTTCCTCTCGGACGTAAAACTCAAAGGGATACGACGGCACTTAAATTAATGTTTAGGTCCTTCAATCGGAAACTGAGGAGCCAAAACAGGTACGCTAGACGCTTTCGATTTCCTACAGTTGCTCTAGTTCCTTTTCTGCTCGTTTCATTAACCGTTTTACCCAATCGGTGTTGCGCAGCTACACTTCAAGTTGTGCTGTCAATATGCTGAATATACGCATTTATTTGAGCATGCTTAGTGCTATCCAATACACGCTTGCATTTAGCCTCCCCAATGCTCTCTACCTCCGCGGATAACCATGTCCTCGCTGTTGACGCTGCAACTTCGGGAAATTTAGATTGCCTGCAGTTTTACGACGGAAATCACTCTGGCCGCTTTACGCCTAGTTTTTACCGTCCAAAGTAAATAATTTATGTGCCGCAAATGGGTCATCTTTTTGAGTTTCTCCATGCAGCGCACTTGTCTAAGAGGAACAAAATCTTGCGCTGCTTCTGGCTTCTTGTCAAAGCATACCACAGGATCAATCTCGCTAACTTGTCCAGCAGTCGGCATTGATATATTCTTACTTGCGTATAGGGAGAGCTTTTATTCCTGAGACTGGTGTATCCGGTGCTACAGGATATTGACCCTTAGTATAATCTGACAGTACACCTGCACGTTTAAGCAGCGGATTGCGGTAAACCGGCATTTTAACTCAATCAAAAAGGTGCTTGCAAATCCCTTCCAAACTCAAATGTTCATTTCTCTCCAGTGGCCGACCCTGTGGACCACTTTTATGTTCACCTCTGGCGGTAGCTGCATGATGCGAAGAATAACTTGCAAGCGCTTTTCGTAGAAAGCGTGTCGAAGTTTAGTCTTACACATCCTCTGCCCCTTGTTTTTGCATCATGGCACATTTCTCTGACGGCCAAATGCGATTTCTGCGTTACACATATGGTTCACATAAGCCGCTTGCATTTCATTATTGCACACCCTTACTGCATCCATACAAAGCTAAAGGTATATTTCCATACTAGTTTCTTGCTTTGCGCGCGTGGGCTCAGCTCAATATTTACATCAACACAAGCTTGTATAGAGAATGAAACCACTGGGTGTATTTGGTCCTCATTTTTAAGTACCATTCCAAGCAGTGGGTATTACGAGGACCTATATGGCATTTGATTTTAGGTAACGCGCTTATTCCGGCCTTACCAACGAACGCCCAGGCCACTTTCCGTGTATATTTGAATGGGCTTACGCACACACCATGAAGTTCATCTGGCGCTTCCAGGTGGTGTATGTGCTCCTTTAAATTATTAGTAGCAATATAACGCGTAGAGCCCGCATTTGTGACGTATTGCTTTGAAGCAGGATTTAATTCTCCGTGAATGTTGCGCTTAAGTTCTTGCACTGTTTCGGCACAAGAAGTGGTCCCATTTAATCGTGTGCACATCTAAAGCACAAAACGCGGTATAACGCGGAGTAACAAACTAAGCTTAGGAATTGTTTCTAGAGATGTACCTAACCATAAAACGCTTAATTAACTACAAAAGTACAAATAAAAGTAAAAGAGAACCGAAAACTTCTGCGCTGAATTTGAGATCTAGCGCAAATTTTAAACTGAGCAAAATCTGAGCAAAAGGAATACCTACCTGCACGGCAACTATTGCGAACAATCAAGCGGTAGTGAGCTAATTAAAAGCGTTTAAAACGCTGGTTACGTAAATAGTAAAAGCAATGGAATAGCGGCCGTATTTAGAGAGGTATTGGCGATTAAATTGTGGTCTACGAATAATGACAGCATTTTGTTTCGCCAAACATGGCTTTCTGCTGTGCAAGCCGATGCCGAAAAAGTGTAAACAGTGGCGTGGTAATGTAAGTATTAAATAGGGATATGTAGCTGGAAATGCCTTAAATTCGCGAAATTCCCCACGATAAGTAGGCATGACGTGACTGGCAGAAAATGAAGTTTTTTAGGAAAACGTAGAAAGTATTCGCGATTAAGCGGTAATGTTTTGCGAAATCGCTAGGAATTCAGTTAGGAATGTTATACAGAGCTGAGAGTTCAGGTCAACTTATAAACAACGTACGGTCGGAAGGCTTCAGTGTATCGTTTACAGATGGTACTGGCTATGTAAGCTACTATGAATACTGCGTTCCGCAAATAAAAATAAAAATTCCTTTTATTCTTGAATTCATCGAGCCATACCAACTCAGATATGAGCAAGATTTACAAGCCGTTATGTATCTAACGGATGCGTTACAACGCACGTACTTAGCTGTGATCAAAGCTGCATAATTTGCAAAGACATTCAAAGCACTCATGAGGATCAAAGTCAGCAGTGGAGTGTCAGCAAAATGGTTTCAAGTGTGGGTATCATAAATAAAAATAGCACAGTAGTTAGAGTGGGGACAGTATGTGGAGAGTAATCCTGTTGTACGTGTCAGTGGAATATCAAAAACTGACTAGTCGATATTCCAGTGTGTAACAGTGGGAATTGACTTTATTCAGTGGCGCGTCACATCCGCCACGTCACAGTGTTGCTAAACGGACTTTTGTGACTTTTTATAGGGAGTAGGTTTTCCAGGCGAAAACCCGTCACGTCCTGGAACACTGTCGTTGATTGCTGTGGTCAGTCATGTGCAAGTAGCGAAGCTGTCTATAAAGCATTTGTTCCTTCAGTTAATCGCAGTCGAGTGACTCCTCTGTTGGCCAGACGAATGGCACAGTCAGATGCCAACATGGGTGTTGGGGTCAGTTGAAGAGAAAGTATGATTTTGCAGGTAAGTAGAATTTTCAGAGTATGGGGTTTCACCTTCTCTGATTATGTATATTTGCTGGGGTGTTTAGAACTCGTTTCCAGCTACCCTCACTGGAAATTGGTGGTTGAGTTTTTGGGTGCCGCTGGTTAGTATGGAAGTAGAGCCATGGACCAGGTAGATCCTTGTTGGTTATTTCGTCCCATTCCAGACGGAGGCAGTTCCTCAGTACAAACCTCTAAGTGGTTGCAATGCTTATCCCTGGACTGCGTGAGCCAGGTCCGCCTGCCTTAATCAGGAGACCAACAGGAAAATTTGACACGGGTGGGCCTGAAAAACGCACGTACATCTTAAATAAATACCGAAAGCTTGGTCTTCTGGAGCTATTTTATAAGTTCGTACAGAGCTTTTTATATCACCAAACTGTCTCTAAGAATAAAATATAAGTATTAAACAAATTAGAAATATGGCTTTGGGGATTGGAACTCATTTGGGTCTGCGTTTGTGTTACATCAACAACTCTGTTTCTGGTTTTGACGTTTCGAGAACATGAGAGATTATTTTGCTTCATTCGCCGATGCACCCTATTGTGCATCTGTATGCTAGGCTCCAGCACTTTCTCTCCAGGGTTAGAGGCGGTTGAGACTGCCAGCGGGGTTCAACAAGGTGGCAATGTTAAATAAGTTAATGATGTCGTATCAGCTATGACTTGTTGGTTCCTGGTGATAGACCTCCCAGTTTCCTTATGCAATGATTTAGCATGTAAATCAACCGTAGATAAGTACTTCACACGTAGTGGGAGCAAGTTGCTCACCCACCACTACGCATTAAGCATTTTAACCTTTGGAACGGGGTAACAGATAGAATTACGCAAGGAAGGCTATAATACGGCAAAGTGGCGGACGAACTTTTCTATAATTTCAGCCAGCGGGGGTGACACGGGGCTGGTTGCCGCATTGATACCTTTCAAAACAGTGAAATTAAATCTGAAAATTTGAATGCTTTCCTTAAAATGTCCGCTAAAGAAGAGGATCTGTCTACTAGTTTTTCCAATAGTGCCGGCGTATGTAAAACAGATAAAGCTGAGTATATGGAGCCAAGAGAGGAGTAGTGGAAAACCAAATGCCTGAGTTCCGGGACAGGGCCCTTATAGTGGTCACTTAATCTACCAGATGGAATATATATTTTTCTGCTGCTGATATACCGAATGCATTTGGGAAATGTGACGTAAAGTAGCGAGTAGTTAGGTTCAACGAACAGCATCAGTTTTGGTCAAATGGCAGCTGTTGGTTGGCGTCTCAGATGCTAGTCGGTAATCGTTGACACTTAAACTATGTGTCAAATGCGGGACATTATAAAACTTGGAGGCAACTGGGCCCAACGTGTAGTGTACAGGCCACAAAATATGAAGCAACTTAACAAGAGCAAGAAAAGGTGCAGCACGATACTCACCAAAGCGGTATGTGAATCCGGGCGCACCGTCAATAAAACAAATGGTTGTTATAAATGTTAAAACAACGGTAAATTCTAATGTCGCACGCCATTGAAAAGTGTTTTTATGTGCAATACAAGGGCCTTACCTGTCAGTGGGGAAAACTGAAGATGCGGATGGGTGCCAATTTTTGTAAAGGCATGAACACGGGCTTTCAAGTTTGGGTGTGTAGCGGAGGACGCTGGGTCAGTGACTATCGTTATATTATATATTTACGATGATCGCATGGACCAGATTGCATTATTGGTGGGCTGCCAGAGCGTGCTCGCCTGACCGCAAAATTATCAGTTAGTCCAGATAAACGGTCAATAGCATCTTTCTTCCGCAGCAAAGACGACCGTGCTCGTTCTACAAAGAAATCCGCGCCTCCTAGTCTGCATCGCGTAGCCGTGCTGTTGAGGACAAATCCGTTCGTGGCCATTTGCAGTCCAGGGCACCTGACTATTCCTTGGGTCAGGAGGGTGGCCGTGGTTGCCTGTGGAGTTACACGGGTATTATGTAGGGCTGGTTGGCGTGTCACTCGTCGGTTACTGCGAGCCGGTTTGCCAGTCAATTTAGTGTTTCCTTGGCAGTTCCGGCGTTTGTGCTTCTAAAAGCCAGAACTAAGAAGAAGTGGGTCTGTGTCTAGGGAAGTGGCTGGATGGCAGAACGGCAACGTACCATGCTTGACAAACGCACATTTTCTTTTTAGGTCTCCGATTGTTTTGGGTTTCTGTGGTTGACTTTCCAAAAGCTTTGTAGATTAGACGCACGCTTACTACTAAGCACGAAAAAAGGAAATAATTTGAAACAGCAAACGTTTACGAAACCCGAAAAATGCACCGGACGTTTTACCTCTATATCGCTTTGGTCTGTTGCCTGCGATTGAGGCTCAGTAGGTGGATAGTCAAGAAGAACGGTGGGTTTTGGAGTATCCGGTGCTCGATAAGTCACTGCAGGTGAAGGTGCTTGTGTGTGACCATCAGGCTGGGTTGCAAGTGGTTAAACAATGCATAGTTTATTTTCTTGTGGAATCGTGATGCATCGGTACAGGTTTAATCGTAGTTGTCAGGGCCACAGAAATGCAGTGCGCGTGCATACACAAAACAGCAGAGGTAAGAGTTCGCAAAATACACAGTTGGATATATGCTAGGTAGTTGGCATAAAGGAAAGTTGCAACGCTGACGGGCATGTTAATTGAAGTTAGGTAGATGTGTGGCGCAGCAGCACGGTGTAACCTATAAGTGTTTCGGTTACAGAAATTATGCGTGGGTTTTTGTATAGTTTAAGAGATTGCTTTCCATTAATATTTTTTTGTAAGAAAACGCTAGAATGTTTGAGAAATGGTGTGCGATGAATGAGTGTGGTTTGGATCATATGCCGTTGTGTTCAAGAATTTCGGTTAGCTGGAACTTGTCATTGTTTAGCAATAGGCGCTGACTTAAGTTCGGAGGCGACTCATAGCCTTTACGTCGCAGTGTGGTTCAGCAGACCTTTTCATTTTTATGGGAAAAATGCTTACCATGCAAAAGTTCAACGCGTCCTAAAACCACTGCCGTTGCCCACAAGTTGAGTAGCCATACACCACCGTTAACGCTTCTTGATGAGCTGCTTTCCGCTCGGCTAGCTGCAGTCACGGTGCACTCATTTTTCAATGGCTAAGCGAAAGGCTTGGTCACGGTACATCATTAGAAGTTGAAACCGGAAAAGCTGGACGGAAGAAAGCTAGGTTGGTTGGGATGCAGTCGTACAGGTTGGCAAGAACGTCAGCGTAAGGACAGTCGGGTACTTCATGCGCGGTATATTTGTCCCAGCAGATATATCCCAAGGGCCGGGTGAATTTTGCAGACAGGTCTAGGAGGGAAAGTATTGCAGTAAGTAGAACGTTTCCGAGGAGATAAAGCTGTTTGTGAGAAGTTTAAGGCATAAAATTGATTTGCTTCCAATTGTTCAGGCCATTAGAAAACACCAATCAAGGAGCTTGCGGAAGTCTTCATAATGGTAAGGTACTAGTACTGACCACAGCTAATATTCATCTAATGGCACAGCATTACCGTAAAGCACACTGGCGAGATGGATAAGGTATCCATAACATAGTGGAGCAAAGTACATGTTCATGCCTATATAGGCGTAGCACCCATCGCCCGAGATTAAAGAACTGGTTTATCTAGAAGGATTGTAATATTGCGAGGTAAGTAATCCATTCACAAGGTGGACGAGACAGAACGCCATAGAAGCGCAAGTAACAAGGGAGCTTGAAAGTAGATAAAGCGCCTGTTTAAGGTGATGCTTCGGAGCTGGAAGGGATGTAAACCCAGTTGTTCACACCGGTAGCAGCTATGGATCGGAAGGTATACTATCTTCTCCAGAATACAAGTATGGCCGGACACAATAGTACAGCTCATAATAGATAAACATCCAATGAGCAAAGGATTGATGGCAGACAACACTGGCAAAATGGCTAATGTGCCAATAGGAGAATGGCGCCTAACAGCTAAGGATTCTGATAAATGGAGAAGTGCACTAATGGGTTGGATAGAACATAGCGCTATGGAAGGGCGTGGAACATCCGCCGGCCGATAACGCTTTCTTATTATGCTCCGGTGGTTATATGGATTTCAACTCATTAGTTCACACCAATAGAACATACAGAGCAAGGAGTCAGAATGCCCGATATGGTGGTCCGCGCCATCTACCGATGCCTTGAGACCTGGGAATAATACCTTTAAGCATTTTACCGAGATACTACTATTAACGTATGTTTATTTAGCCCTTCTATGTAGATCTCATTGTAGGCAGTGAAGGAAAGTTCAGAAAGAGAAACGATTCCAAACAAAAAGGTAGAATTAAAAGGAGCTGTCTACTTGAAGCATGATTATGCCATTTAACTCGTTTTATGTGAATATATCGGCTATGGCTTCAATTTTGTGTGTGTGCCTGCTTATATCGGCATTGCGAAAGGAAAAGCCGTATACAGAAACTATGTGTCGCAATATAAATAAATATATATTTATTTTTGACAAAGCTAGGCAGGCAGTTTAGGCATGAAGAGCATATTGCAATATTGTACACAATAGCAGCATTCGCAGGACCAAGCATCGTAATAGGGATGAAGTCAGTGGTGTGGGCGCAAGTGGCCAAAATATTTATTGAAGTCCATCTTCATAGAATGTGAGATGTAGATATAAAATCAGATCATAAAGGTTGAGCATGTTGTTGAGGAACTGAAACGGTAAGGTGGTGCACACAGGGCGGGTTAGTTGAGTGAAGCATGAGAAAATAGCTTAAAATTAATTTAATATTATCGGCATATCACTGACCAAATATGTAGTCGTAGTCTTAAGAGAGCAGATAAGCGCAAAGTTTCAGTGTAATCACTGGCTACCTAATCATCTGCAGATGGTTGTTTTACCCCCACAATTCACGCACACATACATCACAGCAGAAGCCGTACTAAAAACGCTGATAAGAATGCGCAAGCACGGCTCTCATGGAGTCGGTAATGTACACCCGAAATCGTAAGCAGCAGTAGTAGAGAGTTTAGCTGATCCTTTGGCTCGCTTCTCCTAACATCGTTGTGAAGAAATGTACGTGCGCGACATGTGGAATTGTGGGAGGTTTACGCCTATTCACAAGGGACGTAGTCCTTCCAATCCAGCCAACTATCGGCTGATATTCTTACTAACGGTAATTTTAAAGATCATAGAAGCTATTACATCTGACGTGCTAACCGCCTACTTCGGAGAATGTAACCACCTCACACCGTAACAGCATGATTTCCGATGAAATCGATCGTGCACTACAACTCTACTACCAGCACGATCCAGCTGAACTGAAGTAAGAGACTCTGGCACAAGAATTGTTATAGTCTTCCTTGACTTCTCAAAGGCGTTAGACAAGTTAAACCATAACATTCCGCTATTCAAAATCTAGATATTTTGTGTAAATGATTCTCGCCTAGGATGGATAAAACTTTCTTCTTCACAAGCGCTTGCATTAGGGGTGTGTGATGCGCCGACGGATCCCATCGAATTTGAACGTGGTGTAACACAGGGATGGGTAATAAGACTGCGATTATTTTTGATGAATATTAACGATATCACACGCACAATAAGCTCGAACTGCCTTCGGTGTGCTGATGATATCAAGTTGTTGAGGACGACCAAAACACCAAAAGCTACCACAGTACTTCATGCTGATCTGGATAAGTTGTGTGCTTGGTCAACTCAGAATCTACTTCGAAACAATGTGGACAAATCTAGAGTGCTGCGCTTACGGTACAAGTTGGTGTACTCCTACCAACTCAGCAATTCGGAGCTTCATACGTCTTCTGGCGAGAACGACCTGAGAAATGTTGTCCAGTTGAACCTAGAATGTTAGAAGCAGGCTGAAACGGCCTCTAGAAGGATCATCAAACACGTGGGCCTCCTAAAGTGTGCAATTCAATGAATCAACCCTTGGACTTTTATATAAATTCTCGGCTCCTAAATACGGCCAAACGTGGTGTAGGAAGTACAGGTCTGGCAGCCATGGCTGGGGAGAGATCTCACCGGCTTTGGAGCTACCCCAAAACCGGGCAACTAATAGTGTCAAGGGTCTGTATACTTTCCCTTCTGAACAAAGGCTACAAGTGATCGAAGTCTTTAGCGGACTGTATCGGCGATGGTGCGGGGAGCTCATTTGATGTACTAGTTTGTGAGATCCCAACCACATGTGCCGCCTCCTGCTAGAGCACAATCACAACAGCAACTTGAGAGGTCACCACCTAAAGCTGGCACAACATCGCAGTCGCTTGGAATGCCTTCGGAATTTGCTTTCCGTACGCGCTTGCCGTACGACGAATGCAATACCGGAATCTGTCACATGCGCTTCCACGCCGGCAGAGTGCAAAGCCCGTGTTGACCGCGCACTTAATTCGCTGGACCCTTACATGACCCATTACCCATGGATAGACACAAGCGTCTGTACGCGGTTTCGCTGAAGTTCACAGCACAGATTATGTTCTACGTGTTCACTGCTCTATGCAGACTGCTATTGCTGAACATCTTGCGTTGACGAAAAGAGTATTAATAAATAAATAAATATTTATTCTCCACTATGCAAGGCAAGCCCATGAAGGCATGAGCAGGTATGTGCAACTGTACAGACATATTATGGTAACTGTAACAGTGACAGTAGCAAAGTTGTCATATAAAAATAGTTTGTTCTCAAATTCCATGAGACACACCAAATCAGGCGTGCTCAAGGTTTAAAGGCAGTTGTGTATCACGACGATACTTCGGGTTCAATTGTGCGTAGTTGAAACGGTCAAGGCATTATAAGTGCAATGTAACCGTGCTTGTAGGCGGAGCGTAACATATTCTTGCGTGTGTCGGGAAGAGTAGAGATGTGAGTCTAGTCGACTTGCCATTAGGTACCTGTGGGCAGCGACTTTATTCGGTGGCGAGTCACATCCGCCACGTCGCAGTATTGTCAAGCAGACATTTTAGCTTTTATAGGGAGAACGCTTGCCAGGCGAAAACCCACCACTTCCTGCAACACTGCCGTAAAACATTTTGAACATTAATGTATGACTGGCAAAGCCGTTTGACGACTGATTTCGTATTCGGTAATTCGCAGACAAATGGCTCCTCATTTCCTCTGTTAGTTGGACAGGTAGTTTTATTGGGACCGCCATGGTTGATGAGATCGATTGAGGAGGAGAACGTCGCGAATAGCCGCCCTGTTGTGTGTCCAGTTGAGCAAGAGGTCAAATTTTCTGCTGTCTGGATTGTTCAGATGCATAACGTATAAAAGTACGAAGATGTGTCCAATTCTGCATACTGGACAAAGATTGTGGTGATTGTAGTTGGGTCATTTTGGTGTCCAACCATGCTCCATGTAAGTCCATGTCGGTGGTTAAGTCCGTCTTGGGCAAAAATTGTTCCTCAGTCCAATCCCAGATCTCCAAGAAATTCCGGACCTCGGAGTAAAGGGAAGTGAGGGACAACCGATAGAAGACCGCAAAACTGGCGTGGAGTTAAACCTTGTTAAATTCTTATGTTACGCCATTTGGTCTTAAGACAAAAGCATGTACATTGTGCAACAGTAATTATACTGAAAGTGCCTTTTGAACATCCTATAGAATAAGCCGTATAGGTGGATTGCTAACGCCTGCGTAGAGACAAGAGCGTTGTACCAGTAAGTAAGCTACGAAGTATTGGTTTGGTATGAGCCAAAAGCTGCGTGCGGAAGAGCAAAGAGATTTAGAGTACTGGTAGTGATTGCAAGGTGTATAGACAGCAAATAGCTAGCGTAATACGATAGGGAGCGCAGAATAAATGAAAATAAATAGGTTGCTGCAAGAGAGATCTAAAGGTCAGTTGGCGGTTGGGCAGCGGAAAGATTGGATGCAGATATTCTAAAGGAATAAAGTTTACTGGCATACAGTGTGGCTCCTAACGAGCACTGTGCAATCGCATGTGTGGAGCTTACTACTTCTAAACAGAGGTGCCGAATTTAAGACGACCAACGGATGGTGGCGCTAGGAAAGACTATCAGTGGCCAGAGGCAGCCATTCGAATCAGACGTTTAGTCACTAGTGTATGCCTAAAGGGTCACTGAATGCATCAACAAGCCAGAGGAGGTAAGTGATACAGACATTCCAGGAGAATGTGTGCTGGAGAGACAAGGAAGGTATCCTAACAAGCTGAGATGATTGCAACCTAAGAACACTAGTTGCTACTAAATAGAGGTGCTGAAATTAAGAGGATCGACGGATAATGGCGCTATGAAGAACCGTCGGTGGCCACATGTAACCATTGCATTGAACAATTTGGTCATTAGTAGATTCCTACAGTGTCACAGAATACATCAGCAAGCCATCGAAGTTAAGTGATGCGGACATTCTAAAAGATTACAGGACGGAGAAACAGGGAATGTCTCCCAGTAGGTCCGGATATGCTCAAACGTGTATGGAGCCTACAATGAATCACTGTGGAAAACGTGATAAAGATAAGAGAAACGAAGGGTAACGTAACAAAGAGAGAGAACCAGTGGACAGCAACTGAAGTCGCATTAAGCCTTCTAGTTATTAGTGTATTGTTACGATGTCAGAAAAGGCAACAAACCAGCAAGGGTAGGTGATGCAAACAATTCAAGAGAGTAAGTGTTGGAGAGATACTGAGTGGCTCCTAGCGCAAAGAAGTTTGCTGTCTTCATTGACTCACTGCAGCTGAAAGAGGTGACATAGAAAATAGGAGGAACTGATAATGATAGCAAGGGAGGGAGATAGTACCGACGGTTAGCAGTGGCATGGGGATGAGGCGTTCTAATGCTATGGGATACCTAACGTGTCCCAGAATAAGTCAACAGCAGCAAATGTATGTGACGCACTCAGTCCCAGAGAAAAGTAATAGAGTGGCACTTAGCATGCTGCGGATATGCGCAGAGTTTGTTTGAGCCTACGAACCATGGCTCCTGCAAAACAGAGGTGCCAGAGGTAATAGAAAGAATAGATGATGGTATTAAGGGAGAGAGAGTATCGACGGCTGGCAGTGGCATTGTAGTGAAGCCTACTAGTGGCTAGTGTATAACAAAGTGTTCCAGGATAATCAACAGACAGCAAATGTATTAGACGCAGGGAGTCCCAAAGGATGAAGGTTGGAGATAGAGAGTGTGGTTCTGAGCAAGCTCCAGAGAAGCTTGGAGCCTACGACCACTAGCTGTTACTGATAGAGATGCTGAGGTTAATAAGGTCGACAGATTGTGGCGCTATGAAAATCTTTTGGTGGTCAGATATAACCACTGCGATAAGCAGATTGGTCTCTAGTGGATTCCTACAGTGTCACAGAATACATCAGCAGGCCAGCGATGGTAAGTGATACAGACATTCTAAAAGCTTACAGGATGAAGGAACAATGAATGTCTCCCAGTAGGTCCGGATTTGCATAAAGATGTAGGAGTCTACAACGAATCACTGTGGAAGACGTGATGAAAATAAGAGGAATAAAGGATAATGGTGCGAAGAGAGAGAACTAGTGGACAGCAACTGAATTCGCCTTAAGCATTCTAGTTATGAGTGGATAGTTACAGTGCCAGCGGAATCAACCAACCGGCGAAGGTATGTGATGTTAACAACTTAAGAGAGTAAGTGTTGGAGGGATAGTGGGTGGCTCCTAGCGTAAAGCGGTATGCTACCTATAATGACTCAATGCAGCTGAAGAGAGGTGACAGCTGGTACTAAGAACTGATAATGGTACTAAAGGAGAGAGGATATCGACGGCTAGCAATGGCATTAGGGTGAGGGCGCATCACATATTCCCCTGTGGTTGCAATTATGCGGGTTGGACACGCTCAACCGGTCGGCGGTCGCGGGTTAATCATCCCAAAAACGATTCGGCTTCAGCCAGTGAGTCATTCGCTCGCATGTCGTCCAATAGTGCCGGTGGTGAATTTGTTTCACAGATCTTTCCGGACGTTGTCGGCGTTGGCCTGAACGTGATCCATGTGCCACCGTACAATTTTGCCGCCTTCGGTCTCTGCCTCTATGATTTGCTCTTTAGCTGTTTTGGCAAGTGTTGATCGCCACCCGTCGCCTGTAGGCAGGCGTATGTATTTTGGATCGGTTTCTGTTACAAACCTGTTTCTACTGCGCGTATCAAAGCGTTCCCTCACCCGTTATCTTTTTTCCCGAACTTCAGCTACTAGAGTTTCGTGCAGTAAGTCCAAATGAGTACGCAAAAGACAGCCGCACATAAGCTTCTCAGGACTTCTGCCGGTGGTAGCGTTCACTATATTTCGGTAAGCAGAAAGGGTACGATCTGGACGCACACTCAATAGCGAACCTGTTTGTTTGAGCAGCATATTTTGCAATATGTTTGTTCCTTTTCAAGCAAACTTTTGGGAGGCGGATGACAAGGGGTGTTAAATTTCTAATTTCATTTGAGGTGAGGAAGTGGAAAACTTGGTGTTGGTGAACACAGATCCATTGTCAGATACAAGTGCATCGGGAAATCAAGAAGTAACAAACGTAGCGCGCAATTTGTTTATTGTGCTAGCTGAAGTCGCTGTGGACTAATGTGAGCAGCAATTTATTTGGAATGCGTATAAACTACAAGCAGCATCATTTGACATTCGAAAGGACCAAGAAAATTCACCAGCATAGGTTTACAGGGCGGCGCTGTCCATGTTAATCGCCGTTGAGGACATCGTTTTTAGATCCTTGTCAAAGCATGCAACATCAAATTTCGCCGCAATGCCGCCATCAAATCCGGGCCACCGTACATTGGAAAGGGTCAGTGTCTTCACCTTAGCCTCTTTTGGGTTTGCATCGCAAAGCTTGTGCAGGATGGCTGTTCGCGCTCTTATAGGGATCAAAACCCGTGCACTCCACCGCAAACATACATTTTAGAAGCGCAGATCAGTCATTCTATTTCGGAAAAGTATAAGTTCTACAGGTGCGTTGTCGGACCATCCAATCTGCATGTACGGCGTTATAAGCGCTAATGACGGATCTTTGTCCCGTGAAGTAGATCTATGCAGGTGATTGAAGTCTTTTTGCAGAGCTGAATTAGATGCACACGTATTTTGGAGCAGCCTTCTGAAGGAAACCCTGGTAAATGGATTTAACTGAGAACGTCAGGGGTGGTATGCTGTCCAAAAGCAAATAATGAATTAAATAGTAAAAGCAGATCGAATGAGGGTCCAGTGGAGCATTCTGGGGAACCAATTTGTAGGATTCATTTTTCGTGCACACGGAGCGAAATAAAAGCTTTATTGTCTGTGTGAATCACGAAATTTTAGCTGTGCAAATACTTAAGAAATCGGCTGATCCCGAAGATAACAGCGGTCTCCTATCCATTGAGCTGAGAGTATTTCACTTTTTTCTCGGTAATTGTTCGTGAAGCGCAGGTAACCGGTCGCCTCGAGTCACCAGGTACATTATCTAAGGAATAGGTCCCAATGTATTAGGGGGAAGCATCACAAACGAAAACAATAGGTTACCATGGATCGCAACCTAAAAGGACCACAACTGCCGCTAAATGTTTCTTTACTGTGTGTAAAGTATTATTTTGAACAGTGTTCCACTTCCACAGCTGCTTCTTGCGCAAACGTGGTTGAAGAGGATGTAAGTGCGTTAATACTGCGTGTATGAAACTGGACGATTGAGTGACAACTCCTAGAAAGGAACCTAGTAGGTTTACATGTTTTGGCGCTATTCTAGCAGTCGGAGCAGCTCAGACTCAACCTCGTTTTGAAAAGCAAAATGTACAATGCGTTTGCAGAGGTGAATTCGATTGTAGGATGGCAGTTGTTTAAAGCAGGAAGTAGGTATTGGGTTTGTCCGGCAAGGTCTACAGCGAAGAAAGCGTCATCTATGTGGAGACCATATACATGCACACTTTGTATTTGAGGACGTAGCTAGGCTTTCCCTAGGTGGCAAATGAAAATATCAGCTAAGATAGGCCAGGTGGATCGCCTACCACTATACCGTCAACCTGTCGATGCAGGGTGTCACCAAGTTTAACCTAGTGAGATTAGTGATATCATAGTGATATTACCTTCATTTTACTTAACCATTCCCTGTGGAACCCGTTTGCTCACACTGCAACCCGTCCAAACCACTCCCCACATACTCCTCAGACGTAAATCATTCCTAAGGTGCTTCTCATAACCGCACTTTGACTGAGCCAAGAACAGCCCATCGCGTTCTCTTTATACGCTGTACAACGAAATGATGAGTCCAGGGTTAACGGAGCTAATAAAAGAGAGGTCATGGTCTAATGTTGGACTCGGAACCTAGTGACTATTTAGGTACAGTGGCACATACAATTTGCATTCCTTTTATACATTGTGAAGGCAGGTTGTTTCCTACCAGCTCTGACATTTTCGAGGTATTTACCTATGGTATGTTAAATTCCCTTTGAATAGTACCGTAGTAAACATCAAAGCTTCCTGACCTTGTTGTATCCGAGCATTGGTACACGGTACTCGAGCCCCAGCGAATTTTATCGCTTACGGTCACTGCTAAGGGAACATTGGTGAACAATGAGCACAAAACAAATGTGACCATGTGTTTCCCTTCTACGTTCAGATCCCGTATTTTGTTGACAAATTCGAACGTATCCTTGAGACCGTATTCGGCTAGTTCACGCCGAATAGGTTCGATACGTTGAGCTAACCATCGTAACAATTTTTGATACGGTGCGCCGACCATCGCAGCGAGCGGGCGCACGAGGACCTCCTTCCTTATTGCTGTTTGCTAGGCCGCACATATAAGGAGTCGGGGATTTAAAAAGCTGAGACGTGTCATAGTTCTCTTGCCAGTCAGTCCTATCTTCCCCCGCTATTTTAAGTCGCAAATTAGTGACCTCTCGACTTGTTTGCGTGCATCCCTACCTGTCACGTCGCAAACGAAACGGCTCATGTCAGCTAGAACGGTATACATTTTCTGCACACAATCAACTTTTCCATTATAACCACTCCTGTTCTTTTGTCAGCCCTCAGTATGACTACATTCTCATTTCGTCGTAATTCCATCAAAGACTCCCAGTGATGTTTGGTTAAAATTCTGCACTTTTCCGATTCAGTAACACAACATTGGTTAGCCGGATTTACTGCCTTGGCCTTAAACCAACCGCTTGCGTCATCAGTGGGTGTCAGACGGCACAATTGCTATTGCAGGTTTTCAAACTGAGCTTCAATTCCTATTCTCTCGTATTTAGTCGATGGTAAAGAGCAAGTATACCCAAGTGTTAGCGTCTCAATTTGGGGACTAACAGTGAGACAGATGACAAATTAAGCACTATCTTTCGGGTTCAACTGGCATCTGATCACTGAAACACTCCACCGACAACGAGTTCAGTACTTTTTGTTTTGTAATCAGTTGTGTTTTACAGAGCACAGCACGAAGAAAGCTGAAGTAATTTGCTCTGTACGACAGGTTCAAACTGTCTAGGGCATGGTCGACAATCCTATTCTGGCATTTAATTTGGCAGCACATGGAGCACATGCCTCCATCTGGAATTTCCTAAGGCGTTCAAAGTTTTGGGGATTCACAGGTAATTTTGGCAGTGTAGTTGCGAAGAAATTTCTTTTCGACAATTCTCCTCAGACAATTACAATATGTCAGCTTTACTTTATCCCTAGTTGTGGGCGATTCAACTAAGGCAGGTAGACACTGCAAGTGTTAGGGTATGGAGGTGTGCGTGTCAACTTTGAGTGCGTTTAGTGTATGTAGTTTCAACTAAGGATAGACATTTTGCTGGTGTCTTTCTTGGGTCAGTAGGTAGTCTAAGAGAATTTTACACAGCCCCTTCACTGCTTTGGGTGCTTCCAGCCATTATGTTTGGTACATTATTTCGTTGTCTCACGCTTCACGTCGATTCAATAAGGGTCATCCAAGGAAGCGTATTTTGTCCTTCCCAAGCTGCACTTTGGTTCTGTACTGCGTGCTTCATCATCCCACTGCTTGAGTGCTTGCTTAGCCCGGTTTAGAAGAGCGTCCGGTTAACCGCGGAAACCGAGCAGAAGAGGAAAGATAAGATTACTTGAATAGAAGCCAGTATACGCCATGGAAGCGTAGCAGCTTCTAAACAACGTGATGCTGCACAACCCGCCTTCACTGATCCGTAATCAGCCACGCCCCCAACTTCGTAGTCTTTTCCAACTTTGGAAGAAGGCCGGTCGAATGCTGACCCTACCTATGTGAGACAACTACACTCACGGCAATGAAAATCAGCAACGCACAAAGGTTTGGTTAAACTACTTCCACTAGACCTGACATCCAGCATTAATAAGTATGAAGTAGTCGAACGCCAACCCACGGTGCTTGTACTTAGAATGTCTATTGTCAAGACGAAGACCCTCTAAACATCACTTAGACACGCAGAGATTGCTGGGAAAATGCGTCAGGATTCCGCCGTTACGGTCTCTTTTTTATAAACACTGTTAACGGCCACAGAGTGACAAGCGGTATACAATTACCACTTGTCAGCTGGGCAGGACAGACAGCTACCTTGCCTTGTAGATCAAACAGAAAGGGTGTTAAATCTTCACCTTTTACGCCATTCCGAACCAAACACCCAAAAATTGCGCCGAAAGATTCCTACCGCAGCCAATGTATAATCAGGCGTTCAGCGACCTTGACCACAAGAAAGAAGTTAACAAAACGCTACCAGCGTAGACGAAAATGCCGCCAAAACGCTGTACAACTACGCCAGACCCACGTCAAATATGTAGGGGTGCAATGACCAACGGCTTCTAGAAAACGAAGGTCAACTGGTAAAATCAGCGGCCTTCCTACCCAAACTCCGTATGTTAACGATCACTTGAAGGAATAGAAGATATCCAAACCTTCGTAATCAAGGCCCGATCAAAGGCGGTTGATTAATTGCTAAAATAATGGTTTTTCGTTACCTTTTTAGCTTTTCCCGGATACCTGCCCTCCTGAAACAACTGTCGCCGTGTAAGATCCTAGCCTGGGATTCATCTGAATCCACCTTTAAGAGGTTTTGGGCCTGTCGGTCTATCCCATTGACCGTAGTGTTCTGGATCCAAATTCCCTGCTCCGCGGTCTGGCATCATTCTTCTGATAACAGGATTCCTCTAGGGGCTCTTTAGACAAGTTGGCTATCTACTAAAGTCAATGAGCCTGTTAGAGTTGCGAATCATGCTCTACAAGTTGTGCGCTCGACCTATAGTAGAGTACCGCTCCATAGTGGTTACTAGTTCACGCAAAAGTGATAGTATGGTCATCTAGAAAGTCCAGCTTTCGTTCACTAAGCGCCTTTTGGGATCAACTACGCTTAGTTATCAAAGCCGCTGCAAGCAGCTTGTTCTGGAACCACTCTAGCTGCGAAGACTGAAAACCAACCTAGTTTCTCTATATAAGCTAATCAAATCATCGGACGCAAGCATTGAAAGTTACTTTCAACCGTTGGGTGACACAAGCTATTCTCTACGCAAAAAGCCACACTCTTTCTTACTACCCAACACCCGTCGCTTCCTACGCTTTAACTTCTTCCTCTATAGATTTGCACATGTGTGGAATAAGTCACCAGAAGCCATCAGAGCATCTGATAGTATCCTGCAATTCTCCGCGGCTATGAATAGATTACTAAATGTCCCCATGGTAGCAGACATCTTAGGCACCTGCATCCCTGAGGACGAGCTGTGGGAGAACGGCCCCGATCACATATAGAACTCCATACAAAGCCTTAATTGTGCGAAGGAATTCTAATGCGCCAAGAGCCTTTTTGCTACATAAACCCAGCATCCATAAGGTTCCTTTCAAAATGACCCTGCCCTCTCCTTATCATGCTCTTCGCCTTTCATTTCTCTTTTATCAGACTGTCGTTTGTCAATACCCTGCGCTGGTTTAGTCTCAATTGAATGGCCTGCTTCTCTTTGACTTACTCCAGACTACTTTTACGACTCTGTAGACTACTGGCTATGCCCCCTCTTTACGAGAGCCTGCTGGTCTTGCTCACCCTTTTCTAACATATCCACCTCCATCTCTAACCTGTCTATTTCTGCTGACCCTCTCTGAACATTGTGACGGTGCCAGTCATTATTCAGAAGGCTGAACACTGTTCCCCTCACTCGTTACCTCTCCCCACTTTATCAGTAACCCAGAGCTGGGTGCTAACCTAGTTTCCCCTGACCCGTCTCCTACTTTCTGACTGCCTACGGAGTACCCAGATGTAAACGGTATAGGTTCGGCTCAACCAAAACCCTCTTTCCCTCACCCTGATGCTTATACCTAACTAACTAATTTAAACTCTCCTATATCTAACACGTCTATTTCTTCTGACACTGTCCCTTTACCTTCCCAACTTAACTGTACTACTAAATCTCAATGCGCTGACTAATACAGCATCGTGTACTTCGGCTCCTGTTTGCTGACCTCTCTGACTATTGTGACTTTACCGGCCAATAAAAAGAAGACCAACTACACTGTCCACATTACCTTAAAGAGAATCGTTGGCTTAGCTACTCCTAATAAGTAAAACGCTGCACTCTGACACTGTTCTTTCCTTACATCTCTGTCTTCATTTCTCCTTCCATCGGATTGCATTTCTTTAACTAGACGGTCAACACTGTACCTTGCATTAATCTAATCTCATCTGACCAGTATCTTGCTTTCTGACTACATCCATACTACCGAGACTTAAATGATCTAGGCACTACATATCCTATGCACCGATTCCCATACCCCGAGAAGCTACTAGGATACATTCTTTGTTTCTCCATCCTGTAATCTTTCAGAATGT
This sequence comes from Dicrocoelium dendriticum, assembly GCA_944474145.2. Classification (NCBI taxonomy): domain Eukaryota; kingdom Metazoa; phylum Platyhelminthes; class Trematoda; order Plagiorchiida; family Dicrocoeliidae; genus Dicrocoelium; species Dicrocoelium dendriticum. Next base: position 88,250,637 of record OX104063.1, read on the forward strand.
CTGTATCACTTACCCTCGCTGGTTTGTTGATATATTCTGTGAAAATGTAGGAACCCACATTGACCAAACTGCTTAATGGAATTGTTACATCTGGCCACCTAACGTTTTTCTTAGCGCCATTGTCTGTCGATCCTCTTAACCTGAGCACCACCATTAGTAGCAAGTAGTGGTTGTAGGCACCACGCGTCCTTGCGCATATTTGGAGCTTGCTTAAAGCCGCTCTCTTTTAGCTCCAACCTTCATTCCTTGGGACTGTCATTGTGGTTATACACTGGTAATTAGAAGGCTCCAGGCAAATGTTATTGCTGATCACCAATACTCTCAATTATAGCGACACATCGGTCCTTTGTCTTACCTCTGACACCTCTGTTCAGCAACAGCCATTCTTCGTAGGCCCCAACCATCTCTGCGCATATCCTGAGCCTGCTAAGAGCCACGCTTGTATCCCTCCAAGCTTTAATCTCTGGGACTGCGTGCATCACATACGCTTGCTGTCTGTTGACTTACTTAGGTATCCAATAGCAACTATAAGGCGCCACCCAAATGCCATTGCTAGTCTTCGGTACTCTCACTCTCCTAGTATCAGTATCAGTTTTTCTTAGTAGCTACGTAACCACTTTTTAGCTGCAGCGCGTTATTGTATGTAGCATACATCCTTGCGCTAGGAGCCACTCCTTATCTCTCCAACACTTACTCTCCTGCATTGTTTGTATCACATATCTAATCTGGTATTTTGACTTATTCTGTCACAGTAGGTATCCAACGGTAATTAGTAGGCCTAATCCGAATGCACTTGCTGACTACTGATACTCTCTCTCCCCTAACTCCCATATCTATCGCGCTTCTGATATTCCACACTATCTTGCAGAGATTCGCCAAAGCTCCATGTCCCTTCTGCGCAGAGCTTGAGCTTGCTAGGATACACTCTTTGTCTCTGCATCATACATTTCGCTGGAATGTCTAGCACTTGCCTTCGCTGATTTATTGATGCATTTTGTGGCCCTGTAGACATACACTATGGATCAAGCGTCTTATTGGAATGTCTACATCCGGACACTGGTAAACTTTCTTAGCGTCACCATCTGTGCATCATCTTAAATTCGGCACCCCTGTTTAGTAAGCAGCTAGTGGTCGTAGGCACCATGCATCTGTGATTATTCTGAGCTTGTTAGAAGTCACTCCGTGACTCATTAAACTTTATTCCCTTAGACTACCTGCATCCAACCTTTCCGCTGCCTTACTGTCAATTGAACTTTAGAGCTCTCTTGCGGCAACATATTTATCTCATTAGCATCCTAGTATACTTTGATTACCCGCGGGTCGCTGTGTCTTAGTCTATACGCTCTGAACTATCTAACAGCCGTACTGTATGCTTGCGCATCATCCGTTCGCTGTCCTTGCTTCATGAAATCTTTCTTAGCTCTCTTCTGTGGAGCAAATATACCTCAAGTACTCAGCGCACAGCGCTCCTTTCTAGACGTTTATTTATCTATTTCTTGCTACGTCTATGACACCTACTTATACTGAGGTCCAGCTCTCTCACCGGCTTTTCCTGGCACAGGCTTCCTTGCTAGAGGCGCAGCTGTCACCCACTCATTTACGACAACTAATTGATTGTAGTTCAGCTCTCTGTTCAGCTTGGTACTATTATCTTAGCAACCTAGCTGCTGCGGTTAGGCCTCAGGTTCTGATAACCTTACCACCCATATGTACGCTTGCAATCTGGCTATTCGCTGCCCTTCCGTCAATTATCCCCTTTTAGCTTTTAAAGCACCACTCCTCTCATTTGGTCAGCACACAGACGCCCGTCAGCTTCTTATTTATAGGTGTTCATTTCCCACTTACTCGCTGCTAGGTTTGCGACACTTATCCTTGTATGAGTCCGGCAGACTCACTGGCTTTTCCTAAGTCAGCATACCTTTATACATTTTTATTAGCACCCAAGAAATACTCGTTTCTCTGCGCGACGCTACGTGTACATTTGATCCGTACGTTTGCTTTCCTTTAACTGATCTTTATTAATTCACTTCTATCGATCAATCCTTATTTTTTATTTAAGTTGACGTTGTCTGCCAACAGGTCAAACGGAAGCTCGGCAGATTGTGGTGCTTGTGGCTGACACATTTTTGGTAACAGTTGGTTGATTTGACGTACCCATACATGCGTTCCAACCTACACGTCGTAAATGACTTTCCCGCGCTCGCTCTCGATCTTTCCTGGCTTCTATTATGTGTGTCCTTCTCGGTATTTACGTATAGGTATTGACTGTCCTGATCTAAACGAACGTCGCTTAACACCATACCGCCGATTAAACTCACTTGGATATTGAGGTTCCTTTCACTAGCTGTGGACCCTGAGTATGGCAGAACTGCAGCAAATGGCATGCGGAGTTTCTCTTCAACCTTGCCCCTACTGGTTATATTCCACCCGGCAGTTGTGGATTTTGAGTACATAAGTGCAGAGGGAGGAAGCAGTCGGTCATCTCCTCTAGGTCCCCTTCCCTCCTTGGCTTGTGGTGAGCGCGTTTGAATTTACCCACAAACGTCTCAGCTTGTCCGTTGGATTACGGGTGAAAAGGTGAAGACCGCACATGTTTGTTGGCACAGCGTTTACATAACTCCGTGAATGTGTCCGAGGTAAATTGTGCACCATTGTTCACCACCAACGTTTCAGGGCAGTTAAACCTGCTAAAGGTTGGTCGCAACCTCGAGATTGTTGCGCTGGTTTTTGTGCATCGCAAGAAGGACACTTCGGGACACTTGCTGTAAGCGTTTACCACTATGAGAAACTTCTGGCGGTTGACTGGGCCTGCAAAGTCAACATGAAGCGGCTCCAAGGTCTGGTTGGGTTAGACCACGAGTAGAGTTCAGTCTTCGGCGGTGCCCTTTAAGCGGTAGCACAGTTACCACAACTTCTAGGTAGCTGCTCTAGCTGTCTGTCCATACACGGCCAATACACATAACTTCACGCAAGCGATTTCATTCGCTTGCGCCCTGGATGTCCTGCATGGAACTACCGCAGCAAGGTTTATTGAAAAGCCTGCGGGATGACTACCCTCTCTGAGAACACAAAGTAATCGTTCATAGTGGAGAGCGAATGGCATTGCTGATAAAGTTGCTGCATTTCGGCAGATGAACGCGAACGTGGCCAGCTGGTGCTATGGAAGAATGTAACTTTCTTCAGGATAGGATATCGAAGCGTTTCGGTCAGCACAGCTTCCGCCGTAACGGGCAGGACCTGTACTGCCTTGCGCAGCAGGAATTTGACATCAGGGTTGACCTCAACTAAGGCTATGATGTTGTCCTCGTGTTCTTACTGCAGCAAATCAATGAGGTGTGACAAGGCATCTGCCTGGCCCATCGAAGCCGTTGACTGACAACGGATTGCTAACTCACAGCCCAGCAAGCTGAGTACGCTTCGTTGGAGTCGATTGGCAGTACAGGCCGGAATTCCCTTCTTCAAGCCGCACATGGCCAGCAGCGGCTTGTGGTCCGTCATGAGTCTGAATCGGCGACCATACAGCATCTTGTGAAATTTCTTCACAGCAAACACTATGGCCATTGCCTCCTTATTGATTTGCCTGTAGTTTCTTTCTGCTTTCGTCAGCGGCCTGGCGGCATGTGCGATCGCCTTCTGAGATCCATCTGGGAACGTGGGGCAAACTACAGCACCAATCCCTAGAATCGATGCGTCTGTTGCAAGTATAAGTTCCCGTAAAGGACCAAAGTTATTTAGGAGTATTCTGAAGCCGGCAATGATTTGTTCCCATAGAAAGCAGCCTGACATACTGGCGTCCAATTCCAGGTTTGGCCCTTGCTCAGCAACCTGTTCTGTGGGGCACGTGGGCCAAGCAATTCGGACAAATCCACTGTAATGACTGATTCCGCTAAAGAATGACCCCAGAAATTGCAACGAGGCATGCGGGGGCATCTTTTGAATAGCTTGGATATTTTCTGGATCAGGGCGAAAACCGTATTTTGAGAAAATGAAGCCGACCAACTTGATGGTTGGTGTAAAATAGGTACACTTGTCTTCACGGGTACGAAAGCCATACGACTGGATGTGTACAAGCACTTATGCGAGCCGCTCGTAGTTCTTCTGCGTCTGACCTATTAAACTGGTATCAGCTAGGTAAGCTGCGATTTCACATACTCCAACGAGCATGGTGTCCATCAACTGCTGGAAGATTGCTGGTGCTGTTTTCACTCCAAAATGAAGGCGGTTGGGCTGGTACAGGTCAGTATGAGTGTCGATGGTCCGCAATTATCCCGATCCTGCATCAACCTCGATCCTGAGGTATGTATCGTACAAGTCGAACTTGGCGAAACACTTTCCACCATTCAGCTTGGCAAAGATATCCACTGGTATCGAAAAGGGGTATTGATGGTCGTCCAATGCGACATTCAAGTCAGTCGAAAATTTGGAGCAGACATGCAATTTACCGTTTGGCTTCCTCACAGCAACCTTCGGCGCAGCCCATGAAGGGTGGTTCACTGGTGTGCTGACATCGGCTCGCTCCAGTTGATCGAGCTCCTGAGCAACTGCTGCCATGGCTACATACAATACCGGTACTTTTTACGCTGAAGACTGACTTGGTTCCTTTGCGAAGGCACAACTTGACTTTGAACTTAGGCGGCAAGAGAAGGCGGCAAGCTTCTGTTTCAGCTTGCTCGTCATGTCTTCTATCGAAAATGATGCCTGAACTTGGTCGGTTTGTACTCTATTGCAAATCTGACTCAGTAAGACATCAAAAAGTTGTAACTTTTCCATCCAGTCAGGCCCAAGGAAATTCAAGTTTGCTTGATCAGACAAGTAGCAGGTTTCGGCCAGTTCCACTCCGTTGAAGGCAATACTGCAACTTATTTCCCCGACCAGCTTCAGCAGTTCACAGGTTGCCTTGTGAGCGACTTTGTTTGCATCAAACATCTTTGGCATATATAAGTGCTTCCAAGTGTTCTTGGTAAGCGTCGTTATATCTGATGCCTTATCGAACTGCAGCCGTGTTGGGATTCCGTTGATAAGCATAGTGATAAATCGGCGGCGTGTTCTAGAATCGCTGAGAAATGTGGCAATCACCGATAGTGATTCTGCGTTAGGCTTCCTAAAGTTCTTCCTTCGGTAGGACCGCTTCACATTCGTTGGCCGGGACTGATGACAAACGTCTTCTTTGTGGCAGATTTTATGGTACTTATCACAAATGTGCCGCTCTAATGGACCGTACCGTGCAAAACGCCATTCACCACATGGCCAACAAGATGTAGGCGGCTTGTTCGGTGTTCTGTTGAACGGCTTGTTGGAGCCAGCCGTTCATGCTTTTTGTACAGCTTGAACAGTATCGGCAATGACGGGGTGACTGCTCAATAAGTGCAGTGTCATGTTTCCAAGTAATCAATCGTTGGCTTTCGCCTACGAGAGGCTTCGATGTTAAATCTGGATCTTGATCCAACTTAGTAAGGAGCCGAGTGCGGAGTTCCGCTTCGCGTAGCGACTGTAAAGTGCAGACGAATATGAGACAGTTAAAGTGGTCATCCGTCAAACAGCGTAACTTGAAACGTTTACATTCATGGTTAACCATGTCTGCTAGTGCCCCATAATTGTCTGTATCACGCTTAGCAATTTTTAGACGTTGATAGCGAATGCTAAACAAAGACCTCGACTCATCAAAAATTTCTTTGGGTGTTGCCACTGCTTAGCTGAAAGTGACGTCCTTCGGCTCTTTTGAGCAGGATGTGGTCAACGATGCTTGTATGTTTATTAGTACCGAGCTTGCGAAGCGAAAGAAGCACCTTCCATAAATCTATTTAGCGGCTGTAATCCGTCCAAAATATTTCCTCCCACCGTTTGAACCACGCCTTGAACGTGCATTCCGGATCAGAATCAGCATGAAATTTATTGATTGCACTCTGAAGAAGATCAAGTGAAACTGCATGCGTGTCATCGCAATGAAGCTGAAACTTACCGTGGTGCTATGGTTTGTGTGCCTCAGCGATCCACTGAGCTATACTAGGTGTTGCATTTTTGAACCTTCAGAGCCACATACCAGATTGATCAATGAATAGAGGCCAGACAAACTCAGCCTCCTGGTCCTCCAGGTTGGGGGTTGGAACGAGAGTGGCTCCGTTTTCCTTAAAACGGACTTCTTGTAGCCCAATGTCAAACCTGATGCCTTGCGGACAGGTATCTTGAACCAAAGGCTTCGGTTGAGAACCCCAGTCGTTCTCCTGTTTAGGCCTAGGAAACCTGACAGTATCCTGCCCACGCAATACAAAGAATCGCAGGGTGGATAGGGTCTGGATGCTACTGCTCACGCCTTTCCGTCTTCTTATTCCCCCTCTTGCGCTTTTTCACCCTTGTCGTCCCGTTCCAGCTTCACTTTAATCCCTCTGTTTTCAATCCCCGAATACTCGACCCGCCTACACATTGCTCCAATAGTCGCTTGTCCTTTAGCTTCAACTCACAGGTGAAGGCGGTGCTACATTCCTGCACTGTCAACAGGTTCATGTTCAAACAAGCGGCCCATTCCAGTTCATCGGCTTCCATTTGTAGCCCTCCATCATCCTTCAGATTAAAATGCCTCCTTGTTCGCACATTGCTTCAGATCGGTCAACAGGCAGCACTGGCCCGAACATTAGAGAACCTATCGATCAATGTCTGCTGCTTATCGGAAACTCGCCTGAAAGACTCTAGCTCTTCACTCACTCTTCGATCCCTTCAGGTGACACTAGTAGCACATTCTCATTGCGCCTATCCGGTGACAATGCAGCTACGAGCACCGGCCAAGCTAGTGTTGGTATTGCCCCGAGTCCCCGGGCTGAAGCTACTCTGGTTGATTGGATTCCAATCAGTAGCCGGATGTGTGCGGTCCGATTGACTGGCTCGTACAAATCTTCGAAGTCGCGTGGAACTAACAGGTGTCTATTCGTTATCGCTGCCTATACACCGACAAACTGTAGCAATGACTCGGTAAATGACGACCTCTATCCCAAGCTGAACGAGCCCCTTAGTTACAGAAGTAGCTCGGACACTGTAGTGCTGGCCGGGAATCTGAACGCTCAAGTTGGAAAATTATCTACAGATGAGCTGCATCTGGGCGGCCAACATGGTATGGGCTCACGTAATAATAACGGTGAGCAGTTACGTCATTTGTGTGAGGATGCTCGTTTATTTCTTGCGAGCACTAATTTCAGACACAGCACCCGCCGAAGAGTGACTTGGCGCCCACCAGCCTCGAACCAGCAATGGACGAAAATCCATCACATTGTGATAAGTTACCGATGGAGAGGCTGCGTCCAGAACTGTCGCTCGCTTTGGAGCACAGGTGTTGACACCGATCATGCACTTGTACGTGCTGATCTGCGGACGCTATTTGGCGGACGCCCGCGACGGTATTGTAAGCGCATTGATACCAGCCAACTAACGAAACCAGCTGTTCTGAATGCCTACTAATGTACGCTGCCATCAAAGTTGGTTAAGCGCTCACTGGATGCAGTTGAAGCGCACTGGTCACATATGCAACAGGCCTTACTAGCAGCAGGAAAATCTTCATGTGGTTTGTCTACTCGCCAACATGGATATTGCGTCTCTTCGCAGTCTCTGGAACTTATAGATGCTCGCCGGCATATCCCGGCTGGAAGCAAACACAATGAAACTCGCAAAGAGCTCCGGGCAAAACTCCGTGCTAGCCTGAAGAAAGACCGCGAATCCTGGTGGTCTCATCGCGCAACAGAGATGAAAATGGCCGCTGCCCTTGGTAACCATCGTGAGTTATTCCGTCTTATACGGGAAACGGGCAGCAGGAGATGGTGTTAATGAAACTATACGTGACGAGAGTGGACAGCCTATCCACAACTTATCAAAACGCTTGGAGCGTTGGGCTGAGCACTTTGAAAGGCAATTTAATCGGTCGGAATCTTTAGATTTCTCGCTGGCCACTGATTGCCTCGCTCCGTGGGCTGCCCGTTTGAATCCACCATCTCGCTCAGAAGTCGAACGTGAGGTCAAACTTTTGAAGCTAAATAAAGCCCATGGACCTGATGATCTTCCTTTAGCCCTCTTTAAATTCGCGGACCTGCTCATGTGGATGGTTTACACTAGTTACTAGTAAAACTATGGAAGCAGGAAACTGTCCCAACCGATTGGAGCCGCTCCTTCATAGTCCCAATTTTAATGTGAGGCTCACGATCGGAATGCAGCAGCCATAGAGGAATCAGTCTGATATCCATCGTCTCCAAATTGCTTGCCTCTGGCATCCTCCTCAGACTGGCTGGCGCATGTGAAAGCCAGATGCGTGAAGGGCAAGCTGGATTCCGTCAATGTCGTGGCCGCATTGATGACATATTTACTTTGCGTTAGTCGTTGGAACACCGTCACATATATTGGCGGCCCACCTTTGTCGCGCTCCTTGGTATCAAATGTTCATTCGAGTTGGAAAATGGGCATGCACTTTAGGACTGTTCACTCAAGAAAGGTGTACATTAGAAATATGTGAACATTCTCCACGCATTATATGCGCGTAGCTCGGACGGCAAGTTGTCGTCGCATTTTAGTATGTCCAGCGGTGTGAGACAAGGATGCCAGTTGTCACCTTCCTTCTTCAATTTCACTTTTGACGAGGTCATTGTAATCGCGTTCGCAGGACACAACTTAGAAGGTGTGGAGCTACCCCTTGAGAACGACTTCTTGACTTAGAGCATGCTGATGATTTTGACCTAATCTGTGACAGCTCACAAACGTGCCAAGCGACACTGGACAGATTAGCACTAGCTGTCCGTCACTTCAGGCTTTGCTTCGCACCCTCGAAGTGCAAAGTGTTCCTACAAGATTGAACTAGACCACCTCCTACACTGACCCTTTGTGGGGATTAGCTAGAAGTCGTTCAAAAATTCAACTACCTGGAAAGTTGCATCGGCGCCAGTGGGATTGAGGATGAGATCACGAACCGTATAGCATAAGCTCGGGGCGCCTTTGCTAACCTTCGTTACTTATGGCGCCGGCGCGACCTCAGCCTTGCCCTGAAGGGTACAGTTTACAACGCAGCGGTACGTTCGACCCTACTGTACGGTTGTGAAACCTGGCCGCTTAAAGCAGCGGACTTGAAGAGGCTAGTTACGTTCAACTACCGGTGCCTTCGTAATTTAGCTCAAAGCTGGTGGGAACACCGCGTGAGCAACGAGCATGTTTGACGCCTTGTTTATGGCACAGGAAAAGGAAACGAACAACTCAGCACCGTTACTACACGCATCAGGCTCCTATGGCTCGGCCAAGTGTTACGAATGCCAGCCCACCGACCCCCGCGACTTGCGTTGTTTGCGCACCTGGGGTGTGGATGAAAGAAGAGGAGGGGTGGCCAACCGATGACTTGGTCCAGAGAAATGATGACCCTCACTTTTGAGCTGGCCTCGGTTGGAGCGTCTTGGCTCTCTGGTTGGGATCCTTAAGCAGATGAACACGTTTGGTTTGACAAACCTCTTGATATGGCCAGGAGCCGACCTCAGTGGCGTTCGTGCTGCGAGTTACTTTGTCCAACCCTATTCCTCTTAGCCTCCCCCTACAACCACGAACTCATTATTTTGCCTTTTATAATTTTGCATAGTTATTTATTTTTTATGCACAGTAGCCGGTTGGTAGCTTACCGGAACGATGCCCATCCGTTTCCGGTAGCTCAGCCAGTTTGCACCAGTTGCATTTTTTCTCCTTTTTTGTATTGCGGCACAGTAGCTGAGGTGTTCCCCACCTCTAGCTAACGTGTGTGATGCTGATAATGCATGTGTGTCCCTGGAGCTGCTTCGTTTGTCTGTACGTTCAAGCACTACGTCAAATTTTCAATCAGTTTCATGTGTGTTACCATCCGTTTTTTCGCTGAAGAATCAGCTATTAAAAATTTTTGACAGAAAAGCTTGTAACATATTCGTGCTTGTCCGTCCCCATTGCGAGTGCTCTACCTTTTCCCGCTATTCCGAAATAAACACCCAAAAATGTCTCAGAAAAAATGCTAGCTCAGCCAACAAAAAGTCGTAGGTCTAGCGACCTTGACCACGTAGAAGGAGCTAGCAGAAATGCTGCCAACACAGCCAAAAATGCCGTTAAACGCTGTACAACTACAACAGACTTACGCCAAATATATGGGGGCCTAATGACTTTCGGCTTCTAGAAAAGGTGAAGTTGTAAAATTAGCAGAACCCTGTTAAAACTCCGCATGTTAGCGATCATCTGAAGGAATAGAAGTTTTCGTAAGCTACGATATCAACGCACGACAGAAGATACTAGATTGATTTCTAAACTAATGGTTTTACTTTATGTTTTGCCTTATCGGGGATATTGGTATCCAACAATAGGGCTTGGACTGTTGTATGCTTTAATGTCTTTGCATCTACTGCCGTCGCCATGCTGGACAAGTTATCGGACGACCATGACCATCTGAACTCATTGTGCTTACTGATGAGTGTCAATGCCAAGCCAATAAACCTATTCTGAATAACTCAGCCTCTAAATCAAGCACATTATGGAGAACCTAGAATTGTTCGAGTAACATTAGAATCTTTCAGCGTCCTAGTAAACATTTTGCCCTCCGCAAGCCTGCTAAAACGCGGATAATATGGGATACTCCTCTATTTTGATGTCTCTTGGAGCGCGCGACAAGCAAAAGAAATACCTAAGACGAGCAGGGTAAATAAGACCGCTTAAACCCAACCTTCATACAAGGCACACCAGAGCGTCCTTCTAAATATGTTCAGGAGACAGGAAATCACGGGTTAGAATATGGTTGGTTCCTACGTGAAACACTTTCTTTTGATAATATTGTGACCATGTCGCTCAACAGGATAACTCTCACCAGATTATAGAGGGTGCGAACCTACAATCCTAACACTTGTGGTTCAATCGAATCAACAAGCAACGGGCGTTTTGGATCGACGGCAGAGTAATCGAAGTAGCCTTCCTCCTGAACTTCGGTTGAAAGTGGTAGAGGCTTTGCAAAGTTAAATTATTAAAACACATGAAGCAGCAAGCGTACGGACGAACGTACAAAAGCGTAACTTGACTGCTGCTTTAAGTAACTTTAACGTAGATATAAAGGAATATTAAGAAGCAACTCGGCTGAGTCAAGTTTCACACAAGGTACCATTATCCCAGCAAACAGCTGATTAACTGCTGACCACCAATTGGTCGGCATTCTCCCACACCAGACACCTTTGGCCCTCTGTGAGCTTCTCTAGACAAAGAAACTGCCCTGCTGGTATACGAATGTGCTGGGACTTTTAATAAACTGGCAGAACTGAATGATCGCCAAGCGTCCGAATCGTATGACGTCATTCGCATCACCGAGACGTGGTTGCACATCGAAGTGACGAGCGCTGAAGTTTCGCAAGTAACAGGCTACCTGTACTGGATCATGCGCTTACCGACGAAGAGCAGTTGTTTGAGGTGTTGGCTGTAACCTGCCCATTGGTTCGCAGTGATCAGGCAGTGATCGATTGCAACATGGTCTGCTATGCGGAATATCGGAATGAGAACGATGACTCTGTGCAACCTATCACAATCCTCGATCGATTATCCCAAATCGTCAGCACTACAGCTTAGTTGTTCATTAACGAGGAACACCCGGAATTCGCGTGGCTCAATTTGGTTAACAAATTCAGTCCGCGAATTGCAGAGGCTTCATAAATATGAACTTGCAATTAGTGCACATCCGTTTCTTTCGTTGGAAACAGAACGCGAAAAGGGGTTACAGTGCACGACGCAGCATGCAAAGTGTATGACAAAGCTACAGCACAAGAAACTTGGGACAACTACGTAGCCACACATAACCATTGCACCAAGCTGCTAGGGAAAGACAAAGCCGCCCATCAGCAGAACATAGCAAAAGCTTCGGTGCTTACCACAAGCGGCTGTACAAAGACGCCAATAGCCTACTCAAGGTGAGGCAAGGATTTCCTATACGCAGGACGGCCAATAGCCTAAGATGAGCAGCCGTGAAGGCAGAAAACATGCTGCAGGTGCAATATGACCTCAGGTTACAGAGGGTATTGTCACCAAGTGATTTTCCAACATTCATCTTCTCACCGCCAGGACTAACCCACATCACTTTTACTGCGGATGCTGTATGGCAAAAGCTGACGGCTCTACTCAAACACATCGCGGGTGTCGACACCATTTGTTCAGAAGCACTGGAAGCAGCAGCAAGCCATCCGGCGGGCCCTTCAGCTCAGTTTTCCGAGCGCTGCTCAGACCAGAAGCAGGCTCTCGCTACCTGGAAGCTGGGAATAATAACCCCGATTCACAAAGGCCGAAGCAAACCTGAGCCTTCCAACCACCGCCTGTATCACTTCCTCATATATTCTTCCAAGTTATGGAATCCATTGTTGCCGATGCTATGTGGACAACTGTAACATCAGCACGCCTGAGCAGCACGGTTTCCTTCGACAGCGGTCATGTACAACGAATTTACTAATTGCACGCCATAGTTGGACCGAGTCAGCTGACGCTGGAGAAGGACTTGATGTTATCTAACTCCATTATTCGAAGTCACTCGATCGTCCAGACCACCAGATTCAACATTCCGAGCTTCAGCTTTACGGGCTCGGTGAGCGTTATCTAAGCTGGATTGACAACTTTCTGCTTCGATGGCAATTAGTGATCAGTATTCGGGGCGCTTTATCGGACCTCATACAAATAGAGGGTAGTGTGCTGCATGGCTCAATTCTATGCTCAGGTTTATTACTGGTGTTTATTAATAACCTTGCACAAGGAATGGCTTCAAACTTAAATAAATAAATATTTTATTCTCGACTATGCGAGGCACGCCCATTAAGGCATGATCAGAAATGTACAACTGTACAGACATTTTATGGCAACTGTAACAGTGACAGTAGAAAATTGTTCATATGTCCATGATTGGAACTGTACAATGGTGAAAATGAGAAATAATAATTTGGCTGTCGTGAAACCGGGACCTCGGCTAATAACGGATTGAGGATCCTGAATGATCCATTAGAAGATAGTTGAAGCTCACACACAAGAGAGATATGACAATACAGTGAGTTCGTGCACAAGTAACACAAAGGTCAACGGTGATATCGTAGAAAAAAAGACGACAGTATATGCAGATGTAGCAGTTCCAGTGTAACGATCCTATCTAGAATTGTGACGCTAGTTGACCTGCCAGTGTGAAGTTATGGGCCGTGGCTTTATTCGGTGGTGAGTCACATTCGCCACGTTGCAGTATTGTTAAACGGACATTTGTGGCTTTTTATAGGGAGAACGCTTGCCAGGCGAAAACCCACCACGTCCTGAAACACTGCTGCCAATCCATTGAATGGCAAGTTGTAACTTGCTATTTTTCTGGTTGAACTTTTGTTTGCTCGGTTATTCGCAGTCTGGTTGCGTCACATTTTTCTGCCGGCTGTTGCGTTAGCCGGGTGCCTGTTGCGTTCATGAGTCCTGTCTTTTTGAATATGACGTGTTGGTCCTCTGCAACACCACGTAAAGTCTTCGAGGGATAGACATGGAAATATGTTGAATTGTTGTTAAAGTCTTGAATGATAGACTATGTTTTCCAAGAAAGAATCGCAGATCGGCCGGGGTATGTAGTAAAATTGATTAGAAATTTAGGCAACCACGGCCAACTGAGCGGTCAACGCGGACTAAAGAGCTCATAATGATCGATTGTTCTGGCTTTGTAGCGCATAAGAATGTGCCTTCCGATGTCAAAAGGAGTTCTCCAGGCAAGAGTAATGTGGAAGAGATAGCCTTAGGCAAACTGAACCCAAAGGTTCAAGCCTCGGAAAACCTGTATCCGTGCATGATAACGAATGATTTGTCCGGTTAGTAAGTTGTAAAAGGATAGATACTCTTCCGCTCATGTCCAGATAAAGGAACTGTGTGGCTTGGATTGTTGTCGCAACGATGAACAATTCCTTGGGTGCCGGTTGCCGTACCTGTGATAAACTCGGGAAGAAAAGGAAACGAAAAGAAACAGCCACAAAGAGAGAGGAAACGGGTGGGTCTGTGTTGCAGTCCATCAATTGCGGCGATGACTGAACTATTGTACTCCTATACATGTAACTTTTATTTATCTATCTCATACCATGTGTACCATAAATGGCGAAATACGACGAGAAGCAACCAGAATACCGATCAATAGAGAAGGAAAGATTGTTCTAAAGTAGGAATGAAGATAAAGAAAAGAGATTTTGAGGGGTATTAATGTGCAAATGCTCAATCGGTTGGAACCAGAGAGAGGAGGACGAGGTGTGCAGATTATGGGAAGGTATATCACTCAGAAAGTGCGACAGGGACGCACTGACTCAGTCTTAAATCGGTAGAATTGTAAGAAGTCAGAGGACCGACGCGTGTAAGTTAGCATCGAATGAAGAAAGAGTGCAACAGAAAGCACATGAAGGAAAGAAAGTGTCGGTAAAACTGGTTCTATTGATGAGAAGTGGAAACGCCGCCGACCTTAGTCAGGTGATGATTCACCCTTGTTAATAAAAATAAGGATGAATAATGCCTAATGATGTAATTAACGTGAGGGTACGAGATCGTTACATCGGTTGTGACAAGATCAGTTAGAACACAAAATTCCGATAGAGGTCAAAAACAATAGACCTTTCAGACAAAACTAGGTAATTCAGTAAGATGAAACTAGGTCGCCAAATATAGCTAAGGATAAGGTAATGAGTGTCATCATAAATGAGCAGTTTAGGATGACAGTGGCTAAATGAAATAGCAGTTAGCCTCAGAGTGATGTAAACAGGCCGTTAGGTCTGCTAAACCCAATCATAAAGGACATAGTAGTCCAAAGAAAGGAGACAATTAAGACGAGAATAGAGTGCCAGCGCATAGAAAGCAAGCCGCATAATGTAGATATAAATGCGGAAAGCGAGCATCGGCATAAGGAGAAATTTGAAACAGTTAGTTCCCTTTAGTAATTTGAAAAGCGCAGTAAGAAGACGAAGACTGGCAAATGCACGCATTTCGTATTGTCTCGTCAGTGCCTTTAACAATAACTCGCAATAATATTTATTCAGTGAAGGGTGCGACCAAACATACATACAAACAGACAAATAGACCAACACGTGATAAGTGAGATAGGGTTATCACCCCTATCCCCAGGGCAGTCTAATGCTGACCGATAATTGTTTCTGAACACAAAGCATCGGCTTAATCCGGTTAATTGCAATCGCCTCTGCGAAACGGAGGAGGCGAGAATTGGTGTGTTGTAATAGGATTGTGAACGCCGAATTGACCTCGACTTGGTGACCTGTGGTCAATAGGTGTCGGCCGATCGAAGAGGCTGGTGGCTTGCGCAGACATGCAGCTTGACTCTGGCCAGTTTCCTGCACGGTCGAATGTTGAACCCACTTAGGTATATGCTCCTTCATTCGGGAACTCAATGTTCTATCGGTCCTGCCTATGTAACTGGCGCCGCAGTCACAAATGAATTGGTAAACGCAATGCGATTTGGCCCCGATAGACTGAGCCTCCTTTACAGAAGGAAGTGGCAGTTTCTGAGTTTTGTTAAGGACAACGGCCTTTACGGCATAGTAAGTTGTCTGCATGGCACAGATCAGACGCCTTGTGGTCCTCAACGAGGAGACGTCACCTTTGAATGGCAGTTAAATGATTACAGGCTTCTCAGGTACCGTATGAACTAGGTCCCTTGGTCGTTCTTGACTATGTTTCTCGATGAACCTTCGGGGGTAGCCGTTTTCGATGAGCGTATTGGTAATCAACTGCAGTTCGTCGGCCATGCAATCAGCAGAGCAGATTCGTCTGGCACGGCTAATCAGGGTTTTCACGAGCGTCCGCTTGTATCGCATTGGTGTGAAGCTAGTGAAATGCAGATACTGCCCGGACCATGTTGGTTTCCTGTAGACAGACCTCTTAATCTGCCTGTTTTCTCTGCGGCTGATAAGAATATCTAAGTACGGAAGGCAATTTTGCTTCTCTACCTCACAGGTGACCCGCAAGTTATAATGCGCAGAATTTAATTGCGTTACCAACTGCTGCATCTGATGCTCCGATGAGCAAATTGCTAAAATGTCATCCACGTAGCGTTTGTAGTATGGAAGTCGACATATTTCTCCAGACATACCTTGCTCTACCATTAACATAAAGAAATCAGCAAGTACTGGGCCCAATGGACTGCCCATCGCTACTCCATCAATCTGAGAGTACGGTGTATTTCTGAAGTGAAAATTGACGTTCTCCGTACACAACAACCAAGAGTCTCTTAGTAACTCAACTGGCATCGGTAGGGGACACCGTGAACTTGCTTTCTCCGCTGCGAGAGTGGGCCAATCTATACAGCCTCAAAGATTCTTTCGAGCTTATCGACGACCTCGACAAACTTAATATATCCGACAAGGTCATGTGCTCATTAGATGTGGAATCGCTTTTTACCAATGTTCCCCTGCACCAAACTGTTGATTACATTTGTGAACCAGCAGAACGTTCGCGGTGTCCCCTACCGATGCCAGTTGAGTTACTAAGAGACTCTTGGTTGTTGTGTACGGAGAACGTCAATTTTCACTTCAGAAATACACCGTACTCTCAGATTGATGGAGTAGCGATGGGCAGTCCATTGGGCCCAGTACTTGCTGATTTCTTTATGTTAATGGTAGAGCAAGGTATGTCTGGAGAAATATGTCGACTTCCATACTACAAACGCTACGTGGATGACATTTTAGCAATTTGCTCATCGGAGCATCAGATGCAGCAGTTGGTAACGCAATTAAATTCTGCGCATTATAACTTGCGGGTCACCTGTGAGGTAGAGAAGCAAAATTGCCTTCCGTACTTAGATATCCTTATCAGCCGCAGAGAAAACGGGCAGATTAAGAGGTCTGTCTACAGGAAACCAACATGGTCCGGGCAGTATCTGCATTTCACTAGCTTCACACCAATGCGATACAAGCGGACGCTCGTGAAAACCCTGATTAGCCGTGCCAGACGAATCTGCTCTGCTGATTGCCTGGCCGACGAACTGCAGTTGATTACCAATACGCTCATCGAAAACGGCTACCCCCGAAGGTTCATCGAGAAACATAGTCAAGAACGACCAAGGGACCTAGTTCATACGGTACCTAAGAAGCCTGTAATCATTTAACTGCCATTCAAAGGTGACGTCTCCTCGTTGAGGACCACAAGGCGTCTGATCTGTGCCATGCAGACAACTTACTATGCCGCAAAGGTCGTTGTCCTTAACAAAACTCAAAAACTGCCACTTCCTTCTGTAAAGGAGGCTCAGTCTATCGGGGCCAAATCGCATTGCGTTTACCAATTCATTTGTGACTGCGGCGCCAGTTACATAGGCAGGACCGATAGAACATTGAGTTCCCGAATGAAGGAGCATATACCTAAGTGGGTTCAACATTCGACCGTGCAGGAAACTGGCCAGAGTCAAGCTGCATGTCTGCGCAAGCCACCAGCCTCTTCGATCGGCCGACACCTATTGACCACAGGTCACCAAGTCGAGGTCAATTCGGCGTTCACAATCCTATTACAACACACCAATTCTCGCCTCCTCCGTTTCGCAGAGGCGATTGCAATTAACCGGATTAAGCCGATGCTTTGTGTTCAGAAACAATTATCGGTCAGCATTAGACTGCCCTGGGGATAGGGGTGATAACCCTATCTCACTTATCACGTGTTGGTCTATTTGTCTGTTTGTATGTATGTTTGGTCGCACCCTTCACTGAATAAATATTATTGCGAGTTATTGTTAAAGGCACTGACGAGACAATACGAAATGCGTGCATTTGCCAGTCTTCGTCTTCTTACTGCGCTTTTCAAATATGGAGAAATGTTAATGATGAAAAGGGGGGTATAAAAATAATGATGACTTACGAACAACAATGCTTTTGAAGTGAAGGTTGTAAGGCGGTACGTCGGCCGAGCCTACGTAACTTAGATCTCAGTAGTCCGAGGTGGGTCAGAAAGTAGTAGACCATTCAGACACTTCCGGATAAGCCAGCAAGGCGAAGCTAGGCCGCCAAATTAAGGCGTGAATAGCAGTAATGAGTGTCTTAAGAAAAGAAGCTTTCGGGACGAAAGTGACTATATGAAAAGCCAGATAGCATGCCAATAAAAGGTCCCGGGGTGAGAGGAACAGAATATTTGGAATGTGTGGGACTAGCTAATAGTAGTCCGAGGCAGTGCGCGAAAGTATGAGCGGATATCAGAAGGCAATGGGAGTCGGGCACAGCGGACTGCATTCGATGGGCTACAATAAGAAGCAGACGGATGAAGCGAGACAAGAGCGGACACGTGAGCGCGGGAACTTACAAGGCTGTTGAGTGTCGAGCCGATTGTAAGGAGGATTAAAACAAGAGTGAGTTAATGCACAATCGGTCAACAAGTAAATTGTACATGAAAGTTAATAGTTGTCTTTTTGGACGCTACAGAGCTCCACCTAGAAGGCTTAACATAGAAAGCCTTCGAAATCTAAAAGGAATGTTGTAACAAGGTTCGTAAGGCAAAATCGTGCAGAGTAAAAATGAGCGTGCGTTCGTGTAAATGGGGTTTCGTCGGATGTTGGAGTCCGCTGTGCCGTTTATGATTTGTTATTTATTGATTGTAGGGCAGGGTGAATTTCGGCGAGCCGTTGGAGCGGGCTCGTCTCACTACAGATAACTGGCTAACCCAGTAAAAGGCCGACGGGACCTCAACCTCCGCTGCTGCCAAACGGTGCGCTTAGGAGTGGTCTTTCTCCCTGCCGCACCCCGCCCCGCGCCAACCCCACCCTCGTCCCACGTAGAAACGACCATGTTTCCGCGGAGAAGCGACCCTCGTCCCGCGAAGAAGCGACAAACGTCCCGCATAAAGGCGACACTCGTCCCGCGGGGAAACTAACAGCCTTCCCGTCAGGGTCCGCGAAAAGATTCCCCGTGTAGGCCGGTCGATCGAAGGGGAGTGTTTGGGGCATGTAGAGAGGAGAAAATAGAAAACACACGCAGAAAACGCCGAAAAGAACAAACGAATTATCTGCGTGTGTAAATTTTTTGGTTTTTGCATATTTTTCGAAAAAAGTTTTTTGGGGTTTTTGAAATTTTTGTTTGTTTTCAAAACGTTAATCAAAAAATGGGACAACTATATACAATAACTACAAAGCTAAAAATGTTTACACTGTACATAGGCGGAGAAACGAACGGGCTTACGCACCTCAAGACCCCGGTGATTGGTTGCGGGAGGCGGCGGGCTAGATTCGGGAGGTATCGGGACGGCTTGTAGACCGAGATTGTGGTCTGGTTGAACTGCACTAGAATGCTGTAAGCTGGTGCGGTGAGTTGGGACGTCGCACGATGCACTAATAGACGAAGTGGACGAGGGGTTTTCTTCCATACAGGCGAGTTTTAGACTGTCGGTGGCGCCGACCTCGTGTCGACCACCGCGGTCAATAGTGTACGCCTTACTCGCGCGACGTAGCACCCAGAAAGGTCCTATGTACGGCGACTGAAGAGGCTGTCGAACACCGTCTGCGCGAAGAATGGCGTGTGAACAAGTAGACAGCTTCTCGGGCGCGTAAACTGGTGTCCCCTGCGATCGAGGAGCAGGTGGACGTAGCTCACGCATTCGGTGAGCCAATGGATCAGTGTAACTTCCGTAGTCAAGAGTGGAAGCACATGGGGCTGGTGCTACCAGCTGTCCGAGCAACCGCAGCGCCCAACCGTAGACCAGCTGCGCTGGTGTGGCGTCGAAGTCGGGTTTAACCGTGTTTCTTAATCCTAGGAGGACGAGGGGAAGCGTTTCAGACCATGAAGGATCTGCGTGCGCACGTAGCGCTGCCTTCAACTGGCGGTAAAAACGCTCCACCACGCCGTTAGCGGCCGGATGATACGCCGTCGTCCGAACTTGGCGACAGCCTACATCCTTAAGAAACGTAGCAAAGGTTGACGAGAAATGTGACCCTCGATCGGTAATCACAATGTTCGGGACGGCCGTATTGAGCTATCCAACGCTCTAGAAAAGCCCTCGCTACTGTTTCCGAAGAGCAATTAGGTATGGGAATAGCTTCCGGCTACCTAGTGAATCGATCGACACAGGTCAGTAGATACACAGAGCCTTTGGAAGGCGACAGAGGACATACGAGATCGACGTGCACGTGATGAAAACGTGCGTCCGGCGTCGGAAATGTGCCTAATGGGCTTCTCGTGTGCTTTAGCACCTTCGCGCTTTGACACGGAAGACAAGCAGCTGCCCAGGTAAGGACGTCCCGGTTAACATTGCGCCAAACGAACCGTGCGGTTACGAGTTTAACCGATGCACGAACGCCTGGATGAGACAAGCCGTGCAACGTGTCGAACACGATCTGGCGAAACTCGCGTGGAACGACTGGGCGCGGATTGCCCAGAGATAAATCGCAGAGTATAGTTCCGTCTGATGATGTCAGCGGGACGGGTCGTATGTTCAATGAGGGAGACCCGCGTAGTAGATCAAGCTCAGGATTGTTGAGTTGTACTGTGGCCATGGCTACCAAGTCGATAGCCGTGCCGGCGTCAGTGGAGATGGCTTGGCTGCGGGAAAGTGCACTGGCGACGGCGTTGTGCACACCTGAGACTTGCAGTATCTCGGTCGTAAACTGCGCAATATAGTCAAGGTGGCGCGACTCTCTAGGAGAGTATCGGTCGGTTGTCGAGCCAAGCACGTAAGTCAGGGGTTTGTGGCCGGTGAACACGACAAAGGAGCGGCCTTCTAGGACGTGTCGAAAGTGACGTTTGACTAGTTGTTCTCTAGCGAACGTGCTGTAGCGAGATGCGGTAGGTTGTAGGCGTTTGGAAAAAACGCTAAGGGCTGCCACATGTCGGCTACGCGTTGCTGCAAAACAGCACCGACTGCCACGTCCGAGGCATCAGTAATGAGAGACAGTGGGGCGGCCGGATCGTGATGCGCTATAGAAGCTATGTTGGCGTTAGCCTTTTTGAGCGACTTAAAAGCAGCGCTTGCTGAGGCAGGAAATTCGAATTTCTTGAGTTTCCCTCGGAGAAGGTCCGTGAGGGGTTGAATCAGCAAGGTGCGGTTGGGTATAAATCGTCGGCAACAGTTAACATGGCCATCAAAACGCTTGAGCTGTTTGCAAGAATGAGGCTCGGTGTAGTCGATGATGGCTTGAAGTTTATCCTGCAGTAGTAAGACACCTGCAGAAGCGATACGATGGCCAAAGAAATTGATTGAACCGCCACCAAACGAACACTTTTCCGCGTTGATAGTCATTGTTTGTTGAGATAAACGATCAAAGAGTGTTCGTACTCTTCTGGTGCAGAGCTTGCGATTCAAATGTCAGCAAGATATGCTTAAGCGTAGTCTAAACCGCGACAAACTTGGTCGATGAAACGCTGAAAAGTTTGCGCGGCGTTCTTTAGGCCAAATGGCATGCGCAGAAATTCGAACAACCCAAATGGAGTCGTCACGGCAGTTTTAGCGATGGCCGCTTCGGCTACCGGAATTCTGTTGTATGCGCGTACCAAGTCGATTTTGCTGAAGTTACTTTTACCTGCCAGACTGGCGGTGAGATCCACTATGTGTGGGTTTGGATAGCGATCGGACGTGGTCACCTTACTCAAGGATCGAAAGCCGCCGCAAGGACGCCAGTCCTCATGACCTTCTTCGGGACCATGTGCAGTAGCGACGCCCATGGGCTGTTGGACGGTCTGACGCTACCAAGTTGAAACATGTGGTCATATTCGGCTCGGGCTGCCCGTAGTTTGTCTGGAGCAAGCCGTCTTGGTCGTGCGCTAACTGGTTGACCGCGCGTAACTGTGTGGTGAGCGACCTCTGTCTTGACTGGTGGAAGATCTGCAGCTGGGCGAACCAGTCTCTGGTGTTCAGAGAGGAGGCTCAAGTAGTCGGACGGTGCGTCTGCGATCCGAAATACAGGGCTGATTATCGGGGCGTCCGTAAGAACACCTTCAACCAGTAGTTTAGTACGGTCGTCTAAAAGTCTGTGGCGCCCATTATCAACAAGCAACCCAAAATGTCGGAGGAAGTCGATACCGATAATTGCGAAGGGTACAGACGCAACCGCGAAGACCCACTGCAAATCTCGGCGACGATTGAATTCCAGGTTCATTATGCGCTGACCAACCGAAGCTATCGGAGAACCGTTGGCCGCAAGCCAATTGTACGTAGGCTCTGAGTGCTTGTCGTTAGCGGTCGCTGTGATGACGCTGACTTCCGCTCCCGTGTCAATGAGGAAGGTAGTGGAAGAACGTCGAGCATTAACGTAAAAACGGTTTGCTTGGTTATTGAATGATACGTTGGTCATGCTAGTATGTGGGCTATTCGCCTCCCTGGAGCAGCTGGGTCGTGCCTAACGCAGAGAGCCCGATAACGTCTAGCTCTTCCACCGTATTGGCTTTTATATCAACATACTTCGACGGATTCGGTAGCATCTGACTGAGAACGTGCAGCGATAATGTTGCGCTTTCGTGCCGAGCGAGACGTACCCGGTGCGGGCACAGAAGGGCCGCAATGAACGGTAGACAACACGTGGTCAGCATTTGACCGTGGCACATGCTGGTTCGAGGCGTTCGTTGCTGCTATCCTGCTGCAAAGTAACGCAATTTCCTCGTCTTTCGAGCCAGATCGGCCTAACGACTGAGAGCAAACATGAGATTCGGTTTTCATTGGTGAGAATACGTCACCGGAGCCACTGGTAGTCTGCTGCGGAAGACGTTCAAACGCAGCGTCTGCCTTAGTAGCTAATTATTTCAGGGGTGTGTCTATAAACATGGACAGCATTACCGCCAAAGACTCTGGGAGAGGTGCAAACCACAGCTCCTTTATCAGTTCTTCGCTCAAGAATAAGGGACCATCGATGCGCTGAAGTTCGCGGAGCAACGCCGACGGCTTGCGATCTCCAAGTTTGAGACCATTGGCCGCTCAAACCGAGTTCGTGCGTTGGGCCCTAACTCTTTTAAAATCGCTTGCTTCATCGTTTCATACTTTGTATCATTCAATGGGCAGAGTAGAATGTTCTCAATCAGCGTCACAACCGACGGAAAAAGGCGTGGTTGATCCTCGGACGGTCCGCCGTAATGCTCTTATTTTCCAGTTTAATCTCGAATATCGTGAAGCAGACCTCTGGGTTGTGTTCCATGAAACTTGGAACAGCCAAAGTAAGCATGTTTACGCTGTGAAACGACTCAGATGCCACTCTCGAAATGTGAGTCAAAAGATAAAGAATGAACAAAATAAGATAAAAGTACTAAAATTACTCAAGAAATAAATGAATATAGGTATATAATCGAGAAAAGGAACTAACTCTCCAAACATACAAACGAGGAAAAAACGTGGAATTCGCGCGTGCGAATCGGGGTCACCAATTTGTAGGACTAGTTAATACTAGTCCGAGACGGTGCGCAAAATTGTGCACGGATATCAGAAGTCAGTGGGAGTCGGGCACAACGGATTGTGTTCCATGGGCTACAATAAGAAGCGGACGGATGAAGCGAGACAAGAGCGGACACGTGAGCGCGGGAACTTACAAAGCTGCTGTGTGTCGAGTCGGTTGTAAGGAAGATTAAAACAAGAAGAAGTTAATGCACAATCGGTCAGCAAGTAAATTGTACATGAAAGATAAGAGTTAACTTTTTGGGCGCTACAAATGTAAAGCCTAAAACGATAACATCTCGGTTGTCTGGCAGCAGTAAGAAACAGGAGAGCAGTCCGCCTAGGGTAGATTAGAGCCAGGTCCGAAGGGCTATCCGTCCAATTGAAAGAGTAATGTAAACGGAGTGCGAACAAGAAAACGCTGTATTGTGGGGAAGTGGGAAAGCCAAGCATATTTTCGAAGTGATGTGAGCAGACCGATAAGTCTGCCCATCCTTGGTCATTAGGATCACAGTAGTCGAAAGCAAAAAGACCACTAAGACGACATTAGAATATCGGCGCAAAGAGTGAAATCCGTAGAATTTAGTTCTAAGTACTAAAAGGGAGCATCGGCACAATAAGCAGGTGCCGGAAGAAAGGGGACATAGTAATATGGATGAACCTTGGCCAACAATGCATTTCCGTTGTGGGTTACAGGACATTACGTCGGCAGACCCTAGGTCACTTAGATCTCGGAAGTCCGAGGTGGGTCAGAAAGCTGGAGACCGTTCAGTCGAGTCCGGATAAGCCAGCAAGGTGCCTTTGGGCCACCAGCCTAAGATATGGACAACAGTAATGAGTGTCATAAGAAAAGAAGCTTCCGCGACGGCAGCGGCTGTATGAAAAGCCAGTTAGCATGCAAAGCAAACGTCTCGGGACAAGGGGAACAGCGTATTTGGAATGTAGAACCTAGGGCGATAACGTTTCGGTTGTCTGGCAGCAATCAGAAACACGAGACCAGTCAGCCGAGGGTTGATTAGAGCCAGGTCCGAAGGGATATCCGTCCAATTGAAAACGTGGTGCAAACGGAGTGCGAAAGGAAAAGGTTTTATTGAGGAGAATTAGGTAAGTCAAGCATTTTCTCGTGGTGATGTGAGCAGACCTTTACGTCCGCCCATCCCTGACGCGGTAACCTGAAATCTGACATTCCTTACTAACGAGCTTTTTAGATAAAAACCGGTGAAAAACAGTGTTTGAACAAGCTCTAACGGAAGCACTTGACTTTTGTCAAATGGTTCAAAGAAGTGAAACACAGCCGAAAGTCCCCAGAGCTATGATCAGGGGAAGACGCCGGATCGGCGTCCAGAATGATAAGGGCACTACCAGTAACGCTCTCGCGCCCACTGTAGTCTCAGCACTGACCCCCGTTAGTCAGCTATGACACAAATAGCAAAGTGACAACCGGTAACTCTGCGGCTCTTACACCAGGAAAATTAGCTAACTGCTTTGTGCTCCTTTCCGATCCCCGGACGGATGCACTACATGAAGCTAAAATGTCTGTACCGTCATTAAAATCGTTACCACCTAAGTCTCCGTCGCCTTTGCTTTCAGACTGTAAGACAGCACCACAAGACCAGCTGACAGACGCGCTTCTTAAAGTCCAAAACACAGAAAATGAGCTAAATTCGGTGAAATTAGAATTGCAAAATATCAATCAATTGTTAGTAAAAATTCTACCGCTGACGCAGCTATCGGATCTACATAAATCAGAAAAGTGGAAGATCTTAAAGCAGTGGGTGAACTGCCCAATACGCTCGCCAAGGAAGTCAACGAACGAGTCAACCGTGCACGAAATGTAATAATATTTAATGTGCCAGATCGAATACCACTTGAGAAAGTGACACGCTCACTTCTAAGTGTATGCAAAATGGACTGGGATTGCTGCTCATGCAGCCGCCTTCGAAAAACAAAAAAACCGACCATGCCCAATTGTCCTCAAGTTCAGCAGCCAAGATCACGCTAAATGCTTTCTAGACTACAAGTTCATCATAAGAAAGCAAGCGAATCTCGGGCCCATACTGATTAAACAGGACATGACGCCGCTGCAAAGGGCGCTTATGTCAAATGTACTAACCCCTAATAAGCGGAGTCTGCACAATTCCATAAATATGCTCCTGAACCCTCCCCAACAGCCCCTCAGAAAAAACGCTACTGTATGGTCTCCAGTAACCGCTGTCACGACCTTTGCTAATTCAATTGTCAATACTACGCCAATACCGGGCATGCAGTTAACTGATATGCATTGGAACGCAACTTCCACGGCATGCTCATCAATGGCCTACAACGTTGACATGGACATGTCACAACGACAATTAAATCCTATTGCATTAGAGGTACCGGCAGTTGAAGGACAGGCTAAACTTACGGCCACTTTGAATGCAATCGTGGACAGAACAGAGTGCAGCGAGAAGCCCAACGGCGTGTCTGATGGATGGGACACGTACACTGAACTCGATAGCTTGTGCTTCTTATCATCATACACACCGGCTTCCAGTATCATAAACGATCTCACGCAGCCTGATACTGACACGGCACCTAAGCCCAGCTGCCCAAACCCAGGTTGTTCTATAACTGTGTCTTCTCGGCTCCCTTCCAAACCACAATAGCATAACAATGAGTCGATGCCCAAACGCGCCAAAACGGCCAAGATAACACCCACTTGTTTAAAATACAAACCACGCTTTACGCCGAAGCCTAGTAAAGCGGCAGTCAAGGTTTATCAGCCACAAAGGAAGAATTATATCCTTGTAACCCCTAGCTCAACAACGAGTAATTGGATTAAACCCCAACCCCTACACTTCCAGCCGATCTGCATCGCCACTCCGGCAAAGCCCAAAGCGATACACAGACCGAACTAAACATGAAAATATACTCAACACAAATCGTCCGAACACCAGTTGGCCTCAACACCCTCGATACGAAGCAAAATCTACTACATCTACAGTCAGTACTGAGCGGTCACAACGTAGGAATTACTTACTTAGAACCCGAAGCCCCGCGACGCACAGCCGGACCCCGCAAACACTTCGCTCCTCTACCGGCCGAACTGCAATGCTGCGCGAGCAAAGCCCCATAAGATATGTCGTCCAGCCCAACCATACAAATATAGCCGTCCGCGGTCCCTTTTTTGTGGGATGCCGCAAGTTGCAGGCCTCCTCTCCTAGCTCGCGAAGGCCAAGCCGTGGCTCTCTATCACCTGACCCGATTCCTAGACATGGCACAACTAATTCCAACCAACATATCTCAGGCATTTAGACGGTTCCTCTAAACGCCAACCTCATGACCGACTTCGGGCTAGATTTCTCGGCTCGTATGCATCAGCACTTACCTCCACATCCTTCCCCCCTCGGATTCGATGCTCCATGCTACTCCGAACATCTCCCATTAACTTCCACCGACCTACCCGGCATGCACCTCCCCGCATGCATGCAAACAAGCCCCTCACCTTATTCTGGATCGCCTGTGATGCTGCTAGACGGTACACTCAATTTCAGCAATCCAACCAATAAATATCCACCAAGAGATGCCCAAACACTCCTCACTACATCCCACTTCGACGAATCTAGTAAGCTGGGGATCAACCATGTGCTTCTCATCAACGCCAGGCCTATTAATCAAAAGAATCACCATCTGGGTCCAATAATTACCATGTCCAAAGCATAACTGGTTCTAATCACAGAGACATGGCACTCAGCCAGTTCGTTTGACTCACCCATCCAAATACCTGGCTACTCTTCATTCTGCAGTGGACGCGAAAAGCGACGAGGCGGAGGATGCCTTATCTACGTCAGCAAAGACTTTCATGCATCCTCCTTCCAAGTAATATCTTTGGGTAACCCGGAAGACTCCATATGGATTCAAGCAGATGGCGAGCACCTAAATCTTCTCATTGGTTGCATCTATATCCGACCACATATCTCAACAGCTGAAATCAAAAAATTGGTCGAGCTCTTCACCGAAGTTTCGCTGTTACCTGCATGCCTTAAGATAATCGGCGGTGACTTTAATATGCCGCACATTGAGTGGTCTACCCAGTCCTCACCTCCCAAATATAAAGCGTTTGTCGACCTTATCTTCGCGTACGACTGGACCCAACATGTTAACGTACCTACTAGGAAGTCTAATATCCTTGACTTAATATTCACGACAGGCATCAACCAAGCACAGGTTTGTGTGCTTGACAACCTTCTTGGTAGTGATCATAAGGCAGTGAAGTTAACATTCAGACTGCCCACTACTAAGCAGTACAACCTCTCCCCCAGCGAATCCTTCCGTCCCCTACAACGCGTTGATTGGGAAAGCTTCTCCACTCTTCTACGATCTCTTAACTGGGAGGCATTCTTTCTGGCAACAGACACAGATTTGGCGACCCAAGAGATATACAACCACATTATGTTCTGTCTTGACGTGGTCGCTTCTAAGCAGAACATGAGGAAACCTACGAAAGCGAAGGGTGTAGCGGATACACAAAGAGTCCGCAATAAACTGAAAAGATACGCTCCAACTACAACAAGACAAAGGATTTCCACATAATAATGCGCATGAACGACACACTAACAAGGTGGAGAAATCTGCAAGCCACGTCTGCCACATCAGCGAAACACGCTGCACTCAGCAGTAACAACAAGTTTAAAGCACTCACCCAACTGATGAAACGCAGAGCAAACAACAGAGCTCCAACAATTGCCTCATTGTCACTTCCTAATGGCAATCTCATGACGGACCCCGCCCAACTCTGTGAGTATATCAACAAGCACTTTTGCAACTCTTTTTCGGTCCCTGATTCGGCAAGTACGCCTACAGCACCCGTGCTCACTGACGATAGACTGACCATCATGGAATTTAACCTACGCGCAATCATGCGAGAAAGCCGTACACTCAAAATGTCCCACTACCCCGGTCCTGATGGCTGTCCATCCGTAGTGCTGATACTAGGAGGTCCGGACATTCCAGTTCTCCTCCCTAATCTATTTACACTATCCATGCCAACCCATACCTTCCCCGCTGCTTGGAAGCATGCTGTAGTCCTATCACGACAAAAACGAGGATCCCGTCTTGACATTGACAATTATCGGCCTATCAGGCACACACCCATTGCAGCAAGAGTTATGGAGAGACTGGTGAAATCAGAAATCCTTAACTTTCTTTTGCCTCGTAACCTCATTAATAGGTCTCAACACGGGTTCCTGCCCTCAAAATCCTGCCAGACTTGTATGTTCGAGTTTGTAGTGGAGTGAAAACTAGTCTTACACTACCGCACCAGAAGGAAAGGATTAGTGTCAGATAAAAGTATCAACATGCTGACCTTCAGTAGTGACGGTTGGACTAACTCCACTGATATTGCACACTCCCTGATACGATATTCCCGTATTGGTTCCGCGAAGCTCAGACTTTCCAAAGCACACCAACAAAGCAATCTCAACACGCCGCCGAAGGAAAGCAGAACGCGCCGTTCGAGGTCGAGAATTGTGTATATGAAAAAACGATCAATTAAAACAACTGTACAAGACGCATAGAAAAAGGAAATGAGAAAAGCGCAAAAAATGAAAAAGCTATGAACACTACAGGACTCCCCCTAGAGCGTGAGTGGACAAGCGAATGCTCGAAATGTACGTCTCACTGATTGTAAAACGCTAGTTTAGAAGGAAGAACCACCGTACGACCAAAACGTGTGCGTTTGTGTGTGTGAGTGGTTGTAAGGGGGTTGCGAAGAAATGACACTGGGATCACACATAGGCTGTGTAGGGGAGTGCTCGGCGATGGATCGTCGTTGGGAACAGATGCGTCTGAAGATTGCTGAGACGGAAGAAGTTCGATGTAAGCAGGTTTCAAACGATCGATGCTTACAGAGTCTTTGCAGCCATTTCGGTCCAACACAAAATACTTGTCCTTGCGGTCGATAACCTTGTAAGGACCCTCGTAGGGTGGCGTCAGAGGTTTACGAACAGTATCGATGCGCACAAGAACGTAGCGACAGTCGCGGAGATCAGGATGGACCTGTGGGTTACGAAGCGTGAGTCGTGGAGGTGTTGGGCGTACTGAACTGAAGTGACTCCTCAGGCGTGTGGCATAGGATGTAGGATCCATTTCACCAGTGACCCTTGAATCCAACACCATCTCTCCAGGAAGTCTAAGTGGCGTGCCAAAAACTAACTCAGCAGGGCAACAGCCTATGTCTTCCTTGACCGTGTTACGTATGCCAAGTAGGATTATTGGCAAACGCTCCGACCATTGCGTGCTCGACTGAGAAGCGGTAATCGAAGCTTTCAGTTGGCGATGGAAGCGTTCGACCAAACCATTGGCAGCGGGATGGTAAGCGGTTGTGCGTATGTGAGAACAACCGAGCAAACGACTTAGGTCACGAAACAACGAAGAAGTGAACTGCGGACCTCTGTCTGTCGTGATAGTAGCAGGTGTGCCAAAGAACGAAATCCAGGTTTCGATGAAGGTTCGCGCTACTCTTTCAGTGGAAACGTCCCGTAATGACACCGCATGCGGCCAACGTGTAAATCTATCAACACATGTCAACAAGTATTGAAAACCGTTGGAAGGTGGCAAAGGACCAACGATATCCAAATGGACATGCCTGAAGCGAGCATCCGGTGATGAAAAGGTGCCAGGGACAGTGATTGTATGGCGATGGATCTTGCTGGTCTGACAAGTAACACAGTGCTTTGCCCACTGTTGGATGTCAGAGCGCATATTGGGCCAAACAAAGCGATCTGTGATCAACTTAACAGTAGCTCGAATGCCTGGGTGCGAGAGTCCATGGAAATGATCGAAAACGTCACGGCGGTAACGTAGGGGAACGTAGGGTCGGGGCTTACCCGTAGACATGTCACAATGAACTTTGGAGTCAGAGTTAAGAAGCGGCAGAAGGGTAAGTTTGATCGAAGGGTTTGACTTCATTTGCATAAACTCAGAATCTCCCTCCTGATGTGCAGCGATTTCCTCTAGATCAAAGGTCGGACGTGAAAGTTCCTGAATTCCAATGCGGGACATTGCGTCGGCTACCACGTTGTCAGCGGCGTCTATATGACGGATGTCCGTAGAGAACTGCGATATGTAATCAAGATGTCGGGTTTCACGAGGGTAAAAGCGGTCCGAAGAACCACGAAAGGCAAAAACAAGTGGCTTGTGATCAGTTAGATTGGTAAATGAACGACCTTCAAGGAGGTGTCGAAAGTGTTTAATGGCGAGATAGATAGCTAAAAGTTCTCTTCCGAAGGTACTATATCTAGTTTGTGCGGGTTGTAATTTGCGGGAAAAAAGGATTATGGTTCGGGATGACCATTGATGAGTTGCTGCAGAACGGCTCCAACTGCGGTTTGTGACGCATCGGTTTTAAGGATGAGAGGTGTATTAACATCAGTCCGTAAATGGCTCAACGCTGTGACGTTAGACAAAGCATGTTTAAT
This sequence comes from Dicrocoelium dendriticum, assembly GCA_944474145.2. Classification (NCBI taxonomy): domain Eukaryota; kingdom Metazoa; phylum Platyhelminthes; class Trematoda; order Plagiorchiida; family Dicrocoeliidae; genus Dicrocoelium; species Dicrocoelium dendriticum. Next base: position 88,281,422 of record OX104063.1, read on the forward strand.
CTTGTCGAAAGCGTCTATTGCTTCGTCCGTGGGTTTGAATTTTCGACTCTTTCCTCTAAGCAAGTCGGTTAAGGGTTGAAGCAGTTTAGATCAATCAGGTATAAAGCGGCCGTAATAATTTACCATACCGAGGAAACGGCGCAGGCTTTTGTAGGACTGTGGCATCGCATACTCCGTGATTGCTTTTGTTTTCTCCGGGAGTGGACTGATTCCGGTGCGATCGATTCGATGACCGAGAAAATCAACACTGGACTGGCCAAAGACACATTTGTCTACGTTGATGGTAAAGCCATAGTGATCAAAACGCTCAAAGATTTGACGAAGATGAGAGAGATGTTCTTCGTGGTTAGAGCTGGCCACGAGAATGTCATCGATATAAGCAAAAACGAAATCAAGTCCTCGGAGTACCTGGTCAATGAATCGTTGAAATGTTTGTGCGGTGTTTCGTAGCCCAAAAGACATACTGACAAGTTCAAAAGGACCGAAGCGGGTGGTTATAGCTGTCTTTGGAATGTCATCAGGGGCCACAGGAATTTGGTAATATGCCCGGACCAATTCAATCTTAGAGAAAATTACTTTTCCGTCTAGACACATAGAAAAGTCATTATTAGGTGGTACCGGATACCTGTCAGGGACAGTGACATTATTAAGCTGACGGTAATCACCACAAGGTCGCCAATCTCCACGAGACTTTCAGGGACCATTGCAAGGGTGAAGACCATGGGCTAGTAGAAGGCCGGATGATACCGAGACGGAGCATGTGCTCAAACTCGGCTTTGGCGTTGGCGCGTTTATCGAGTGGTAGTTGGCGAGGTCGAGAAGTGACCGGTGGTCCACGAGTAACGATGTGGTGCACAACCTCATGTTTAGGTGAGGGACAATTATTGGATGGCAGATACAACGCGGGAAACTGTTGGAGTAACTCGGTGAACACAGTGTTAGTAGGTAGAGTCATGCGAAGTCCGATCGAGCTGATCGAAGTGGCTCTGCCCGGAGTGGTGTGGGAGGTGATAATATCACGAATTTCCCTGTTACTTAAGTCGACAATAAGGCCAAATTGGGCGAGGAAATCGACACCGATAATGGGGCGCTGTACATCTGCGATCAGGAAAACGAAAGAAAATGTTCGTCGAAGACCAAGATCGAGAGTAAGCAAATTCTGACCGTAGGTCTGGATTCTCGTGTTATTAGCCGCCTGGAGAGTAGGTCCTGTGGGAATGAGGTAACGTTTTCCATTCCGCGAGGCAGAATGCTGACCTCGGCTCCAGTGTCAACCAAGAATGAAAGGTTGTTTGTGGAATCACGGACAAAAAGCAGGCGACTAGAAGATGTGTCAGCCGAAGTCGTCGCCATTACTGGCTGACTGGGGCGTTTCCCTGTTTGGCCTTGGAGAAGGCTTTCGGATGCGAGCAACCAGGACGACTATTTTTAGCGGCATCACCAAAACGTCGATGATAATAGCAAATACGCGGTCCAGTGTTCCTAGCGTGTCTGTGTCTGGTTCTGCTTCTCAAAGTGGACCTAAAACTTCGACTGCGGGGGCGACGTCCTCTCTTAACGGCGAGTTCGAGTATAGACAGTCTCTGACAAATGGACTCAATGGGATCTGATGACGAGGAAGCCTCAGGTGGGGTGACAACAGCGTGGCAAATTGGGCGTTGAAAGAAACACTCATGAACTTTGTCGGCCGTTTCCGCTAGTTTGTCAAGTGACAAATCGTCAGCGGGTACAGCGAGAATCGCCGTAGTGTTGGAGGGAAGACATTTTAGCCACAATTGACGTAAGACACTGTCGTCGATTTTAGAGGAACCCACGAGAGAGCGCATATAACGGAGAAGCTGTAAAGGTGAACGTTCACCCAGTTCAACTCCGGAGAGAAGTTGGTGAAGTCTGCTCTCATCGGAAGCTGTAAGGCGTATCAAAACGGCAGCTTTAAGCTTATCGTAGGGAGAAACAGTAGGAACAGGGTCGAGTAGGTCAACCACATCGGCGGCTATGTGCATGGGAAGATGGGCAGCGACGTAGGAAAACATAGAATTTTGAGAAGTGATCCTACGGCAACGGAAAAGAGCTTCTAACTCTAAAAACCAGACACGTGCATTATTAATGTCAAAAGCCGGTAAGGAAAAACCAACAAAATTTTCAGAAGAGTCAATGTGGGGAGTTGTACTGGACGACATTACGCAGGCGAAAAAAATGTTCCAGTAGGAAAAAAAGAAAAACAGAGGGCACCAAATATGTAGTGGAGTGGAAACTAGTCTTACACTACCGCACCAGAAGGAAAGGATTAGTGTCAGGTAAAAGTATCAACATGCTGACCTTCAGTAGTGACGGTTGGACTAACTCCACTGATATTGCACACTCCCTGATACGATATTCCCGTATTGGTTCCGCGAAGGTCAGACTTTCCAAAGCACACCAACAAAGCAATCTCAACACGCCGCGGACGGAAAGCAGAACGCGCCGTTTGAGGTCGAGAAATGTGTATATGAAAAAACGATCAATTAAAACAACTGTACAAGACGCATAGAAAAACGCAATGAGAAAAGTGCAAAAAATGAAAAAGCTATGAACACTACAAGTTTTTAAAACACGTCACTGACACGATAAATATAGGGCATAAAGTCGTCATCATCTTCCTCTACATGAAAAAGCATTCGACCGCGTTCCACACCTGAAACTACTGACCAAACTCGCCTCTTTTGGCATCGCCGGGAAGCTGCTCTCCTGGTTTGCATCCTACCTATCAAATCGAACACAATCGGTGAGCCTGGGCGGCACGCAGTCTTCAAAAAAAGCTGTCACCAGCGGAGTCTTTCAAGAAAGTGTCCTGGGCCCCATGCTCTTCTTACTCTACGTCATTGACATCTTCCAAGTCTTCCGATGGGGAACGCCATGCCTATTTGCAGACGACATCAAAGTCGTATTTTCCTTCGTCTCCGATAATATGAAAGATAACCTATCCACAACACAAAGAGACCTTAAGGCGCTAGAAAACTGGTGCGCAATATGTAATCTAGAATTTTCCCCAGGAAAAAGCAACATTCTCTCTTACAAATGCGCCGTGCCACCGAATACCCTTACTCTCAATGGCGCTCCTCTTACCGTTAGCCACTTTATTCGTGATTTGGGGGTTCAATACTCCAATACCCTTAACTTTGCGGAACAGGTAAGCTATAGTGCAGCTAAAGCTAGGTCGTTAATAGGCTATATCTTCAAATCCATGTCGCTTTTGGAATCTCGATTGACACTGTACAAAACGTGCGCTAGGCCTATTCTCGGATACTGCTCTATAGTCCTTACGAACTCACGCAAGTGCGACAGGATTGCACTCGAGAACGTACAGCGTTCCTTCACTAAACGTCTATTGGTCTCAAACATGCTGAAATATCCTAGTCGACGCAAACAACTGGAACTGGACCCGCTGTGGCTACGTAGGCTAAAGATAAACCTTACGTTTCTATACAAACTTAAACAAAAGCCGGAAACGAGCCTGACACGACACTTCCGAACGGAAGGAGATACCCGATATCATCTGCGCAACGCGACCTCTTCATTCAGTCTGCCGGCTGCTAGTTGTGGCATACGACATAACTTCTTCCTTTATAAATACGCGAACACCTGGAACAAATTACCCCTGCAAATCCGATCATCTATGACCAGTACACACTTCAGAAACGCTATACAGAGATTCCTCGACGTAAACACAGTCTCCCAACTGGTAAGCCTAAAAGTGACGGAAGACGAGCTATGGGAGACAGGACCAAACAACCTCTAGCGAACTAGTCTACATCCCTTTTTTAATGCTTTATTACCAACAGTTTCCTACTTCATTTTTCATCACGACTGTCTCTGATACCTTATTCGCACATCTGCTCTCTTTTATCCTTCCTATCCCTACCTAGACGAGACTGCATCAAGACTTCCATCTCTTTGATCCAAATATTTCACTTACTGTTCCTTTTAGAACGTTGAGATTTACACCCTTAGCCGCATCTTTGCTTACTCTACTCCTCCCTTATGCTTAACCCGACTCTGTGTATATTGTATTCGGCACCTCTTCTGGCTCTTATCGCAACTCTTCAATAGTGGCATAAGAACACGTAACGCCTGTGACAAATCCTAGGCCTCGCTAGATTCTCGTTCCTACTATCATGCTTCTCAGCTCACTTCAACGCCTCCCTCTCTTGCTTGGCCTCTCTTTTGGTCCATATCGCAACTGTTCAATGGTGGCATAGGTACCACTAGCGCCAGCGCAAAATGCTAGGCCTCCTTTGATTCCTTTTACGACTAGTCCGGCCGCTCCGGCCCCAAATGCCCATAAGCCTCAAACCAAGGCCTAATTCATTTGAACATCGGCTACAATAAACGAAGGTTTTCATTTTTAAATGTTACAACATCATGATACTCGTCTACGTCTGAAACATTATCTGCATGCATGATCCCACTACCGAAAACGAAAGTTCCGGTCCTTGGTTAGTTTGCCTCTCGACTCCAGTCTCATGCTTCTCAGCTCACAATCACGTCACCCTCTCTAGTTTGGCCTCTTCTCTGGTCCATATCGCAACTGTTCAAGGGTATATTAGGTTCCCATAGCGTTAGCACAACATACTAGGCCATATTTAATCCACTTTCCTATTGCGCCTCGCACTCCTGAACCTCCTGGACCGCACCGCCCTTCGGCTCCGAATGCCCATAGGCCTCAAACAACGGCTTCTCTTCCATTGAGCATCGATTAAAGTTCTCATTGGCATAAGAAACAGCCTCATGATACTGGCCTCCGTCTGGCTCATTACCTGTATGCTTGGTCCCATGCGAAGTTGCAATTTCAGGTCTCTGGTTGAGTTTTGCCTCTCGGCTCCACTATCATTCTTCTCAGCTCACAAGTATCGTCTCCCTCTCATGTTTGCCTCATTTGCTCCATATCGCATCGGTTCGATGACGGCACAGGTACCTCTAACGTCAGAGCATCTTACTTGCCCCCGTTTGATTCTCTTTGCTGCTATGGCACGCATCGTTAATCCCATTGGACTACTCCGGCCACTCAAGCTCCAAATGCCTATAGGTTTCAAGTCAAGGCCTATTTTCCTCTGAGGATCGGCTGCCATCGATTAAGGATCTCAATGGTATAAGTAACGGCTTCATGATTCTCGTGTCCGTCCGATTCATTATCAGTACGCTTAGTCCTCTACCTAAATCGAAAGCTCATGTCCGAGATGAATTTTGCCTCCCGGCTCCACTATCATTCTTCTCAGCTCACAAGTATCGTCTCCCTCTCTTTTTAGCCTCTCTTTGGGTGCATATCGCATCGGTTCAGTGACGGTACAGGTACCTCTAACGCCAGCGCAACTTACTAGCCCCCGTTTGATTCTCTTTGCTACTGTGACACTCATTATTAAACCTACTGGACTTGTCCGGCCTCTCAGGCTCCTAATACCCATCGGTCTCAAAACAAGGCCTCTCTCATTCGAGCATCGGCTGACGTCGGCAAATGTTCTCATTTGTATAAGTAACTGCCTCATGTACTCTCCTCCGTCTGGTACATTACCTGCATGTTTTGTCCTTCTACCGAAATTGAAATTTCAGGTCCTTGGCTGAGTTTTGCCTCTCGGCTCCACTCTCATGCTTCTCAGCTAACAATTACGTCCCCCTCTCTTGTTTGGCCTCTTTTCTGGTCCATATCGCATCGGCTCAATGGTGGTTTAGATTCCCATAGTGTCAGCACAACATACTAGGCCACATTTGATTTGCTTTCCTACTGCGCCACGCAATCTTAAACCTCCTGGAACGCACCGGCCTCCGGCTCCAAATGCCTATAGGTCTTAAACAAAGGCTTCTCTTCCTTTGAGCATCGATTAAAGTTCTCATTGGCATAAGAAACAGCCTCATGATACTGGCCTCCGTCCGGCTCATTACCTGTATGCTTGGTCCCATGCGAAGTTGCAATTTCAGGTCTCTGGTTGACTTTTGCCTCTCGGCTTTACCATCATTCTTCTCAGCTCACAAGTATGGTCTCCCTCTCATGTTTGCCTCTTTTGGTCTATACCGCAAAAGTTTAATGGCGGTATAGTTATTGCTAGCGTCAGCGCAACATCCCAGTTCTCTTTTGGTTACCTTTCTTTCTGTGCGTCTTCATTCGAAACATTTTGGCTAAGTCAGTCCTCTGAGGCTCCAAATGCCTATAGGTCTCAAGCCAAGGCCTCTGTTATTTTGAGCACCGGCTGCCATCGACTCAAGTTCTCATTGGTATAAGTTACAACCTTATGATACTCTTCTTTGTCTTAATCATTATCTCTATGCTTGGTAACGCCTACCGAAATCCGAATTTCCGGTCTCTGATTGAGTTTGGCTCTCGGCTCCACTATCATGTATCTCAGCTCACATTAACGTCTTCCTCTCATGTTTGGCGTCTCTCTTCGTTCATATCGCAACTATTCATTGGCGGTATAGGTACCACTAGCCTCAGCTCATCGGTCACTCCATTGATTTCAGCCAGCACAACTTTACCATAAATTTTATATTTATACAATAACATAGTCCTGTTCAATTTTGTTGGCAGTTTGCTCGGTCCGTTTTCTTCTCACCCTTGTTCTACAGGATAACATTACCTGCACCGAACACCGCTGAAGACGTACCTGCGACGCTCCCATGGGCACGGATTCAATAAAGAACAAAGAAAAAACCCGCACTTCATAATCATGACACACTAAAGAACCTAGGAAACTGATCAATTCAATACAAGTCACCTGAGTCGTCCGACTTCAACAGCTCCAACCACTTGTACTGGACTCCGAAGGCGACTACACAGTCATAGGAAACAAATTGGCGTTACGTGACTGCGAATATCCGCGAGGGTAATCGGCCAGATACAATCTTGCCAATGTTATATCAACAGCCGGCAGTGTTCCAGGACGTGGTGGGTCTTCGTCTGGCAAGCGTTTTCCCTACAAAAAGCCACAAATGTCTGTTTAACAACACTGCGACGTGGCGGATGTGACTCGCCACTCAATAAAGTCACCGCCCCTAACACATTGGCAAGTTGACCGACACCACATTTACAAGTTCTGTGTATATATCGGCTCTCGCACGAACACGCCTACATATCTGATTAGTGACATACCACTATTCTTAAGTATTTTTCACCCGTTTCCTCATACTTCACTCACTGACTTACATTGCTTACGGGACCTCATCGGACTAGTTCCTCATCAACATACCATATAAGTGATCTGATTACTATCTTTACCTCTCGCATTCTGTGTACATAGACTACATACAACATTTGGGCTCTATGGGCCCACACTACTGTTTCCAACTGTACTACTCCCACTGTTGGTGCTGCTTATTCCGCTATCATGTACAATAATGCAATATGCTGATCATGCCCAAAAGGCGTGTCTCGCTTTGTCGAGAATAAAATATTTATTTATTTATGTAGTAGTCGGAAGCAATTAAAACACTAAGCGGAGAATAGAACATCAGCTCAAAGAGTGAAATCCGTAGAATTTAGGTCTAATTACTAAAGGAGATTATCAGCACAATAGGCATGTGCAGGTAGAAAGGGGACATAGTAATATGGATGAACATTGGCCAACGGCGCATCGAAGTTGATGGTTACAGGACGTTACGTCGGCAGAGGCTAGGTCACTTAGAACTCAGAAGTTCGAGGTGGGTCAGAAATTAGTAGGCAGTTTAGACGAGTCCGGATAAGCCAACAACATGAAGCTAGGCCGCCAAATAGGAAGGGGTTAAAGTAATGAACGTCATCAGCAATGAAGCAGCTGGGGACGAAAGTGACTATATGAAAAGGTAGTTAGCCGGCGGAGCGAAATTTCGCTAATTGAGAAGAACAGTGTTGAGACGTCAGAGTCCGGATCCTTAATGGTTAGGTGTAGGAAATGATCAGGTAGCAGGAATTGGTCAGACGGGGCTACATTAGAGCCAGGCCCGAAAAGTTATCTGACCAATTAAAAAGTAATGCAAACATATGGTGCGAAATGGAAAGAATTAGGAGGAAGTGGAAAAGCGTACAAAGATCTCCAGGTGTTTTGAACAGCCCTTTGGATCTGTCGATGATTCATCGGTAAGCTCTCAGTAGTCGGAAAGCAAGAGACCAATAAGACGAGAGTGGAATATCGGCTCATAGAAAGAAAGGCGTATTATTAATGCCGGAATGGTGACAGAGAGCGTCGGCAGGCTAGACATGTTAAGTAAGGAAGGGATATACTAAGAAAGATGAATCGTGATCAGCGTTGCTCTTGTGGTAAGAGTTACAGTGTATTACGTCTTTAGCGCCTTGATCATTTAGATCCCATAAGTCCGTGAGAAGACAGAAAACAGACTGAAACCGGGTAGATCAGCAAGATGATGTTATGCCGCCAAATTAATGCGGGAATAAAGGTAATGAGTGTCATGAGAAAAGAAGCACTTTGACTCATAAGTACCTATATAACAAGGCAGTTAACATGCCGGGCAAAGATCTAAAGGTAAGGATACCAAAGTGCTGGGACTGTAGAGCCTAAATCGTTAACGTCGCTGGAAGCAGTCAGAAAGCAGTAGACTGGCCATACGAGGCTAGATTACAGCCAGACCGCGAGAGATATTCGTCCAGTTGAGGATGCGGTGGCTGTGTGGTTACACGTCCCATATGTGAGCAGGTCCTTGTTGCCAGAACTCGCCTTCAGTAAGGCAGCTGCCCAAAAGTTCCGCCACTGTTGGGACGTTGAGGAGTCGTTTAATGGTCGAGGAGAATTGCACTGCATTTTCTGATGCCCTGACTGTTCCTGGTAGCTTGTTCCATACGTGCGCATATCTATAAAGGAAGAAGTTTGAACAAATGTTGCGACGTGTCTTAGGGAGAGAGAATGAGTGAGGTTTTTGGCGTATGGGGTAACGTGTATCACCCATCTGTTGAAAAATTCGCCTATGCATGAGTGAGAGGTTTTGAGAAGTTTGTAGAGGAACACGACGTTGGCTTTAAGCCTACGCAGCCAGAGGCTCCAGTCCAAGCAGTTTGCAGCGTCCTTGATAGTTGAGCGTAGATGGACCAAGAAGGCTCTTAGTGAAAGACCGCTGGACTTTATCGATCCTCAGTCTATCAATATTCCGTGAATTGGAGATAACTATCGAGCATTACTATAAAATCGGTCGAGCACATAATTTGTAGAGCGTGAGCCGAGACTTGTAGTGCAACAGAAAACATGCTCTTTCAGTATCTTGTAACATTGGATTTTATGGTTGTTTTAACCTTCAAACGTCCATATGTTTTACTGACTGCACATCCGTTGTCACAAACCGTTTTGGTGAGTTCCTCGCTGCACGTTTCTCGCTCTCTCTGATTCGCTTCCTATTTTTGTAGCCTGTACAATATACGTTGGGTTCAGTTGCCTCCGTCTTCTATACTGTCGTATTTGACACGCCTTACGTGTCATCGCTTACCGACTAGTATCCCAGGTTCCGCCCAACAATTAGTGACCCCTTGTCAGGACACGCCGCCCGGACGAATGGCCCACCGGTGTCATGCCGTCCACGCCGACTATCGCCCGAGAAACTAAGGGTAGCTAGGGCGGAGTTTGAGCACATGCTTGAACTCGGAATAATCCGCCCTTCCGACAGCCCTTGGTCCTCGCCCCTACAGATGGTGCCCAAGAAATCTGGTGACTGGCGTCCTTGCGGTGATTACCGCGCACTCAATCGCCTAACCGTCCCAGATAGGTATCCCATCCCACACATGCAGGACCTTACCGCATGCCTCACAGGTAAGACGATCTTCAGCAAGATCGATCTGGTTCGCGCCTATCACCAGATACCTGTGGAAGACAATGACATTCCTAAAACAGCCGTCATCACTCCTTTCGGTTTGTTTGAATTTTTAAGAATGCCATTTGGACTGTGCAACGCCGCACAAACCTTCCAGCGCTTCATCCACGATGTTACTCGTGGCCTAGACTTCGCATATGCCTACCTCGATGATATCTTAGTAGCCAGTTCATCGGAACAAGAGCACCTCGAGCACCTTCGAGCTCTCTTCCAGCGCTTGACCCAACACGGTGTCACAGTCAACCCGACTAAGTGCGAACTCGGCAAATCAACGGTAGAATTCCTAGGCCACGTCGTTTCATCGTCTGGTATCGAAGTCCTTCCTGATAAGATCCAGGCAATCAAGGACTTCCCAGCTCCGACTTCCTTCAAGCACCTCCGTCGATTTTGTGGTTTGGTCAACTACTATCGACGCTTCATTCCGCGCTGCGCTCAGCTCATGCAGCCGCTGACTGACCTACTCAGAGGAAATGAACGTAAGTTCGCCTTCCCTGACACAGCACAGGCAGCCTTCGCAGAGCTCAAGGATGCTATCTCCAAAATAGCCCTCCTCGCTCATTCGGAATCAACTGCACCTCTTTCTATTACGACTGATGCCTCAGACGTCGCGGTAGGAGCCGTCCTCCAACAACACGTTGGTGGGCGTTGGCAACCCCTTGGGTTCTTCTCCAAGCGTCTGCAGCCAGCGGAATCCCGCTACAGCACGTTTGGCAGAGAACTGCTGGCCATTTACCTTGCAATACGTCACTTCCGGCACACGCTCGAAGGCCGCGCTTTCACGGTCTACACTGACCACAAGCCCCTTATCTTTGCCTTCAACTCTGCTAGCGACAAATACTCACCACGGGAAACAAGACACCTAGACTTTGTCACGCAGTTCACTGCTGACATACGTCATGTCTCAGGTGTCGACAATCCCGTCGCCGACGCTCTCTCACGCGTCAACCTCACTCTGCAGTCTTTGCCTACCGTCGACCTTGCCGCAATGGCATCGGCTCAGGCTCAAGACGAAGATATACAGCGCACTCTGCAGTCCACTTCGCTGCATGTGCAACCTATTCCTCTCCAAACCACGGAAGGAACTATCCTGTGTGACACTTCCACAGGTTGTCCTAGACCTCTCGTGCCCGTCTCCTTCAGACGCACAGTCTTCGACGCACTGCACTCACTGTCACATCCCGGTATCCGTGCATCTTTGAAACTGGTCACCGAACGTTTCGTTTGGCCACGCGTAAACAAAGATGTTCGTACCTGGGCTCGCGCCTGCCTTCAATGCCAGCGCTCCAAAGTACATCGTCACACCCGCAGTCCTCTTGGTTCATTTCCTGCCCCGGACTCTCGGTTCTCGCATGTACACTTAGACCTGGTAGGTCCCTTGCCTCCGTCACGCGGATTTGTATACATTCTTACATGTGTCGACCGCTTCACCAGATGGCCAGAAGCTATCCCCGTAACAGACTGCACAGCTGAGACTGTTATCCGGGCCTTCTTGGACCGATGGGTCTCGCACTACGGATGCCCATCCACGATCACAACTGACCGCGGAACGCCTTTCGAATCTTCACAATTCGATACGTTCTGCAACTTCTTAGGTTGTCGCCGCATCCATACAACAGCGTATCACCCAGCAGCAAACGGGCTAGTTGAACGTTTCCATAGACAGCTTAAAGCCTCGCTCTGCGCCTCCGCTGACCCTAGCTGGAGCGAAAACATTTCGCTCGTTCTCTTAGGCATTCGCAGCAGCATCAAAGCTGACTTGCAATGTGCACCAGCAGAGCTGGTTTACGGAACGACGCTCAAGTTACCAGGAGAATTCGTTTCACCTCCCGCATCGTCGGGTATGCCTCCGCCTAACTTTGCGTCCTCCCTAGCTCAGCGCATGCGTTCACTACGCCCGACCCCGCCCCGTGAACAGACTAGAGATGTGCAAATGCACAGCGGACTCTCTACCTGCACTCACGTCTTCCTCCGCACCGACGCAGTGCGGCGCCCTCTCCAGCCTCCCTACACTGGCCCTTTCAGAGTTCTACAACGGACTCCGAAACATTTTACTATAGACCAGAATGGTCACCGAACAACGGTGTCCATCGACCGCCTCAAAGTGGCTTTCTTTGACGAGCCACTTGCAGCTCATCCTGATGCTCTCTCACAAGCACCCGCACCTGTGGTGACTTCCCGAGCACTGGATAACCCGGATCCCTCCGTACCCCTTGACCCGCAACCTATCCCGCCTCAACCCCAGGCAACCGACCGACGCGGTAGACAGGTCAAACGTCCGGTCCGTTTTTCTGATTTTGTAAGCGTTTGCTATTTCCATTAACACGCCTTTTTCGTCTTTAATGGTTATCCTGCGTCTCACCCACAAACGTTTTGCAAAATCGACAAAAAAACCCAAAACATTTTAAAGAACCTAAGAAGCGTATTTGCTTTTAGCATACATGCCATGTCCCCTCTCCGGCGTCAAGCCACTTCCCAGACCCTTGCCAACCCCCTCTGAGTTCTATCTTCCAGAAACTCAACCGCCGGAACTGCCCAGGCAACCCTCGAGTGACTCGCCAACCGGCTCAACACAACCCTGGAGTGAGTCGCCAGCCGTCCCACAGCCCCCATCCTCACCCCATTCCCCGCCCTCGATCGCAGACACCCGCGAAGGATTGGTCCCTAAACGCCGCCTAGGCATTGCTGACGAGGACGCCTGGATTTCTTCGTGGGACGAGGACCGTGGACTAAAGTGCGGTGGGGGGAGTGACACCTCCCAAGCGCACCGTCGGGTCTGCAGCAATGGGAAGGTCCTGTCGGACTTTTTTCTGGACTAGCCAGTTTTTTTTGCAGTCCGACCAGCCCGCCCCGACGGCCCACCGATGATGCACTCTGGTCCACACGATCGTCATAAATAAAACTAACAAAAGCCTGGACCCAGCGAAATCTGCTACACCCCACTTTGGAAGCTATTCTCAAGCCCCTGCAAACATTCGCATCCACCCTCACCTTCCGTTCCCCCCACTAACAGCTCCATCGAAGGCTTCCATCCTTCAGCCTTCTAGGGGGAGGCCCTTGTAGTGCAACTGAAAACATGCTCTTTCAGTATCTTATAACATTGGATTTTATGGTTGTTTTAACCTTCGAAACGTCCATTTGTTTAACTGACTGCACATCCATGGTCACAAACCGTTTTGGTGAGTTCCTCGCTGCACGTTTCTCGCTCTCTCTGATTCGCTTCCTATTTTTGTAGCCTGTACAATATACGTTGGGTTCAGTTGCCTCCGACTTCTATACTGTCGTATTTGACACGTCTTACGTGTCATTGCTTACCGACTAGTATCCCAGGTTCCGCCCAACAGACTCAGCCAGGCTTACTGGCTTCAGTATATACCCGATAATAAATCTAGCTTTGGCAGAGCTATAGCTTCCTTGTTCGGAATAGTTAGCGAGATAGAGTAATGCACACCGAGGTCGCGCACGGTGAAGCTGTTATCTAAGGGTGTGCCATTAAACGCTAGTGTTGTGTGGTATAGTGCAACGGTAAGATAGATCGTTGCATTTCATTGGTGAGAATTCAAGTCTCCAAATATCGCACCAATTTTTGAGAGCACGAAGATCGTTCTAAATGTTTGGGAGGACCTTTTTTGTTCAGATGGGCTCGAACGAAAATACAACTTTGATATCATCGGTAAAAACGTATGGTGTGCCATATCGAAAAACGCGGAAGACGTCATTTATGTATAACAGAAACATCAGAGGGTCAAGTACACTACCTTAAAAGACCCGTTAGTTACGGGTGCTCTTTTGGAAGAGGTGTCACCTAGTTTTACTGACTGCGTTTGGCTAGAGAGGTAGGAAGGAAACCAAGAAAGAAGATGGCCAGAGACACTGAATGCAGCTAGGTTCGTCAGCAGTCCGTCATGTGGAACCCGGTCAAACGCTTTTTCCATGTCCAAGAGGATAACGACGAGTGCTTGCCCCGAGTCAATGGAGTGTGTCACGTAGTTCAAGCATTCAACCTGGCATGTTTGACAAGATTGCTCAATGCAATCCGGAAAGGCCGCGTAGACTGGAAACCAAAATGCCGAGCTGTTAGGACGGGCGTTTGGATACGTAAACAGATATGTATTTTGACGAATACTAGGTGCGCATGTTCGCCCTCATGTCCAATACGCTAATCATGCCTGTCCTTGATTGGTGAACCACGACCTTAATGCACTGGAACAGCCAAAACTTCTGCCATCTAAGCAAGCCATGGAAATACGCAATCTTTCATATCAAGAGAGGCTGCAAAGTTTGGGTGCATTTAGCGAAAGTTATCGCAGAACACAAGGCGAGCTGATAATGGCACACTTGATTTTGTGCGAACCAGATCATGTGTACCGCCCTTTACTGCGACACAACACCAATACAACCCGGATGGACGGCTTATTGAAACCCGCTGTGCGGCGTGGCCGGCTGGAGTGCCGCAGAAATTTCTTTTCCATTCGTGTCCGTCACTCTTGGACGCTCTTCTAGAATCGTTCGTCTCTGCACGCATACTAACAGTATTTAAAAGACGGTTGCATGACACACTCATCCATTTACGCTTGGTCACTTAGCAATACGTCTCAATCCTACTATTAGAGTTTACCATAGATTTATCTGATGTTAACTGTTGGTGCTGTGAATCTAAAAAGGTTGCAAAACTAATGCAGAGCAAACGATAAGCCCTATTTGCACATGCAAATTACTAACTGTTTTACTATCATTATTCTCCCTATTGTTCTTTTTAGCTTCCCATCAACTATTCAAATGGACGTGCAAAGCAAAGCTTTTTAACCCGTACAAATTCATTTTTCCTTGTGCATTATACTCTACATTAAATTATCACGATGATCATCGAACATAGCAAGCCAACTTTGTTCGCTCATGGTTTAGAAATTTCTACGAGACGAACTACCTAGCGCAATGCTGCTCCTTAAAGAAAATATCGATTCAACTGAGCAATAATGGCACTTTTGAATAATAAGGGTCGGTTAGTAAATCGTGCATTTTTTATAATGGATGTTTCATCCCTGAAGAGCTAGTAAAACTCGATGCTTTCCGGTCGTGGTCCAAACATACGATACGCTTCAGAAATAAATTCCTTGGAGCAGGCTGAGTATCAAATATTACTAGCCAAACGATCTATGGCCAACATAAGCTATAAAATCTATACAGTTCTTATGAGAATCCAGATTTTCAACACCCCTGCACTCCCCGTCCCTGAATACTGTAGCTTCCTTTATGGCAACGTGTGTATAGTTGACAAGAAAGTCCTGGAAAATCTGCGTGGTTCTTTCACTAAACGTTCGTTCAATAACTTGTCCACTAGCCACTAAGAGCGTTGAGAGCAGGTTACCCTAGACTATTTTAGTTCTGACAACTGTAACATAAATTGATGCTGATACCAAATCTCAAAACGCAAAAGATACTACAATATATGCACACTAACATCGCAACACCACAAGGAAACTTATCAACAAGCTCCGTAAACTAACCGCCACGTACCAGGACTGCTATTTTTCCAACTTTTTCCTCGTCAGATACGCTGTCGTGTGCAGTAAGCTACCAGGTAATATTAGGTCCTTTATAAATAACAGAATGTTCCGCAATAAACTTGGAGATTTCTGGAACAGAACTCTATAATGACCATGTTTCCACCGGGTGGATCATCAATTGAGTTCGAGGACAGACCAGGATATATAACCAGTGAAAAAAGATTTACCTAAAACAAAAACAGCCAAGGTTTTTCAGAGAAGTGTGATAAAACACTCGTATCTGAGCATTACTATGCTCATAATCCATTCCCAATTCAGGGGTATCAATTCGCACAGTCGAGTAATATGAGCATTGTTATCAGTATCATTATTGTACCACTCAGCTGATGAGTCGTACAACAACGCGGGCTGAGAAGCAACCACCACAGCCGCTTTCGAGGCATTTAGCTTAATTCCATGTGTCGTTGTATTGTAGATTTCTGTCATCAGCGATACTCCACAAACTGCCATCCACAAATCAGTCTGTCCAAACAGAGCTTCTTTAGAGAATTCGCTGTTCGACTAACAGACGGTCCTTTGCTCGATATGCATTGGCACAGTGCTGTCCGAACAAAACGCTCGCCTTGTATCATAAAGGAAAAAGCACTTTGGGCATACCGTAGCCGTGATGGTTAAATCCATCTCATATCTGGGGCGAACTGCACTCAAGCGTTGCTTCCAGATATATCTTTCAATCTGGCAGGGACAAAAATACAATCTAAGGAGCAGAAAAATAACTTCCTTGGCGCTTGGTCTGTCTGTCCACCGGGTCGCGCAAAATGATGCGCAAAGCGCTAGTTTTGGCTATCTGATCTTCCTCAAATAGATTAGGTTATAAGAAAGAGACTCCTTATGATAAATGGAGAAATTGGATTGCGTGGCCCAGATATTATCATCCCACGCTATAATACAAAGTGAAGCTTTGGCTCTATCTATGGTTTTAACGAAAACCGCACAACATATATTTGGATTTCCAGTTTTGGTTTCTGCATGTTCTCGAGAGGGCTCATAATTGCATGTCATACGATTGTGATTACTATCTTCACAGACGGTCCGTAAACAAGGTATTTAAACAACGTCTATTGACTTAATAAAAACCAAATCCACGAACTAATGCAGCGGCTTCTAGAGCGTAATATAAAGATCTTTGGCCAGCCTTTTTTCAATGGCGAGCACAAAGGTTATGCTAGGTTACCTCTGGAGGTTAAAGTCCCCATAACTAGGCATCTGTTGGTCGAGCGGCTGTGAGAGAGTTCCTCGGGGCCTCTAGAAGCACTGTTAGGGCTCCTATACATTATTCAAAGGGTGAAATGCTTTGGACTACAACTAGTAACTGGAAGAGCTTCGGCAGTTTCCTTCGACGAACAAAACAAATACAGCCCAGAAACAGTTAAGGTACAAAGATGTACACCCACCGTGTCGGTCACAAATGCGGTCAGACCTCAGCAGCGTGTAGCCTGGTAAGCCTGTTTTCCATCCATTATTTTTGCTGACAACTACATTTCGGGGAAAACAAGGGCGTCAAGGCAACAATGAACAGGGACTTTATGCGGGTTAAGCAATACTTTTACAAGCACCGTTGGGTAGACTTTTGGGTTGACTAAAACTCTTAATAAAAAATGCACATGCTAATTTTACTATCGAAAGAATAAACTTATCGTATGTAATGCAATATTGGGTATTTCCGTAGGTACAATAGGCGAGAAATATAAATCCCGGGCATTTCCCAGGAGTAGGGTGGAGAGTAATCTCAAAGAACAAAATGTAATTGACGGAGTTCGTCATCCAACCGACGTATAAATATGGCTAATGTAAGTGCACAAACAATCGATTTGGGGGAAGCGTTCCTGGTTGACACTCGCAAACAGAAACGAACTTCTGCAAGGCACTCCAAGTAGCCGTACTATTCCGCAAATTCCATGGAGTGACCTCGCAGGTTGAGGTTACTCCTGCGCTGCGTTAAAGAGCGGCACACATGATTTGGATTGTGTCAGTCAGGTATGCCATTATCAAATTACTTCGTAGCTGGTGATACTGCATATTGAATAATCTTAAACCTTGCAACCCTAATTCACATGGTAGATTTCGCATTCTAATACTATATTTGCATGCCCGCCGTCGAGGTTTGTACGGTATAATGAGGTCGTGATTCAACCATGGCCGCCAGGCTTGAATTGCTTATTCAACATGAGGGCAAATATACGCATTGAGCACCTTCCTGAAAATACTGGTGTCTTTGTCCGAACAGCCGTCGTGACATGCAACGCATCGGTTACCCGTTTTTAATGCCTTCTTAGATTGCCGGGAACAACACAAGTTATCCTAAACCAGCAATTTAACGTCGCGTTTGACGGATGACCGTTGTAGTGTTTGCGTCCCCAGACCGTAGGAGTGGGTACTCTAGTTTCATATAGAGAGTACCTTTACTTTGCTCACGATGAACTGTGGCACGTTTTGGGTTGACCAGCGAGGTGCCACACACAATGAAGTTGACCTTGATCGACATCTGCCTGAATCCTGCACCATGCCTTGAGATTGTCAATAAACAGTGGGAAACTGGAAGCGATTATCGGCGAGGTTAATAATAAATAACAAAAACAATCATGGCTCTAGGACTGAGCGCTGAGGCACACCAAACTCGATTGGTATGCGGTCCAGTAGGAAACTCCGGACTCTGACTAATAATGTTGAAGGAGAAAGTTGGCGAACCAGCCCAAGCGAAGGCCACCCATCCTATAACCTCGAAGCTGGGAAAGGATAATCCGATGATGTGAACAATGGAATACCTTCGACAAATTACGGTAGGTTGCATCAGCAGCCTCTCCAACATTAGCTGACTCGGTCCAACTACTTCGTGCAGTTAGTAAATTCGTTGCATAAGATCGCTGTCCATTAAGCCTTATTGCTCGAGAGCAATAAGCTTACAGTTTTCTAGATAACACACCAACGCATCGATAACGGTGAATTCCATTAACTTAGACGATACAGGGATATGTATCTACAACGAATCACGGGCAATGCTGCTTTTCAGCAAAGCAAATATTCCCTACGTATATGTATGACACTTGAACAATAAAAATTTGGCTTCATGCTACAACCCATGAGTAACAACAACAGAAAGAAAGAAAAGTGAGAAACAGGGGAAGGAATGCAAACATCTATGTGCTGTATCGGCAGTGCTTTTTCCCATTGCTCAATCCGAGGAAGAGGTTTGACTTAAGGGACCTCACACCTAGCCGTTTGTCTTAAAGACTTGACCCGAAAGGCAGCGTGGTGAATACAATAACAGTTGACAGATAGGTGGCTTACTCGCCTTCTTAGTGTACGGTTGCTGTCCGCAGGGAAGCCGGAGGCCAGCATGGTATTTTATCCGTCCTCCGTTAGACACTCAGTTCCAGGTACAGGGGTGAATGGTCAGTGGCATTATAGCTTGTCACATCGTATTTGACACGCATGTACATGCTATCCTGCTTTTTGTTGGCAATGCAGGTTACCAGCCCAGAAGGCCGCACACTCTAAGACGATGCTGCTGATTGCCCGCGACTGTTTATTCATCTCGTCTGCTACGCAGCCGAGACTTATTCGCAGTTACCACTACTAGGAAGGCATTTCCCAAGCCGTTTCCAGAGGAGAGGTTTGATAGCCTAGAGCTCCGCCACGGATGCAAGGAAAATGATATTTGGTGGCAGTTTGAGGGCTCATTCTTGCTTTAGTTATGCGAACCGGATTTGTTAGTTGAAGCAACCACTTCGTAGGAACCTAGAGCTGATCTAAGGGACGCTAAAAATAAGTTAACGGTCCTGCCAGTTATCTTGATGTTGTTCCCACTGCCTCTGGCCGAAAAGCCACGACCGTCGGGAAGCTGTGGTTGCATAGCAACCTCAGCTTTTACCATACGGCTTTGGCAGTGAAAGATGTGTGTGAGTCCTAGAGGCAGGAAAATAGAACCTAACAGATGGGCTGATGACACAATGCTCTAAAACGTGAAGGCACATTAGGTCCTCAAAGCGTTTGCTACTTCTATGTCTATTGTACTTAAAATATAATCAATCCGGAGCGAAGGAATTCCCTGCCTCAAACTTACGTGTATCGTTTCCGGCACTTGTAACTCGCTTCAAGGATGTTACTTTGAATATGGTCCCAATGAAGCGAATAGTTGGTATCCAAGTGATCAGGTGTCTTGTTCAGCATGTCGCATGTAGAGGATCCAAACCTGATTCTGACCGGATAGAGCCAATGGTTGGTGGGAAGTTGCGCAGGAATGTTCATAACTTTATACCACTGATGAGACCCTTACAATATTATTCTAAATTCCTGCATAGTTTCTCATCTATTTTTGACCCTTTATTCATCTTGTTAAATGATAGGAATAGCATTTGTTTCGATAAAACGTACGTGTTCTTTGATAGCATTTGTGTATGCTTGCATTCGCTAGTGCTGCTCGTACTTTCGCTCCGAGTTTATCAAGGGTACTTTTCCCGGATACCTTACCAACCCGTATGTGTGCCGTGTTGTAGCAGGATGACACAGTGTCCCGTGCATCTCACGTCGACTCCATATTGTGGAAAAAGCGTATTATAAGGCCCGTCGAGAAGTATTAGCTGTACTCTGGTCAGTCACTGGGCTTCACAAGTATCTGTCCATCTCAAATTTACTATTGTAACAGACCATTAAGCCCTAAGGTTCAGTCACAACCCTGTCAGCTTTTTAGGTAAATCTTCAGCAGCTAAAGTTCCAACGTGGAGTGTTGCGTACAACTACGTTGTGGAACACACAGAGCGGAGTGCATTGCTCACGTCGACTGCTTAACACGAAGGCGAAGCATTTGAAACCGATTTTGGAATGACGCATGTTCATGCGGCTTCTTCCATTCTCTCGTTCAGCCCTTATGAAAGAGACAAGAGAGTATTGCGAGTCATTTACTTTTTCTATCAAACAAGGATCGTCTGTTTCTTAAAACTGGAAGTTCATACAGTTTTATGTACAACAAGAAGAGCTGTGTGTCACACGTGATATGTGTGAATGATCGTGTGGTTATTCCGCCGCCTTTCAGATCAGCTGTTTTGACGGATCTAACTTCTGGTCATCATTGTGCTGCAATGATTAACACTTTAGCTCGACGCTTGTGCCAGTAACGTGAATTAACTGCATATAATCCGCGAACTGCCTCTGCTTGCCTGATCTGTGAGCACAGGATTCTACGGCAGCCGTCCAAATGGACACCACGGTCGATGACATGCGAGCTTTGGCAAGGGTTAAACATGGGCGTGCTTACCATTTCTGCAGAAGCACTATGAACTTATGGTGGTGGATTTTCTTTCAAAGTGGCCGGATGCGTTCCAAATTCTGCTTTTACTGTCCATTCCTTGAGAAGAGCGTTTACCTTGGAAGGAGGCCCACCAGCTGGTGTAAGTGACAGCGCAAGCACATTTTGCTGCTTCAGTTGTGATCCTTTGGCTGAAGGCTTCATGGGCGTTTTTACCCTTTTAATCCTCTCCGACATCCATGCTTTAATGGCCTAGCTAAAGGTTTGTCGCAAGTTTAAAACATTCTAATACCACTTGTGCTTCTACTTTGCTGAACTGGGTCGCTGTGTTGAAAATCTCCTTCGCCGGCTAGCCAAACAACCTCCTCGTGGTACCAGCTAGGTGGTTCGGGTAAATCTCGTTCCAGCATATGTTTCGGTGGTAGTGTTCCAGAATGTGGTGGGATTTCGCCTGGCAAACCTACTCCGTATAAAAACCACAAGTATCCGTTTAACAGCACTGTGACGTGGCGGATGTGACTCGCCACTAAATAAAATCACCTCTTCTTCCCTTTTTCGGAGGATCATTTACACATCATGAACGTCATCCGATTCAAAGCGTTCCGTTGCTTCCCACTTTTGATGGCGAACACATCAAACAAACTCACACAGTCACATTTACCTACTCACACAACATGTCCCCTTCCAAATGCACAATTAAACATAGTTTTACATCTCAACACATATAAATTCTTATGCTATTGGCCAAAATGTACTAATTTTGCAATTGCCGAGCATACATGTCTGCAATATCATAATCACGCCTTTGATGGTTTGCCTCGTAATGACGAGATTAAACTATTTATTTATTTAACGGTGTGCATCCCAAACCTGGAGATACACCTCCTAAATTGTGTAAATCTACACCGTTGCGATCGAACATGCTTGGTATGGAAGCCACTGAGGCATTATGTTTCAGAAGTAATGCAGTTTGTCCCTCATCCGTGATCATTACTAACAACATTGCAATTCGCATGGTTAAATTTTGAATCTTCATGACTGCTCTGTACCTAAGCGGCATATACGCTGCAAGAAATCCGGTCAGATGTAATGTGATTCTGTGCACGCTGAAAATACTACCGATAATTTGGTTTTGGATTCTCACATAGGTTCTAAACAAAGCCAGCGTCCAAAAAAGCAGCCAGGTTGCATCAGATTTCCCAAGCAAGTCACAGAAAGGTATATTTGAATTCTTGCCACGAAGGATGTGATGTTTGTATATATAATGCCCAACAATTTGATTTGTTTAATCTTGTTCAGCAACTGACTGTGTGTACATACCAGCGAAATTCTAATTCCAATCCGGGTGTCTCAAGTATCTGGCATTGGTGATTACCTATACTCTTTTCAGGTTGCGTCGTGTACAGTTACCTATTTTTTAGTTCTGCTCCTTAGGAGATAATCGGTTTTACACTTATTGCAAACGCCCGGCTAGGAGGCGTCCGTAATCAATTCATTAAATTTGCTGACGAATTCGAGTCAAGCAACTTCCGGGTTGGCTTCAGCGTGAAACAGCTATGTTGTGAAAGTGCTAAGTTGGGCTAAGCGGTCGTTGAGTGCAACGTTGCGCAACATCACAGCGTTCTCGTGCCGGTATTTTGCTTACAAAATAAAGCCAAAACTAATGACTGTATGACCAGTACGACCCAAAGTCAGTTTACACCCACTACCTTAATCAGTATTCCTTGGTGGTGAACACAATATACAGCAAAGATGGTCTATTAGCTCCTCTATAGCAAGTGGGCGAAGTGACGTGATTGTAAAGTAGAACACTGGTTATGCGCTTTTGCAGAGCGGTGTTGAATTGTTCTTCGATGGCAGAAAGGTTTCTAAACAAGGTACCTTATAGTGCTAAACAGAAGTCGACGATTTTTGGACAATTTTCTTTTCTGTAGAGGGGGTCCATGTCTAAAAGGGCTGTACAGAATTTGAAAATGGTCATATGCAAAATCCACCCAGGAATTCATCGCTCAGCATTAACCATATTTCCTCTTAATACAACGCGCTAGCGAATGACGTTATTCCAGACGGTGGTTTGAAGTGCATATACCTGGAGACATTACCTTGTATTGAAAATTCCAGATAGATTACTCATTTGACTTTCGCGGCGGATGGAAGTATTGAAACGAAAGCCCTTAAAAATTATGTTCTGACAGTTGATCCGGTCCTTTAAAGTACGCCATCCACATCACTGCTCGTAAAATACATTCAGCCACTATTGTACTGCTGTTCATATGCACGCGGTCGCTGATTATGCGGGGCGACCTGAACAACACCCCTCATACCTTACACCATTTTGTCGGCTGTCCTACTTGTTTCACGTTAATTGACGTCTGGTCAAACCACTGTCGTCAAACCACTGTCCCGTGCGGCGAACTGTGAGTCTAAATTCTTCAGGCGTCGCACTAAAGGTTGTCTCAATAATACAGAACTGCCCCTTCATTCGTAAGCCTGTCGTTTTGTAAGAGCAAACTGTCCAGCCGCGCGACTACACCGTCTGTCATACCAACCTGCAATACTGTCTCCGTGATACGGATGATATCACACGGCTTCGAAATTTGGCAATGGTTCAGTTCGGCCAGCCTACTGTGTAGGTTTTGAACATCGGTATAAAGTTAGGATATTTTATCGTCTCTAGGAACCCACAGGGAGCTGAACGCTTCAAATGTGGAAGAATGACGACGGATATTAGGTCGGTTATAATTCGCTTTTTGCTGGGTTAACGATACATTGCCCTCAGCTTTGATTTAGCCAAGGTACGTCCCAATCCACATCCGGAGACATTGCAGAAATGTGCGACCGAAAGTTAAACTGTGGCTCCTCCCTACTCGTTGGTAGATTACATTTTTTAGAAAGACTCACTTCTGTTCCTTGCAAGGCTTCCCTAACATTGTACGGAAGATCAGATGGATGGCTTTTCCGATGTCTCCGTCAATGTTC
Organism: Dicrocoelium dendriticum; assembly: GCA_944474145.2. Classification (NCBI taxonomy): domain Eukaryota; kingdom Metazoa; phylum Platyhelminthes; class Trematoda; order Plagiorchiida; family Dicrocoeliidae; genus Dicrocoelium; species Dicrocoelium dendriticum. Next base: position 88,305,029 of record OX104063.1, read on the forward strand.
CAACACATCCGTGACTGCCTGCTCCGAAGGAATCAGGAATACTAATATTCTTGGGCCAAATCCTTTATAATTGTGTGAGATAGGTGGCCGTGCCCGCGGTAGTGCCAGGACCTTGTCTAAAGAAATGGTTCGTCAAGGAAACATCAATATTCTCCATCCTGTTTACAGGCCTCATAACCACGATGAGAAGGAAGATATGGTAAGCCAAAAGTATACATCGTGTTTAAGCAATGTAGCTTGCTGTCCTACCATTTTTCTTTTCGAATGATGCGAGACAAAATGGACCACCGGCTGGTTGCGGACCCTACAAAACTAGTGTTGTAGAGCACTTACAGAAAGTAAAAGTTTTTATATATCAATAGCGGGTTCCAGTGTTACCCTAATAATGCTGGATACGCAATAATATGCAGAGTTCAGGCAAAGCGTATCTTTCACTAGGTTTGTGGGTTTAACTTTTACTTTCATGAAAGTGCACAGTGTGTGTCATTGATCTTGGTCCTCAGATAAAGCACTCATCAACGAAATGGTGGTAGCGTTGGGGACAACAGTGTTCATGACAGTGAAGGCTTTAAGCTCGGAGCCCGTTTTGTTGGGCTACAGGGTAGGGGAATCCTTCGTGGTGACTTGGGACAAGTGACAAGGATCAATGGTGATAGTGGTCCGCCTTTGCGCTAGCGGTGTTTACAACAGATGTCACACTGAAAGTAACTTCCCGAGGGGGTTTTCTAGCTCCCCTCGCACATGACTGGAGTCCCGGAGATCCGAACTCGACAGAGGCCTTTGAGTTGCGGATGCACATGACCAGGTTTCCGAGACTCATACTTGTTAATGACACAAATTGTTAAGACCGGAGGATTTTGATCCATAACATGCTTCGACTGGTGCCTGACTTTCGTAGTACTAAATACAGTTTTGACTATCGGAGCCTCAATTTGTATACTCCTGAAATTCTTTAAAAGTTGGAGGGGAAAACGGTAATGGGGACTTCATCGATCGTGGTTTCGGTGAAGCAGATCTTGCATCTGTAGAGCCTAAAAACTAACTATTATCTTTTGTGTGCGCTTTCAGCGATGAGCAATTGTACACTATTCTTTCTTGTTTTAATATCCCATACATTACGTCCATGTTGACCTGTATCTAACGCGGCGGTTGGCCATATTATAAGTTCCCACGCTAACGTGTTCCTCCTGTCTCGCTTCATCCGTTCAGGTCTCTTGTAGCCCATTAAATGTAGTCGGTTGTGTCCGACTCCAATTGACTTCTGATACCCTCGCTTATATTCGCACACCGTCTCGGAGTAGTATTTACTAGTCTTACAACTTGGCGACCCCGATTCGCAAGCGCGAATGTAGACTGCTTTTGTCGTTTGTATGCTTTGGTGAGTTCGTTCCATTTATCGACTATTTACTTGTGTTCATTTGTTTCTTGTGTAATTTTAGTAGTTTCATTGTGTTTTGGTTATCCTTGCTCTTTTCAGTTCACCTTCCGAAAGTGGCATCTAAATCGTTTCGCAGCGTAAACATGCTTACTTTGACTGTTCCAAGTTTCATGGAACACAGTCCAGAAGTTTCGTTTACAATATTCGAGGTCTGACTAGAAAATAAGGTACAAGCAGCTCGTCCTACGCCATCCTTCCTCGGTTGTGATGCTGGTTGAGGCCATTCTACTCTGCCCATCGAATGAGGCAAAGTATGAAAAGGTGCAGCAAACGATACTCAAAGTTACAGCCCAGCGCACTAGCTCAATTTGGACAGCTTTATGTTCTCAAGCTGGGAGATCGCAACCCGTCTACATTGCTCTGTAAAATTCAGCGCATCGCTGGTACCTTATTCTTGTGCAATAAAGGAGAAAGGAGCAGTGGTATGCATGTCTCCCAGTAGTGTTGTCGGTAATATTGTCCATGTTGCTTGATACGCCCCTGCAAGAATTATCTACCGAGGCAGACGCCGCTTTCGAACGGCACTTGCAGCAGATGATCTGTAACTCCGGTTACGCATTCTCACAGATAAACATCGAGTCTCGTATTTGCCTTAATTCTTCAGGCCGAGTTGACCATAAAGACGAGGTAAGTGTGCTACTGCGCAGCAGGCTGGCAGCAAGGAAGGCTTCGAAGCAGCTTGTGCAACGATCAAACGTAGACCATGTTTTGTCTACTGTTCATTGCGGTCCGCCTTAGCCTGCACCGAATGCGTCCCATTCGAAGATAAACGCCGCATTTTCTCTGCACGTTCGCAGTCCGACAATACCAGCTCGGTCGCAGAATCATGTCGGTATCACAGCGATATAGAAGAAGAGCTAGACGTTGTCGGACTCCCCGCATTGGGCTTGACTCAGTCACTTCAAAGAAAACGAATAGCAGGCATACTAACACGACCAACGTATCTGTCAATAACCAAATAAATCGACTGCTTTACGTTAAAGATAGACGTTCTTCTATCACGTTCTTCATCGACACGGGAGCGGAAGTCAGAGACCTCTTTGGGAACTCAAACGACAAGCATTCAATGCCTACGTAAAACCGGCAAGCGGCCAAAGGTTCTCCTTCAGCTACATTCGGGCAGCGCATGACGAACCTGGACATCGGCCTTCTCCGAGCTTTCAGCGAGTCTAAATGGCTGCATCTGTACCCTTCGCAATTATCGGTATCGACTTCCGCCATTTTGGTTCGCTTGTTGATGCTGTCCGCCACAGACTTATAAGAAGGTAACAAACTGATGGTTGAAGGCGTTTTTATATGCACCCCGATTATCAGGCACGCTTTTGGAATCGCCGATGCACATTCAAATTATGCAAACCTATTGGCTGAATGCACACGACTGGTACGACCAGCTGCAACGATTCCGCCAGTCACGACAGAGGTCGCTCATCACGTTGTCACGCACGGTCTGCCAAAGACTGCCTAACCGAGATGATTCGCCTCCGACAAGTTACGTGCCACAAGAGCTGGATTCGATTATTTGCTTCTGCTCAGTATCATAAGGCCATCCAACAGCACACGGCGGTCACCAAGCTACATGGTTCCGAGGAAGACCATAGTGGGATGGCGTCCTTGTGGCGAGTATCGAGCCCTAAATAGCATAACCACTCCTAATCGTTTCCCTATCCCATATGTCGTGGACCCCATCGCCAGTCTGGCAGCTAAAAGCGTTTTCGGTAAGATCGACTTGGTACGCGCTTACAACCAAATTCCGGTAGCCGTAGCGGACATCGCCAAAACTGCCTTGACGATTCCATTAGGTTAGTTCAAGTTTCTGCTCATGCCATTTGGTATAAAGAATGCCGCACAAGCATTAGAGCGCTTGGTCGGCCGTTTGATGCGGCCCAGACGTTGTTATTCATAGCTCGATGTGATCTTACTCGGGGGCTGTTTCTGAGCTGAGCAGTTGAGCCACGTTTGAACACCTTTTGATCGTTTATCAGCACGGAGTTACGACCAAAGCAGAAAAGGGTTTGTTTATTGTCGACTTGCTCAGTGTTCTTGTTCACCATATTCCTCGTAGGGGCATCGCGCCGCTACTTGCTAAAGTAAGGTCACCCTCGACTGCAGCGAATCTCACTCATTCAACATATAAGTAGGTTTGACGGTTGCATAAAGTTTTATCGCTGTTTTATACTTAATTGCGCTTCGCTTATGCAACCCACAATGACCATCTCCAAAGAAAGCTTAAGAAATTTGATAAAGCTGCTGCAGCACGCGCCGGTTTCTAGCCTAAGAAAATAGTTATCACCGACATAGCTGCTACAGCCCAGCAAAACCTAGCAGCCCCATTGGCGCTCTGTCCCGACGCTTCTGAATTGGCAGTTGGGGCGGTCTTGAAACAAAATTTACGTGACGCTTAGCAGCCATTGTCATTTTTCTGCAAAGAGTTGCAACCCGCCGAATCTCAATACAATACTTTCCGTAGAGGACTTAGCCACTTATTTATGCATACATCATTTCCGACATGTCTTAGGAGGCCATTTCTTTGCCGTCTTCAACGACCACCGACCCTGATTTACGTGCTTAGCTCGACTGATAACCGATACTTTCCTAGAGAGTCGCGTCACCTAGACCCTATCGCCCAGTTTACGACCGCTATACTACAAGTCTCCGGTCTGCACAACACCGCCGCTGAAGCAGGTTTCCGAATTCAAGCGGTCTGCGCTGACACCGGCCCTGCTTTCGACTTGGAAGCCATGACCACGGCGCAATTCAGGGGTTCTGCGGTAGATGCCGTTCACACAGATCATAAAGCTTATATTTCGCTCCTTGCGCACGAAAAATGTATCTTACAAATGGCTTCCCCAGAATGCTCCACTGTACTCTCATTCTATCTGCTTTCACTATCCGCTTCAGTAGATTGCGTTCGGACAGCATACCACCGCTGACGTTCTCAGTCAAATCCCGTTGCCGGTGTTCCCTTTAGAAGTCTTTGTTCCGCAACGACTTGGGAATCTAATTCAGCTCTGCGAAAAGGCTTCAATCACCTCTACAGATATACTTCACGAGACAGAGATCCGTCATTAACGCTTATAACGCTGTACATTCAGATTGGATGGTCGGACAACACACCTGTAGAACTTATACTTTTCCGAAATAGAATGACTGATCTGCGCTTCTAGAATGTATGTTTGCGGTGGGGTGCACGGGTTTTGATCCCTATAAGAGTGCGAACAGCCATCCTGAACGAGCTTCACGACGCACACCTAAGAGATGCTAAGATAAAGACACCGAACCTTTCCTATGTAAGGTAACCTGGATTTGATGGCGGCATTGCGCCGAAAGTTAGATGTTGCACGCTTTGTCAAGGGTCTCAAAACGCTGTCCTCCACAGCGCATAACATGGCGAGAGACGTCTGTACACGTGTTTGCGTAAACTTTTGTAGTCCACTCGAATGTCAAATGATTCTGCTTGCAGTTTATGTGCATTTTCAATAGCCTGCTGCTCACATTAGTCCACAGCGACTTCAGATAGCATAATAAACAAACTGCGCACTACCTTCACTAATTTTGGACTTCCTGATACACTTGTAGCTGACAATGGATCTGTGTTCACCAACACCGTGTTTTTCACGTTTCTCAACACAAATGAAATTAGCACCTCAGCGCCCATTATCATCCGCCTTCGAAAGTTTTGGCTAAAATGACTGTACAATCTGCAAAATATGCTGCTCAAACAAACAAGCCGACGCGCCACTGCGCAGATCGCCCCGCGACCACCGACCGGTTGAGCTTGTCCGAGCTGCATAATTGCAAATGCATGAGAAGGTGTGATGCGCCCTCAGCCAGTGTTTTACGTCGCCTCCACTGATTATGAAATTACGCGTGTGTGTCTAGCAATACGTGTGTGTTCCTTCCATCCTCTCCTTGCCTTTATTGGCCAAGTCCCTCCCTGTCTGAGCAAACATTGGACTCACAAATCACCTTACTTTCCTGCGCGCTGGCTCTTTGCTTCCATGCTTTCCCTTTATGCACCGGTGCTTACCATATATATTCACTGCCCCGACTTTGTTTTGATTCATGTGGGTGCGACAAGTGCCTTAAATTATTTGGATGTTAACTAGGTATAAACCCGAATGGTACACACATTCGACCTTGGTACCGTAAACATATATGGACCGCACAGTTCCTTAATTTAACAGTTTCCGTCCTGCGAATTACAATTGAGCTCTACTTCGTACCACATTTGCGCGAGCTCGTCAGTTCAACCGCCCGACGCATACTTGATTGCCCCATGTGTGCAAACCCAGGTGAATCATTTAGGATAATCAACCCACGGAGCGACGCTCGCCTGCTTCAGCTCTCTGATCAAGTTCACAGATCACGTTCGTCGCCCGTATCGCCCTGCCTTGGTGAGACTTTTGGCCACATTCCCTAAGCGGAATGCCGGCCAGCGTCGGGTTAATACAACCGTTTTCTATTAAGCAATAACATTACACCTTGAATGTCTCTGTATGCAAACTAGCCATTCCGCTAACTTGCATTAAACAGCTGATGAAAATATGTTAAGTGGCTGAATTCAGCTTATCCTGACGATATGCTGTTCTTACTTGAAACGTTGTAATTGGTAAAAGGAAAGCCATGTATCAAATTTCTAATGAAACGTCTCCCTTCGGGTATATATCGCACTCTGAGAAAATAGTGGGTAAACGTTCGTACATCTCTGGTACGATTACTCGTGTAACCGTTCATAATAAATGTTAGCGGCCGTTTACTTATTCCCTTTAACTCTTGAAATCTCTGCGAAATAACTTTGCAAATTATGCCCGAAGCCGACATTATCACAATACGGTTTCAAAGAAATTTTGCGATAATTCTCGTTAGGCAATTAGAAGTATGAAGAATATGTTCGGTGGGATAACATGCCATCGCCAGAGAAGCATAATTATGCCGCGTCGGGTTTCTGCTGTGTTGTGGTCAGCGCCCAAGTTTTAACACACTGCCACAGGTTGATGAGCCAACAGCCAGCTGTCAGATTTATGGCAATGAAAAACCAAACTTTGCGTATGCATTTTTGGATTGCCTAATCCTGACTGCTGCCTGTTGATCCCGATGGCTTCCGCCGTGGTCCACCTACGCGTATTTAATCTTTTGGGCGAGCTTTTCGGTGCAACGTAGCGTGCTTCAAAGCTGCCTTTAGTTTGATATGATGTTCATTTTTGACCAAAAGTTTCAAAAGTGAGCGTTAGACCTTCTTGACCGTGCCGTGCTGCAATGATGTTGGGCAGTATTCTGCTATCCGCCTCGAAACTAGTCTGGTCGCCGGTCCGAAGTAAGGATATATCCCAGATGCAGGTGAATTGATATAGGACGAATATCTCGTACTGGACCGGAATGTTGTATTTAAGGCATTTTGTTTTCAGTGGCGTAGTCTTAATAATGAAGTGGAGTGCCGCAGCTAGGTATGTGTGATTTACGGCGATCGAGCATCCTTTGTTCAGTAGGTCAAAGGCATCTCCCATTAGAAAGGGACTGAAAGGAAGACGTACTTATTTCTTACAGTTGCTGTTGTTGCAAGCGGCGCGCAAAATGCTGATTGCTTTTTGATAAATGCCGCGGGTACCCATTACTTTCTAATGTTTTGACGATGAAAGCACTTTCGTCTCTCAATTTCTTTGGGCTGCAGATTTTTGTGGCGCGGCAGCACAAGCAGCTCATTAGGTTTCGCTTGTACTTCATTGGTATAAAGCTGAGAAAGTGCATTTACTGTCCAACCAAAGCTGCTTCCGGTAAACCGTTCGTTTAACCGACCCATAATCTTTTCGTCAAGGCAAGAAGTCCAGAAATGGCAAGCTGTCTTCATCCTCCGTTTCACAAGTAAATTATAACGATGGAGGGCCTTTTCTCAACTGGTGCAGTAGGTGTGAATTTTTAATACAAAAATAACAAAAAAGTATGTTTCGTCCATGTGGCGCTGATAGCAGACAAACGAGGTTATTAGGGGTTGCAAAAGTCTATGTTCATGTTTGTAGGAAAATGTCCGCAAGTAGCGGTTTCAAGGGTGAGCCCTACGCAACGCAAACTGTTTGTCGGCAGTATGTTCTGTCAATGTTAAAATGCCTATGAAACGTGCTACAAAAGTTTATCTCTTTGGCGCATTGAACTGGTATACCAATAGCGATGTTCTTCTCCGTTAGCTACCTACCTATATAATTGCGTTACTACAAATGGGAACTGCGGCTTGAGACTGCCGTGAAAGACGTACAAGTGTGGTTTAATTGTTGATATTAGCAGAGGGAGGACATTGGTTTCAAACCAATCAACCGGAACATCGTAATTTCAAACTAAGTCTCTAAATAATGGAAAAATGGAACAGGGGTTTTATGCGGACAAACTTTTAATGTTTAACAGTTCCCGTGGGGTGGGTATAGTAAAACCAAAAAAATAAAAAATTGTTATTAAAATTAAGCTAATACCAATGAACCTCCTGAAGCAAACGTAGTGTAGACTGTAACTACAAGGTAAATCCTTAAGGAATGACAACAAATGCGATTTTGGCAAAATTCATGTCTCCTTCTGGTGTACACATAGAGCAGGAAAACGTAGAACATAATCCGTGCTGTGAACTTCAGCGAAACCGCGTACAGACGCTTGTGTCTATCTATGGGTAATGGGTCATGTAAGGGTTCAGCGAATTAAGTGCGCGGTCAACACGGGCTTTGCACTCTGCCGGCGTGGAAGCGCATGTGACAGATTCCGGTAGGGCATTCTGCGTACGGCAAGCGCGTACGGAAAGGAAATTCCGAAGGCATTCCAAGCGACTGCGCTGTTGTGCCAGCTTTAGGTGGTGACCTCTCAAGTTGCTGTTGTGACTGAGCTCTAGCAGGATGCGGCACATGTGGTTGGGATCTCACAGACTAGTACATCAAATGAGCTCCCCCCACCATCGCCGATACAGTCCGCTAAAGACCTCGATCACTTGTAGCCTTTGTTCAGAAGGGAAAGTATACAGACCATTGACACTCTTAATTGCCTGGTGTTGGGGTAGCTCCAAAGCCGGTGAGATCTCTCCTCAGCCATAGCTGCCAGACCTGTATTTCCTACTCCACGTTTGGCCGTATTTAGGAGCCGAGAATTTGTATAAAGTCCAAGGGTTGATTCGTTGAATTGCAAACTTTAGGAGGCCCACGTGTTTGATGATCCTTCTAGAGGCCGTTTCAGCCTGCTTCTAACATTCTAGGTCCAACTGGACAACATTTCTCAGGTTGTTCTCGCCAGAAGACGTATGAAGCTCCGAATTGCTGAGTTGGTAGGAGTACACCAACATGTACCTTAAGCGCAGCACTCTAGATTTGTCCACATTGTTTCGAAGTAGATTCTGAGTTGACCACGCACACAACTTATCCAGATCAGCATGAAGTACTGTGATAGCTTTTGGTGTTTTGGTCGTCCTCAACAACTTGATATCATCATCATACCGAAGGCAGTTCGAGCTTATGGTGCGTGTGATATCGTTAATATGCATCAAAAATAATCGCGGTCCTATTACCGATCCCTGTGTTACACCACGTTCAAATTCGATAGGATCCGTCGGCGCATCACACACCCCTAATGCAGGCGCTTGTGAAGAAGAAAGTTTTATCCATCCTAGGCGAGGATCATTGACACAAAATGTCTAGATTTTGAATAGCGGAATGTTATGGTTTAACTTGTCTAACGCCTTTGAGAAGTCAAGGAAGACTATAACATTTCTTGTGCCAGAGTCTCTTACTTCAGTTCAGCTGGATCGTGCTGGTAGTAGAGTTGTAGTGCACGATCGATTTTATCGGAAATCATACTGTTACGGTGTGAGATGGTTACAATCTCCGAAGTAGGCAGTTAGCGCGTCAGAAGTAGTAGCTTCCGTAATCTTTAAAAGTACCGTTAGTAAGATTATGGGCCGATAGTTGGCTGGATTGGAAGGACTACGTCCCTTGTGAATAGGCGTAAACATCCCACATTTCCACATGTCGGGCACGTACATTTCTTCAAAATGATGTTAGGAGAAACGAGCCAATGGATCAGCTAAACTTTCTACCACCGCCGCTAGCGATTTCTTGGGTCTATTACCGACTCAATGAGAGCTGTGCTTGCGCATACTCAAAAGCGTTTTTAGTACAGTTTCTGCTGTGAACGTTATGTGAATGAGTTGTGGGGGTAAAACTACAGTCTCCAGAGGATTAGGTAGCCAGTGGGGCACTGAATCTTTGCAGCATATCATAGGTGCAGAGTTTGCGCCGCTATCTTCGGTGTTCGTGTGGGTTAGTCCGCTGTTTGAAGTGAAGTAATACTCCATATCACCCTACGTAGACTGTTGTGTTGTTGAGATAGAAGCTTGTGGGTTGAAGCCATATGTACTGCCAACTTCTGCTGGCACGATATTTTGTCCTTGCGAACAAGCTGAGTACAGTGGTTAGGTTGGGTGTTATAGTCCATCCAGTTCTGGTTGCTTGGGGAGCTTTTAGGTATGCCCGGCTGAGTTTTACACCGTTATACACTTACGTGTCCCGCTTCGCAGAAAAGAGACCACGTATCTCGTGCGAAACGTCTTAGTCATTGCCGATTCGGCAACCGGAGCTTTAAACTAGCTGACGAAATGTTCCCACGCATCAGCTGGCGCCTCGTCTGACAGCAATGTCAAGTTGGCTGTCGCGTCTATTCGACATACTATGTCGTAGCGTCCACACATTCTCGTTGCATCGTCCATTTCCACGGAATATTCTACAAAGCAAATGTATTCGAAGAAAAGTTTTGCATGATCGCCGTGGCCCAACAGGATGTCCACAAACACCCTATTGCCCATTATTTCTTCGTCGGGGCATATCCGACCCAGTATCGTATGCTTACCTTTTTCTCGGGATCAGATAGAATTGTTGATGTGGACATGAGGCGGGTAACGGGAGACAAACCCTTGTAACTCGGCCTTAAACTGTTGTCCGGGAGCTGCTTGGGTTTCCAGGGCGTAAATGATGAAGTCTCCAGTGATGTGAATGTGACTCTAAGTTGTGTTTATCACAATCCTTATAGCGGATTCCAGATAGGTGTCCGTCTGTGAAGTGGAGGAGAAAGGACGCTAAATGTCCTCTACTAAGCAATTCTCCCCGCCTGTTAGACGTAGACGGCACCAAGGGGAATGTTGCACCGTCCTGGCCGGATCTTCTGTGAGCCCACATTGGAAGTCATTGCAGATGTACACCGGCACCGATCCACATGTGACGTGTCGGCTGCGCCGAAAAATGGACATGCCTGGCAGTGCCATTTTCATGTTAAGTATGTCAGGGGGTAGTCATGTCACCTTTATAATGATGTGATAAGAGGCTATGGATACTTGTCTTAACCGCATTTCAGAAAGTTTATTCAGTAGGCCTTGAGCTTTCTGGTACATACAGGCAGGCTTTTCGAATGTCAAAAGCTGTTGACTAGGAGCAACTAAATGGTATGAATTTGTGCCGACCTTTGAGAGGCCGGCACCTAATCGTTTTGGTTGAATTTCCAGATATCTATAGGAATGTAAACTGTTTTTCGTCTCAATTGCACCTGCGATATGTAATCCATCGGTAGCCTTCTCGAGATATGCCAACCTTAACGCATATGTTTCTTATGCGCTGTTATGTTTATATTTAGTCGATGGTGGGGTTGTTTCCGCGAGAACAACAAGTGACTGCAGCTCCCTAACTGCTACCCTCAGTCGTAGTTCCGAGCTAAGTATGTGGCGTAGGAACTGCCAATCACGGAGTAAATTTACAGCCTTCTGTTGTGATTGCACCGCTAGTTTTAATATCCTCGGGCGGCTGCCTCTGTAGTTTAGCGACACGGGTAACCTTGTAACGGATGTAACGCTTTTCTTCCAGGTCTTGAGCATGGTTTCCTCGTTGCTGGTTGTCGGTAGCTCGGGCACGCTATGAACAAAAATACTTCTTTCGCTACTCACCGTGTGGTGATCGTTGGAATTATTTTTGTTCTGCTGGCGTTCGCTCGATGTAATATCCAGCAATATGCGTATTGCACTGCTCTCAGTTCGCACGCAGTATGCCGACAACAGCACTATAAAGACATTAGCTATTGATCCAACTGTTACTCGCATTAGCCGGGACTTCCTTGAATGCTTCGAGGTCGGAGGTCTAGTGCAGCGCATTATATTAGAGACTGGCTTAAACTTTGATTTTATCACAAGTGATAAAACCGTCTAGTTGTTTACACTTTAAGGAGTTTGCCTTGGTCTCAGGTACGTTGGTGCACATAAGTGGCATGGCCCCGTAGTTCCGCCTAAGCTTCGTTGATGTAGAATGTACGGTTATCGATGGAAATAGTGATGCGTGTGCAGGCCGCACCTGATACTTGACTCGTTTTGCGGCTGGACCGGATGCGGCTACTGAGGTCGCAGTTCGATTACACCGAGCGGCAACGGTTGCATAGGTGAATCAGTCTAGGTCGCTTCGGATTTCTCGGGTCAGTCGGAAGATTGAGTGTTACCGATGTTGCATCCTTCGATACGTTGAAAAAGAGGACATGGGCGATGTGGCTAGGCATGCCTCTATCAAGCGCCATGCCCACTTGATTCGTGGCTCTCGTGGTTACTAGTACTGCGCGACCTTCTGAACGCCTGGCCCTGTTCCTTGGTTTGCGGCAGCAGTCGAAAGAGACGAATGGGTTACAAGATACGCTATTTTTGCTTCGAGCGACGTAATTTTGACATTCAAACGATTTTCAACTTGGACGACCAGGTTATCGCGTTTTGTGCTAACGATAGTTTGCAATTTACTAGTGGAACCTTTGTTCCCTTCGGACAGAACCACAGTTGGGGAGTCTCGAGAGCAACGAGATCCTGTTTCTGCCGCGCCTGGATAGTATATTCCACGTGCGCCCGCACGTAGGCGTTGTGCGTTTGAGGAATGATTTGGCATTCGAACCGACAGAAAGCTCTGCAAGGCAGGCCGAATTGTTGATTGCCGTTTCTAGTAGCCTTGTCTGCTTGCTTTGAACACACGATATCTTACTGTATTAGTACACCCGGGTCACGCTCATGAACGTTCTTGCGCATAGTGTAGTCGCCACTTTTGTAAACGCTCACCGGCTGGTGACACAGATGGATCACCTTGCACTTAGCTATGTTCAACTGAAGCAGTTACTCGTTGATAACTCATAAATGCAATCTAGGTCGTGTTTGCGTAGCTCGTGGTCTTCGCTGTTACTAATCTTGAGGTCATCGGCCAAAAGCTGGAAATTTGAGGATAATACTTGCCACGTCGTTGATAAACACGAAGCATAAGCGCGGTTCTAGCACTGAGCCTTGTGGAACACCATGTTCCCCTCAAGCGCGTAAGATGGTGTTCCCCTAACGCGTACTTGAAGCTTCCGGCGGTGAAGGACGTTGCCAACCCAACCAAGCAGAGAAACTTCGATTCCGTAGCTCCGTAGCCGGTTAAGTAGAACGCGGTGCTCCAGGCAGTCAAAAGATGCAAATAAATCTAAATATATGATGCCAACTCCGACCCCACCGTCAGCCACTTCCGTCCAACCACATCCTGCAATCAATAGGTTAATAGTGCATGACCAGTGTTTCCGGAAACCATATTGCTCCGGAGCCAAGATGTTGCGTAGTTCCAGGTAGTCCATTAAAGCCCAAGCAAAAGCCAATTATATAACCGCGAGCACAGGGAGGAGAATCACTGGGCGATTGGTTACAGGCTCTGAACGGCCACCGCCCTTAAAATTGGGCTGATTATGCCACGCTTTCTTATGGTGGGACTTGTTGTTCATTAAATCACCTTTAGAAGAACTGTGACAATCGCACAGCTAGCTTGGTGGACCTAGCCTTCAGTGCTTTCTGGCGGATGTTGTAGGCTTCCGGAGGGTTATGAGCGCCCAGTGAGAGTAACTTCCTTAGCACAGCCGCTGGGTTGCATATTACATTCGTAAACAATGGAATCGGTAACGCGCGTGACTTTGTTGGAAAGGTAGATGCTGCTAGTTCGGAACTTGGAGCGTAACTTAGACGCAGGGCGTTAGCCCCTTCATCGGCGCTTTGTACTCTACCGCCTGTCGTGCAAAGTGGAGGGATGGCATGTTTTAATTTAGGAAGAGGGTTGACATGCCAACACAGCAAGTTGTTGTTTGCTAGGAAATTTTGTCTATGCTCTGTTGATAGCTTACTTTGTCCTCACGGACAATTACAGTGCAGTGGATCTGGAAATTGTCCCAAGTCTCTGCGTCGGGTTAAGTTTATAGGCATGCCATGCTGCACTCCTTATCGCCAGGCGTTTTTGAATCTTTCACCTTAGAATTGAAGGCAATTTTGCGAGTTGAAGGAGCTTGGTCTACTTATGCTCTGTTGACGATGTCACTAAGCCTTCCAACGAACTTTGCCAAAATGTTGTCAAGGGGACTGTTGTTTCAGCATCTCAAACAAATGCGTCGGCGAGTTCTTTCAGTACTTGGTAACGTGTGGTTGGCTGAATTAATTCCTAGTGTTCGGTTGAACACACTGCATAATCCATAGTTGAACGTTAGCCCTACATGGTCAATCAGATCTAATGGACTATCCATCAAGAACTTGTCAACCGTGATCTCTATTTTAGTCAACACAAGGTCCAATATAGACGGCTGGTTAGTGTCCTGAATCTAGTGAGAGTGGGGACATGGCTGCGCAACGGAATATTAGCGATCGGTTCATGCAAGTCTGCTTTGGACTGTTTACTAGGGGATGAAGATACCTCCAGGTTGTACGGCTTTAAGCCCCGCTAAGGAGAATCTGGCTGTATCTAGCGCGTATTACTCTGTTCAGGACACGTATCAAGCGACAATACATTTCTGGAGTGGACGTTGGGGGCTGTAAACGGCAGATTCGAGACATACATCCTTGTGTCTTAGTCGGAGACGGTAAACGAGTGAATGTGTAACTTGCTTAATCAGACCAACAACTAGTGCACATTGCAGGTCTCTCTGGGGCAGACAACCTGCTATCCCAACCTCAGCATCAGTTACCCATTGGTGTAACCAAGTTTCGGTAATACAAAATGTAGGTCCCAAGCATTCGCAACCTGAAGTGGTCGGTTTGGTAAGTTTACTGAGGTGCACCTGGGCGCTAGTGTAACTGCCTGAAAGTTTCGCAGATTTAAGCAATGGTTCGGAGGTTGTGCAAATCATACCTGTTGTTTCGAATACCAGCTAGTGGCCGAGGACTAATTGCATTGTACCCTGTGTAATCGGAGAGGGGTTTAGCATGTTATTCATCGCCTCATTGTTTGTCCCGCGTTTAGACTTCTACGTACCGTGTAAGGTCAATATCACCTTCTACAGGTTGTTTGGGGTCATTAGACACACTATTTGTGCATTGTTCTTATATAAACCATCTCGCATTTGGTTCCTTGAGTGACATCATTTCTAGGAGGTCTATCGCTTACAGTCTTCGACAGGAGCTTTGATGGTAACCCGCAGCTGAACATGTACAGGCATTTTAGCGACCGTGCTACCTTACGTTTTGATGTAAGACCGTCTTCAACAGTCTCGGGACACATACTTGGCAGTAATGCGCGCTACGTCGGACATGCGGTCAGGAGTGTTTTGAGGCGGATAGCAAAAGCCTGCCAGCATCATTGCAGCACAGCGCGGTCAAGCAGGTCCACAGCTTAGTTTTGGAACCTTGGATCAATAGTGACTCTCATATCCAAACTAAGGACCGTTTTGAATCAATCTATACTGCGCCGAAAGGAATCAGAAAGCGTCTGTGGAGCACTGCGAAGGTCATCTCGCT
The DNA here is from genome assembly GCA_944474145.2 of Dicrocoelium dendriticum. Classification (NCBI taxonomy): domain Eukaryota; kingdom Metazoa; phylum Platyhelminthes; class Trematoda; order Plagiorchiida; family Dicrocoeliidae; genus Dicrocoelium; species Dicrocoelium dendriticum. The sequence continues at coordinate 88,320,241 of OX104063.1, forward strand.
CAGCAGGCTGCAGCCAGAATCATGCAAACAGAAAATGCTTACGCCAATTTTGGTTCATCAATGGCCATAGGTCTGGCAGCTGCCTGTTGGCCCGTGTGTTCGAAATGGCGCGCCGACCGCAGCCCAGCAGGAGTTCGACACGGTCTAACTATTCCACGATAGTGCTAGCATAGTATCCCACCGATTATGTACTTCCTAATTGTAGCCGCCTGGGGAGAATTGGCAGAAATAACTTTATTCTCAACTGTCTTGATAAAATGAGAAGGTACATGTGCATCCCCGAACCTAAGGACGTCTTAGGTAATCCCAGGTGGCGGCACTCGATTAATATGTTGAGGCTTTAGACGCCAGAATAGGATTAGCTACCATGCCCTAGACAGTTTGAATCTGGTATACTGAGCGAAGTTCTTCAACTTTCTCCATGATGTGCTCAGAAAAACACAAACGATTACAAGACAACAAGTCCGGAACGCTAAGTCAGTGGAGTGCTTCAGTGCTCGGATGCCAGTTGAACCCGAAAGATAGTACTTATTTTGTCGTCTGTCTCACTGTTAGTCACCAAATTGAGACGCTAACACTTGGGTATACTTGCCCTTTACCATCGATTAAATACAAGAGAATAGGAATTAAAGCTCAGTTTGAAAACCTGCAATAGCAATTGTGCCATCTGACACCCACTGATGACGCAAGCGGTTGGTTTAAGGCCAAGGCAGTAAATCCGGCTAACCAATGTTGTGTTACTGAATCGAAAAAGTGCAGAATTTTAACCAAACATCACTGAGAGTCTTTGATGAAATTACGACGAACTGAGAATGTAGTCATACTAAGGTCTGACAAGAGAACAGGAGTGGTTATAATGGAAACGTTGATTGTGTGCAGAAAATGTATACAGTTCTAGCTGACATGAGCCGTTTCGTTTGCGACGTGACAGGTAGGGATAAACGCGAACAAGTCGAGATGTCGCTAACTCGCGACTTAAAATAGCGGGGGAAGATAGGACTGACTGGCAAGAGAACTATGACACGTCTCAGCTTTTTAAATCCCCGAATCCTTATATGTGCGGCCTAGCAAACAGCAATAAGGAAGGGGGTCCTCGTGCGCCCGCTCGCTTTGATGGTCGGCGCACCGTATCAAAAATTGTGACGATGGTTAGCTTAACTTATCGAACCTATTCGGCGTGAACTAGCCGAATAGGGTCCAAAAAGATACGTTCGAATTTGTCAGCAAAATACGGGATCTGAACGTAGAAGGAAAACACATGGTCACATTTGTTTTGTGCTCATTGTTCACTAATGTTCCCTTAGAAGTGACCGTAAGCACTAAAATTCGCTGGGGCTCGAGTACCGTGTACCAATGCCCGGATACAACAAGGACAGGAAGCCTTTATGTTTACTACGGTACTATTCAAATGGAATTTAACATACCATAGGTAAATACCTCGAAAATGTCAGAGCTGGTAGGAAACAACCTGCCTTCACAATGTATAAAAGGAATGCAAATGGTACGTGCCACTGTACCTAAAGAGTCACTAGGTTCCGAGTCCACCATTAGACCATGACCTCTCTTTTGTTAGCTCCGTTAACCCTGGACTCATCATTTCGTTGTACAGCGTATAAAAGAGAACGCGATGGGCTGTTCTTGGCTCAGTCAAAGTGCGGTTATGGGAGGCATCTTAGGAATGATGCACCTCTAAGGAGTATGTGGGGAGTGGTTTGGACGGGTTGCAGTGTGAGCAAACGGGTTCCACAGGGAATGGTTAAGTAACATCAAAGTAATAGCACTATGAGGTCACATGGGGATAATCGGTAAACCGGCGCTTATCAGTGAGTGCAGGCGTTTGTTTGGCGCATCCAGACTGTGGTCCTGACCTGCGACTTGCCGCTTACAAAATGATTAGTTTGGTTGGCATTTAACCATGGCACACAAGCGGTGAGCGCTTAGATGGTAGGAATTAAGAATTAGATCATGTTATTCACCTTGTGGATTCCATGACACTTAGATCGGGAGGGCAGGTAACCCTGTGGCATATAGTGGGCAAACAAATAGTTGCTGGGAAACCAGAGTTAGCTCGCGTCGTCCAACTTGCAAATTGAGTGGTTAATATACTGCTTACAGAGGCGGAACATACTATGTACACATGCCAATAAAGTTGGGATACCAGTTACCAATCTGAAATCAGTTTTACCTTTGTGCACGAAGGACATCAAGTTTAACTTTGATGACACGCTTTATCGACAGGTTGATTGTGTAGCCATGGGTAGTTCACTTGGGCCAGTCTCCGCTCATATATTTATTTGCCACCTGGATAAAACCCAGCTACGTCCATACATACAACGTAAATAAATAAATAAATGGTATATTCTCGCATTTGTCGATACACACCAAACCACGCGTGATCAACATTTACATGCAATTATATTTCGCAAGAAACACGTTGCCTGGTATGTACTCTACAGTAAGCCGATAGTTGTACAGGCTTTGGAAATTGTGAAATTAAGCATGAGGAATAAGTTGTCAATACATGTCGGAACGTTGGGTTCTAGTGTGCATAGTGTAAACATTCTGGACATTACAGGTGTAGTGAAAATGACACATGTAGGCAGGGAGCAGCTTTCTCTTGATCATGTCAGGAAAATATAAAATTGTTTCTAGCTGACTTGTCAGTATGTAGTTGTGGACAGTAACCTTATTCAGTGGAGAGTCACATCCGCCACGTCGCAGTGTTTTAAGCGGACATTTGTGGCTTTTTATAGGGAGAACGCTTGCCAGGCGAAAACCCCCCACGTCCTGAAACACTGTCAGAAATCCGATTGGACACTGATGTAAAACTGTCAGAGCAGCTTGCCGACTGATTTCACCCTCGGTTATCCGCAGTCAAATAACTTCCAATTTCCTCTGTTAGTTGCTCAGGTACCTTTGGTCTGGGCGGCCATAATGGCTGAGGCCCATGGAGGGTAAGACCATCACGAAGATTCACCTTTGTGAGTGTCCAGGTAAGCAACACGTCAGTTTCTTGCATCTGGATTTTTCATGTTTATGTAAAGTTTTCAGGAATGTGAAGGCCTCGTGTCCAGCTATCAGTACTGGACAACGGTCGTGGTAGTGAGTGCAGTTGTATCCATTTGTTGTACAGCCATGTTCTTTGTGGGCACTTGTTGGTTTTGTATTGTCCCGGGCAAAAGCTATTTCTTAGTCAAACCCCAGATCCCCAAGAAGTTCCGGACATCGGAAAAAAGGAAAGGTGAGAGACAAACAAGCTCGCAAAGAACAGGCATGGGAAAAACATTGTTTGAGTCCTATGGTATAACATTTAGTGGAAACAAATGATGTACAATGTGCAACAAAGATTGCGCTGAAAGTGTTTTGAATGTTCTACGAAAGCCGTGGCAGTATATGTTGGTTGCTACCATGTACATGAAATGCAGAGCGTTGCGCCATTGAGCCAGAACGCAGGATCGGTTTGCTTTGATGCAACTATTGCGTGTGGAGACAGCAAACAGAATCAAATACCAGATGGTAGCCAACCTACTTTGATAGGGAGCGTAGAATAAGTAAGCGAAGGTATACATTGCTTGCAATGAAATAGATTCAAAGGTCAAGTGGTGGTAAGTCAGCGGATAGATAGGATTCAAGCGCTTAGTAGAAATCTTCTGGGGATCTTGCCAGAATGACGACACGAGGGTATTAAGATTATAGTGCTATGGCCGACTGAGATGGGAAAAGCCCGTGAGAAAGCTTACCTCCTACATGAGTAAGTGTCAAAACCTTTGTTGCCAAAACGGACACAGAAACAAGGTGAGAAATGATTGGTTGATAGAAGTGAAGTAATAATGATCAGTCAAAGGAAAGCGAAAGGGTAAAACAAATGTATACGTAGCGTCGTGCAGCGAAACGAGTTATTCTAAGGTGCTACTAAATGGTACTAGGGTATGCTGATCCAAGAAAAGCCAGTGAGTCTGCCGGTCCCATACATGGGTGAGTGTTGAAAACCCATGCAAGTAAGTGATAACTGCACACCTACAAATAAGAAGTTAACGAGTGGCTGTTTCCTTACCAGGTGAGAAGAGTGATGAACTAAAAAGCTAAGAAAGGATAACTGAAGGAAAGGCAGCGAATTGCCAGAATGCAAGCGTACATATGGGTGGTAAGGTTATCAGAACCTGCGGCCTAACCGCAGCAGCTAGGGTACTAAGATAATAGTACCAAGCTGAATAGACATAGAGAATGCTAGCCCGGGAGCTGGAGGATTGCAAGTACAAATGCCTAAGACAATACAGCGAGTAAGGGATAAATGAAGATCTAGATATGTGAGGCGGAACAGCAACTTGTGCTGAATACATGGATGTGTTTGCACGACAGATGAAAGCTAAGCGATTTTTCATGATAAAAGGACAACGGACGAGAGAAGCGCAAGCATACAATGGGATAGTTAAATAGTTCAGAGCATACTAGACTAAGAAGCATCGACGCGCAGCTAATCAAGCCATGCAGGGGCGCTAATGAAATATAACTAAGGAAGGATGAGTAGAGAGAGGAATGTGAGAGAGCTGAACTACAACCAATTAGGTGTCCCACATGAGTGGGTGACAGCTGTGCCTCCAGCAAGGAAGCCTGTGCCGGGAAAAGTTGGTGAGAGAGCTGGACCTCAGTATAAGTAGGTGTCATAGACGTAGCGAGAAATAGAAAAATAAACGTCTAGAAAGAAGCGCTGTGCGCTGACTACTTGAGTTATGTTTGCTCCACAGAAGAGAACTAAGAAAGGTTTAATGAAGGAAGGACAGCGAACGGATGATGCGCAAGCATACAGTGCGGCTGTTAGATAGTTCAGAGCGTATAGACTAAGACACAGCAACCCGCAGGTAATCGACGTATACTAGGATGCTAATGAGATATATATGTTGCCGCGAGAGAACTCTAAAGTTCAATTGGCAGTAAGGCAGCGGAAAGGTTGGATGCAGGTAGTCTAAGGGAATAAAGGTTAATGAGTTACGGTGTGACTCCTAACAAGCTCAGAATAATCACAGATGCATGGTGCCTACGACCACTAGCTGCTTACTAAACAGAGGTGCCGAATTTAAGATGATCGACAGATGGTGGCGCTAAAAAAGATTACCAGTGTCCGGATGTAGACATTCCAATAAGACGCTTGATCCCTAGTGTATGTCTACAGGGCCACAAAATGCATCAATAAATCAGCGAAGGCAAGTGATAGACATTCCAGCGGAATGTATGATGCAGAGACAAAGGGTGTATCCTAGCAAGCTCAAGCTCTGCGCAGAAGGGACATGAAGCTTCGACGAATCTCTGCAAAATAGTGAGAAAGATAAGCAGAGCAATAGATAGTGGAGCTAGGGGAGAGAGAATATCGGTGGCCAGCAAGCGCATTCGGATTAGGCCTACTAATTACCAGGGGATACTTACAGTGACAGAACAAGTCAACAAACCGCGAAGGTATATGATGCAAACGGTTCGAGATATTAAGTGTTGGAGAGATATGGAGTGTCTCCTAGGGCAAGGATGTATTCTACCTACAATGACTCGCTGCAGCTGAAAATTAGTGACGTACGTAATGCGAAGAGCTGCTAATGATACTAGGCCTGATAGAGAGGATCGACGACTAGCAAGGACATTGTGGTGACGCCTTCTAGTGGCTAGTGGATAGCTAAAGTTTCCCAGAATAAATCAACAGACAGCAAATGAATGTGATGCGGACAGTTACACAGAATGAAGTTTGGAGATAAAAGAGAGAGTGGCTTTTAGCAAGCTCCGGATATGCGCAAAGATGCGTGGAGCCTACGAGCACTAGTTGCTACTAACTAGAAGTGCTGTGGTTAAGAGGATCGACAGATAATGACGCAATGAAAAACTTGCGGTCTCCGGCTGTAACCATTCCATTAAGCAGTTTGGCCACTAGTGGGTTCCTACAGTGTCACAGAATACATCAACAAGCCAGCGAAGGTAAGTGATACAGAAATTCTAGATGAGTACAAGATGTAGAAACAAGGAAGGTCTCCTAGTAGCTCCGGATATGCGCAAAGATGTATGGAGCCTACCACGAACCACTGCAGAAAACGTGATGAAGATAAGAGGAACAAAGATAGAGAACCAGTAGACAGCAACTGAGTTTGCATTAAGCCTTCTAGTTATTAGTGGATATCTACAGTGGCAGAACCAGCCAACAAACCAGCGAAGGTATGTGATGCAAACATTACAAGAGAGTTAGGGTTGGAGAGATAAAGAAGGGCTCCTAGCGCAAAGATATATGTTACCCACAATGAACTTTGCAGCTGAAAAGGTGTGTCAAATTTAAGACGAAGAGCAGATGACATCACTAGAAGCGCGAGTACCGGTGGCTATCAATGGCATTCGGAGGCAGCCTTTTAGTAAATAAGTGTCTTAGATGTTGCAGCGGGTAAAGGTTACATGAACGTTTAAGAAAGGGGCTAGGGATTGGCTGTCCGCAGACATCATAAGATTTGAAGGATCGCCATAGCAGAGCTAAAATGTTAGATGAAAGGACTGCGAACGGGCGGCGTCCAAGCGTACGTTAACGTTGGGAAATACGTCAGAACATCAGACGATAACGAGCAGCGGCGCGCAGATACTGAAAGCCCCTTTATGTGCTAAAGTAGACTAAGGCAAACATAGCTAGTAAAGGCAGGACTTATACATGGGAAGATGTCACAAAGGTTGCAGAAAGTAATGAATAGGTGAAAGTCTACAAGGAGAGACTAAGGACTGACTGTGCGCAAACTTGAGTTGAGTGAGACCGGAAAGGGGACTACCCTTAAATGTGGTCAGGTCCAATTTCCCACCGTTCGTCTTGAGGTCTGGTAATGCTTAAAAGAGGAGAAACCTGACCGACTATGAGGTACCTATGAAGTGCTGAACGGCATCGCATTACATCATGAGATGCCCGCACAGTAGGTGGAAGTCTATACCACATACACGCGTATCTGTATAGATAGACGTTTGCACGCGTACTACTGTGGGCTTCCGGCAGGGCAATGGAGTGCGGTCAATTACGAAACGGGTACGAAATGTTGGCCGATGATAGGAATGGCGTTATTGAGTTAACAAAAGGATTATTGATAAGCTGATATAGGAAGCTGTGGTTAGTTTTCAGCCTGCGCAGTCATAAAGATTCTAGCACGAGTTCGATGCATCGACCGCGATAATTGAGAGTAAAGTGGCTCAGAAGACGTTTGGTAAAAGGTCGTCGAAACATTTCAATGGCTACTCTGTCGCGTTTTCTGGAGTTGGTAAACACAATGAAGCAGGATTCTGGCAGAGGTCGGGCGCAGGTTTTGTACAGAGCAAGCCTTGATTCTTGCAGTGCCACGGATTTGAATATGTAGCTTATGAGGGAGCTTGCTTTTGCTGAGCAATGGCTCACTTGCTCCGCGAAGTGCAGGGAACTGGAGTAATGTACACCTAGGTCTCGAACTGTGAGGTTATTAACAAGCAGAGTGCCTGGAAGCACTAACTTCTTGGGCGGAACGATGCACCTGGATGAGAGAACGTTGTATTTCCTCGGCGAGAATGCCAGCTTCTAAGTGTTGCACTAAACAGCCAGGTCCCTAAGTTTGCTTTGAATCTAGGAAAGACCGGCTTGCATGTGTGATGAGTGAATGGAGAACACCATTTTGATGTCATCGGCGAACAGGTAGGACTAACCATATTGTATTACCTGGAAAATTTCATTGATACACAGTCATACTAACAGTGGGCCTAGTACGCTGCCCCGAAAAACGCCACTTGTGACCGGTTTGGGTAGTGATATAGACTCGTCCACCTTTACTGATTGCGTGCAAGATGAGAGATAAGATTGGAATCATAGGAGAAGGCTGTCGAAGATTCCGTAGGGTTCAAGCTATACTAATAATTCCGCGCGTGGTACTCTGTCAAAAGCTTTTCTCATATCAATGAAGATTATGACTAGTGCTTGTTTAGAATCAATCGGTACAGTCACATAGTTAAGAAACTTAAATTGGCAAGTCTGACAATATTTGGACGGTAAAACTCCGTGTTGTTGTCTATTAAGGAGGTTGCGACTAAGTAGAAAGTTTGGCAAGTGCTCCTTAACAAACTTTCCATCACTCTCGAGGCAATAGGCGTGTGACTGATGGGGCCGCAGTTTTCTATGTTTTCACGGCTGTCTTGCTTATGTCTAGGGATAACTGTAGAATGCTTCCACGTGTTTGAATACACGGCGAATTTTATTGAGAGTGTAAATAAGTTAAGAAGTAGAACAGGAAGGTCCTGGCGTTCAAGTATCAGCAGGGCAGATGGGAGACCATCACAGACAGGGTGTAGTGACAGTGTAAATGCATACAGTTGCTACATAGATGACTCTTTCGTCGTTGTAAACAATGCCGAGGAAGCAGAACACCTAAATCGGGCTCTAAAGAACTGCCATCCTGCGATCGAGGCTCCGGCAATTTGGCGGCTGAAACCCACTTTGTTAAGCAGAGTAAGTTCGTAAGCCGTCTCCATCTGCTTTCGTGAGGCTAATGGCCGAATTCCTCTAAGCGGATTTCCGTCCAGCATCAGATGAACGTTGACCGTTTTCTATTATCTAATAAGGTTACAACTTGAATGTCCCTGTATGCAACCTAGCCACTGAAGTAATTGTATGTAAACGGCTGATGAAAATACGCAAAATAGCTTGCTTCTGAGCATCCTGACGAAATGTTGCTCTTACTTGCCATTAGGATACTCCATTTCGATAGAAGTAAGCAGTCGAGTAAGCGGTTGACGCAACGACGTGCTTTTAGTGTGCCGGACGATTTACCATTAAAAACATTAGAAAATGCCTCCCACGGCACGCGGTATGCAGCTTTGTTGGTCCAGCTGCATCGGCTTACGCGAAAATGTAATGCGTTACGCGTGTCTCAAATATTTCTAGTTTCAAAATGAAGTAATTACTAAACAATTCATTCAAAAGCATTTGAAACTTATAGAGGACAAAACGCCGCTAGAACAAGAGATAGGGTGGCAAAAGTTGGACGTAACTCAAAATACCAAAGGGTTATCTGGCGCCACGCATGCATTTGAAATTGCTCCAAATTGGCTACCACAGATTTGAGTGTAATGCTCCGTTTGCTGCTAATAGGGATGCAATGAATCCTACAGTGAATTTTGAAATTCGGAATGGATCACATGAATATGCAGACCGCTCTATTGCACTGGATGCTGTGTCCGGTGGAACACCTAATTCTCGCACTTCGAAGTTATGAGTAAGGTCAGATGCAAAGTCCGTTACTGGAAGACCTCCATCAGGCCGCAGTATCACCGTTAGGCATGATAAGCCGACCAAACCCAAAACGACAACAATCCACAAAACTAGTGATGTGAATGGTGCTTCCTGTTGGGTAATCAGTTCTGGCAATCATATTGACTTCTCTCATTCTGTTTCCTGCATGCAAAGTGACAACAATTTGGATCGGCGAATAACAACTGCATTACCTACTAACTCCCAATTGCATGCGAAACCGCTACCTCAAGCCTGGACTTGTCATGTCCCGATTAGTCTGCGCTGGCCAGTGTACAAGCTCATCGAGAACATCGATGGATCTGGTCAAATTGATCGATAGTAAAAGCACGGTTGACTTAGATTTATCGCAATCGTCATTGGGCGACTCTGTAACAACATTTTGCTTGGATAGATATACATGCATTGGTAATAAGGTTGTAGAAGACGTGCTACCATCTTTGCGCCTTACACACGGTGTAACTGGGTACGGCCACTTTCCAATTCCATTAACGAATCACACGGATTATGCTGATGGTGGTGTATGGATTGACACTAATATGCCTCCGCCGAGTGTGATGAAACCTAGTGTATGGAGAGCACCTAATCGGACTTTAACCCTCGACGGAATTGAAGGTTTCCCACTGACGCTTACCAATGCTTTAAGTAATCTACAACCTACCAGTGACATGATGCAGACGTCACAAGGTAACCCTATAGCTCCCACAACAATCATGAACTCTTCTTCGAATCCGGCTCTAGAGGGCCATCTCAGTCCCAGCCCCTCTAATGCAGCCACCCCCAAAACATTTTCTACCTATGGCAACACATGCTCTGTCTAAACTACAACTATCCTGGGCCAGGAAACCAAATGTTTACAGAACAGCCCAAAATTCATCCTCAGATCTCACATCTATCACAGTATTTTTTGATAAACATTCGTTATCCTCACTCTAAGATCCACATACTGCGCTCATTTGGTTTGGTAAATCATCTGGATATCATATTTATAACAGAACCTTGTAGCCATATCTGACAATCAGTTAACTATTTTCGGATACGACAAGTTTAGGAGAAACCGGCCTAGTTGTCGAGGTGGTGGCTGTGTAGTCTATCTGAGAAAGTCGGTCGCAGCAGCAACCTACGAGAACCTTTGCTGAACGTTGTCCAAGAATCACTGTGGCTTATGATACCTGTTAATCCACAGCAGCTGCTTATGGGATGTATATACAGCACGCCACATCGCAGCCAAGAATACCAAGAATGTTTGATGCTTGCATTTGAATGCGCCGCTAGCCTAACAATTATACATTAGATTATTGCAGGTGATTTCAATCTGCCGACGAGAACCGCTTCTTTGAAATGACAAAATCTTATCTCCTGTATTCAAATGCATGGCTGGCAGCAACATGTATCCCAACCTGCTAGAAGTTAAAGTACTCTGGATCCAATTTATTCATTGGGCATACCCGCAACCAGTGTTAACGTACTTTGTGAATTTTCGGGGAGCGATCCCCGCTTGAGCAAATGCCGCGTATGACTACGCATGGCCGCTGTACAGAACACTATGTATTATAGTCTGTTCAGTTCCGTCATTTGGAACTCTTTCAAAGACCTCGTTCGTTCGATGAATTGGGATAACTTCTGTCTCCCTTCATGTACTCAACAACCGACGGACCTTGGGTTTTGCATTGATGCAATAGCTTCAATAAAATGTGCTTACAAAACTAAAATTAAATCCGATCACAAAGCGTTCATATCAGCATAAAAGTTGCATAAGATTCGGCAGACATTCAGGTCAACTACCGACTTTGCGCTGTTATCACGGCAGTCGAAGGAAGAGGCATCAAAATGACAAACCTCTCATTTTAGGAGAGTATAAAGCTCTGAACGGTCCTAGCAAAACGGCTGAACTAGTCAAACTATTCCGTGCCCGGGGATTCGCATCGCACCAATAAGTCTAATTTTATCACTACGCCTGATGGAACATACTACGACGCACCAGGTGATATCGGCGAAGCTTTCAGTGCGTCTTTTGGTCAAGGAATCATCAGACACACCAGAACGTATCATGCAGCACAACAGCGAAAGTCTATGCACAGTGGAATTCACTGTAGCGAAAATCACTAGTCAAGTCTCTCGCTGAAGCTCTTCAACTTGCGCAGGCCCTGATGGGATCCCCCTTGTGTAATAAAAAGCAGTGGTAGTAACTTCCCTCTGCATTTGCTCAACATCTTTACACTCTATTTTAACAACGGAGTATACCCTACTCAATGGAAAACGTCTGTCGTTATCCCGCGACAGAAAAATGGCGCTGCCCAAGGGGGTCAAAAACTTTCGTCCCATCAATCACACACCCATCGTCTATCTAGAATAATAAAAAGGATAGTGAAAGATGATCTATTTGTATTCTCGAAAAAGGCAAACATCAAGAGCAATTCGCAGCACGGCTTCATGCAAGGTTGATCCTGCGCAATATGCCAGACAGACTTTTCAAACCACACAACGGCTGCCATAGACAAAAGAAACAGTGTTGTAATCCTGTTCCTGGAAATGCAAAAAGCCTTTGATGGCATGCCTCACAGAAAGCTAGTAAAGAAACTGAAGGCCAATAGCATTGGACAGCTGATATTTTCTTGGCTGTCTTCGTAGCTGACTGGTAGACAGCAGGTGGTTCGCATCGGCGACCATTTCTTTAAGCCGAAAGTAATCACTAGTGAGGGGATTCAAGGAAGAGAGCTTGGTCCGCTTCTTTTTCTACTACATATTAACTATATATTGCAAAGAATAAGAAATGGCGTTAGGTTTGTCTTTGATGCTGACATTAAAGTAGCCTACACACAAACACATGCAAATACCTAGGAAGCCGTAGGTCTCAGTAAGGATGACCAATTTGAATGTGACTCCTGTTCCCAACTGTGGCAGGTCATTTGCCGTGGACAAGTGTAATATTTGGTAGTAAAATGCCAAGTACCACCAGACAAGTTATTACTACAAAGCGCATGTATCTCGCAATGCAGCGCAGTTGGCGCCTTGGGCGTGCGATATTCATTTACGTCTAAATTTTCTGAACATTGAATTTCAAGTTTCGAAAGCCATGAGGACCATCGGTTACATCTACCACTATTTTTACCTCACGGAATCTCGCATATGGCATTATAGAACATATGTATTGCCGTGAATGGAATACTGTCAGTAGTCCAGTCTAATCTGCGGAAATCTGACCAGCATGCTCTTGAGAAGGTCCAGAGACGTTTCACGAAAAGTTTTGTGAGCATTCCTTAAAGCTGACATACAGAGAGCGACGTGATAAACTTGGATTTGACCCAGTCTGGCTTTGAAGAATGAAGCTGAATGTATGTCTCCCTTACGGGATCAGAAATCTTCATATTCACAGTCTTGATAACGGTGCTCACATATCTTTAAACAGCAGTTATCCAATCCGTCACAAAGCGATAGTCAGGATTCCAAAATTTACTAAGAGAATCAGAACGTTTCTTTCTAATCTAATTAAGAACAAACTGCCCGGAGATGTCAGAACGTGATATATACGTTGCACTTTTAAGCTTGCGATTAGTATGTAGCTAACCGTCCAAAACGTGATTCATATGTTCGGGACATCACAATCCCTAGATAACGCTTTCGAAAACCGCATCGATGGTGCCTGAATAAATTTTCAAAACGCATATACAACATTGTGGATCACACTCCCTTTTATTTGAATTAATTTTGTTCTCGATCCCACCACTGTCATGCGATTGTGAAGAACCTTTGTTCGACGACAGGAAAAAATTAGCTGAACGGTTCTAATTAATTTGTGTTACCTAAGTTTGAAACTGCGTCCATGTTCATTTTTGAAAAAAATTATTACTGCAGTGGCAAGAAAAGGATGTACCATTAGTTGATCTGTTCCTTCTGGGTAACCGCTTCTCACATCACCGAGGAATATACAATTTATTTATTACTCAGAGTGACAATTTGGTAACGCCCATTTGAATATGATGTCAACCAACCCGGGAGAGGATCTTCAATCCCAAATGATTCGATTTTTTCAGTACCTGTTGTGACTTATTTACTTGACTTTACCGGGGCTAGCCCCTGAGCTAGGATGAGTCGACTTCATGAATGTCGCGGATTGCAACTGCCCAAGCGTGGCGGTCGGCGGCCAGCTGCACGCAGATACTGATCCAGTGATTTCTCCAATGACGAGCGCCATGCACAAGCTGGAGTCCAAGAAGATCGACATCCCATTCCACTGCAGCCAGCCACATATTCCATTGTCCACAGCTGTGACTATACCTACCCTGGCAAGGCGAGGGTGGAAGTACGGCCCTCGTGCAGTCAGCGTACGGTCTGCGAAGGACATGACCGAATCACTGGAGTCTGCGGCGCTGGTGATACTCTCATGCCACTGCGTGCTCAAGAGAAGCCTTAGACACCAATGGTCGAAGACTTCCAGCTTCCGGGTGTCTTCTGATCGCAGCGGCCAGGTTTCGCAAACATAGAGTAAAATGGCAAGAACGGTTGCTGAGAATACTCGGAGTCTCGTTCGCAGACTACCTACCGCCCTTTGCCACAACGTGTTTCTCATTTGCAAGAAGGCTGTTCTAGCGGTCAATACGATTCCGGATTTCGGATGTAGCCTGACCACTGGGGAGAATAGTGGATCCAACATAACTGAATTCAGGAACGGATTCGGTGAGTTGAGCGTGTAAGCAAAGTAACGGGGCGGAATAGGTGGCTGAAGATGAGAAGTACTTCATGTTGCTGATGTTGATTTCGAGGCCGATCATAGAGTATGATTGGTCGAGCCGATTTGGCAGTGTTTGTAGTGATATAGGATTTACTGCAGGGATAACGTTATCGTCAGCAAATTCCAGGTCTGGTGGCCAGAAGTCAGGGCGAACTTGAACACCAGGATAGCGCTCAAGGGCATGATGATGCTAACCCAATCTACTGCGAATTTGAGCAGTTTTGGAGAAAGTGGGCAACCCTGCCGGACTCCAGTATGGATGTCGAATTCCTCTGTTCTCCACAGACCGAATCCGGGCCATCGTGCAACGGTAGTACGATTCCAACAGGTTAACGAGTTTAAGTGGTACGCCATCGGCAAGTAGGATTCACCAGTGCTTCGCGGTCAACTGAGTTAAAGGCAGCACGAAAATCAACAAAGCACACTAACGTAGGCTGCTGGAACTGGTAGTAGTGTTCGAGTACCCGACGTAGAGTGAAGATTCGGTCAGTGCAGTCACTGCCTGGACGAAAACCACCTTGGTTATGGCGAGCTCGCAGGTTCCTCACATTGGCAATGCAACATTAGTGCGAAGGTTTTAGCAGCCATATAGATTAGGCTTATCCCGCGATAATGACTGCACACAGTTCGGTCACCTTACTTAAGAAGTGGCAGAAGTGCTGACGCCGTCCATGAGGCAGGACAGATACCGGTATCCCATATCAAGCAGAAGAGCTAGCGCAAATAGGCGGGAGAGCTAGTAGACAAGCTTTGTAGATTTCTGCTGAAATCCCGTCCGCTCTAGGAGCTTTCTTCGGCTTCAGGCGACGAACAATGTCTACAATTTCTGTGGGAGATTGTGGTGGGCAATCCGCGTCATATCCTGACTGGGTTAATGCTGAAATGGGTGAAGCGGCGTGTAGTGGGCGGTTTAGGAGGTTGCTAAAATACTCTACCCATCTGGAAAGTTTTGCTTCCGTATCGTGGATGATTTGGTCATCCAAATTGCGCAAAATCGGCTGTGGTGAATAGCGCTTGCCAGAAACTAAACGGACGAGTCGAAAAAGATGACCCAAACTACCAGAATTTGATGAAGTTTCCATGCTGCTTGCGATAATAGACCAGTAGCAGTTGCGATCATTTCGTGCTGAGCGGGTTACCTCACGCCTCAAGCGACGATAGTCTTACTAATTCGTAAGACGGGCTTCTTGCTTTTAGCGGATATGAACTTCATTGATTCAGTGCTTCACAGGCTGAGGTAGAGTCCAGGGTAGATAAAACAGCGCATAAACTGACGATTTCAGCCTAGACCAACGAGCGTCGACAAAGTCATCTTCTGCAGATACGAGGCGTGGTGCTTTGGCAGAAATTGCTCTCTCAAGAGATCGGCAGCAGTCAGTATTTTCCAATAGAGTAGTGTTGATATGCTTTGGTGGAAGTGCCTTCCGGTGTGTTGTCGATCGGAGCCTGAATTTGGCGGGCAGGAGTACGTGGTCCGAACCACCTTTATTGCCCGTTTCAGCCCCTCTGTGCGCTCGACAATCATCGATGGAGAGCATCCACTGGGATCGGATTAAGATGTATTCTATCTGATTTGCTGTATGATCATCACTGGAGTACCATGTCAAGAGATGTTTCCTGGGATGGGCAGACCTAGTAGGCCCCACGGACAGGCGGTTCATATTCTAATGAAATATGTCACAGTCTTCGTCAAAATTAATCCCTATCAAAACTTGTAGGTCTACAGTGAAAGAAACAAGACGACGGAAGAAGCTAAGGTAACTCGTTGATGTGGATCAGGAACAGAAATCGGTCCAGTACAGACTTTGAGCACACCATCAGTTGAAGGATAAGTCATTTAAATGGTCATCCGTCCGATAAGGAAATCCCTGATCCAATGTTGCAGTGAGTCGCCAAAACCACGTTGATAAGTTAACGTTATGGGGAAGAGAACGCGAAATCAAATGTAACTAAAAATACCAGTAGTTGGAGGGTTAAATATTACCACAACTATGAAAAGGATAAAAGACCAAAAGTGGCTTTCAAGAGGTGAAGCGTAGTATTCTAAGTAACAACAAGGAACGTGGGATGAAATTCGCAAAAACAGTTCATGTAAAAAGGTTTAAATGCCTCAGATGAGCACAAACCAATGCAAGGGGTGAAAAAAGAATGCCGACGTATAGTTTAGCGTATGGAAGTAATCCAATGTTTATCCAAACCGGAAAGTTGTTCCTTAACATCACTCGGGATCTGAAGAAAAAAAACCGTAGAATGTACGACGGATTTGCAAGCGGTAATAAGAATAAAAGGCACAATGGAAGGGCCAATAAAGAAGTCGAAAGAAGCGCTATGTACCCGAATGGGTTCAAACTGTAGATAATAGAAATACGTAGGGCAGATGATTGTAACAGACTGCACACGAGTGCACGTTCCGATCTCGGTAACCATCGGACTCCAGAGGAAGAAGCAAAAGCAAGGGTGAGCAGAACAATTGTAAAGGTGAGAAGAATAGACCAAATAACACTAATAGCCGTAAGAACAGAAGTAATAAATTGGCAAATAACGATGGCAGTTCGATAAAATAAAGAAAAAAAAGCGAATTCTATAGTAGGAACAGATAGAAAACGGGAGGCTAACACATTGTCTAAATATCGAGCGTCCTGTGGACGCGAAGCGGCAGGATAGTTCAAACACCGTAATTACACAGTTGGTGACATGTGAAAAAAGCAAGATAGATAAAGGGAATTTTATGTCGCTTCCACTACTCCGCAATATGAACGGTCTTGGAGCAACCAAAACCCAGCACCATACATGGATTAACTAAGTAGTCCAGCTAGGGAACAAGTGTGCACCATACTATGCGGCTGATTCTCGTTATTTCCTGTAATGTCTCCAGTCAAGTAGAGAGTAGATTGCGCAAACCCTAATCCGGAAGACAAAAGGAACCAACAATACCAAGATTAGCGGTCGCATCTCCTCTAAGAATTCGTTGCGTGTGTACGCTAAAGCACAAATCATACTGAATCCGACAAACCGAACAATGACCCTGGTAGCTGTATACAAGTGCCCAACTTGATGTCACTTAGCTTGTCTTAGTTGCTTACCTGAATAATGAACAAGTCACCGCTGCCCTTGGTTGCAGTGATATTGGTGGTACCGGACTGCAGTAATAGTAAAATGGCTGTAGAGCAAATGTTTCACAGTCTCAAGCAAGATGGTGGAGGACTTCACTCAACATGTTCCCACAAATGCATTTGCAAATATAGAAATCACCCATTTGACATCGACGGTGGTGTAGGTTGTGAGCTAACTTGAACGGTCAAAAGTCCATCGCAGTTGCTAACAAAACTAGTGGAGAACGACTGCTCCCGCATAAATGTTTTGTATTTTGGGTAGAGGCAATAGTAGTACGCCGGCACACCACATAACAAGACTTCGCTGCCAATGACCACCACCAGCATGCTTGTTCTCAATAAATATGGATGGTATAAGGAGTTAGTCGATGCATAAATAAACTAGAGGGAGAGAAGCTCTCCATGTGAACTAACAAGATCGGAGCGAAACGTAAAGCATTTTGTTCCATTCAGCTAGGTAAAGTGACTGCGGTTTATAATTAGCCTGTAAACAATTGTCCGAACATCACTCCCGAGCAGGGTTGATACGTCAACGCACGTCAAAGAAATTGGATGGTAGAGAAAAAAGCTGTGTTAATCTGCATTCTCCGATGAATACAACTGATGCAACCTTACATCTACTGTGGATTGATCAGGTCTGTAAAGCAACTACTAAACATATTCTGCATGGATGCCTATAAAAAACTGAGAAATAAGGAATTTCTTAAAAACCTTCAACATTACTGTCATATATGTGATGGGGAAATATTTGTGGTATTCCTTCTCGACAGCATGCGTAATTCTAACAAGTCTTCGTTTGTAGAAAACAGTAGCACTCCTAAGGCATCAGTTAGATGTGTTGCGAGATAATCCGCGCAGCTGTTGAGAACAAATGGTGATACTGCGTCAGGGCATCACTTATTTTCCACTTTTAGCTCCCGATAGAGATGGATGCAATCAACATTGACGACCTGATCAGTGCCGGCAAAGAAAAGCAAGGGGAACGCATCCTACGAGGAAGAACAAAACTTTGCACTGGGTTTGTCCACATTTACGTCATCAAGCCGCCTATGAGAATTGCAGCCATATAGCCGCATCAAACGTCTCCAGCTATGATGACAATCGTGGTAGCTTAAAAAGTTCGAAGATGTAAACCTCTCAACCTGAGCTTCCCTTGCGGAAGTGTTGCTTGCATTTATATGCCCGTCCTATCTTTATTCCAAGTTGCTTCGCTAGAGAGAAAAGAAGTAGTCTCAACATAGGGTAGCATACATCAAAGCAGAAGGTGCGCGCAAACACAAGGACAAATCCTCGTCCCTAAACACTGACAGATGAAACCAGGGTCCCTTGGAGTGATATAATACTGGTTGTAGAATAGTCAAGCTATCTGCAGTTCTAGTATGACGTTTTCTGGGAAATGACTGGGATAGCTTTACATTGTGGCGGTGTAAGCAGGCTAAGAAAGTGCACCGTGGAGAAGAAAGCGATTGGGCTTTGTTTGCGAAGACAAAATACAGTGGTACATATCGTCTGTACTCGAAGGATGCTGTATTTTTGGTCCAAGTGTCCTGAGAAATGTCGTGTCACTTTTGTTGAAGTCAATACCAACGATATAGACAGAACAATCAAGTTTCCGTAGCAACGCCGGAAGGAAACCTTTCTGGTAAACAAGGGATTATTACAGAAAAAAACTGTTATTGTTTTCAACCTTCCAACAGGGGATCAGAACACGAGCTTGACCGATTTCTGATAGATTGCAGACCGAAAAATTACTTACATTAGGGCACCGTTTGATGAACTCGGTGACTGCGTTTATGGTTGGTACAGTGCATATATCCTTCAGATTGAAAGAGTCTTCTCGGGAGGTTAATGCACGGATCAAATTGACCAAATGGGTAGATTGCCGCACACCGCCTGGAGATACTGAAAATTTAGACAGAGTGTAACTTGATGGTATAAGAGAGAAAAGCAAATAAAAATAGAAAATGACGCAAGCTGCTACAGTGACCTACCTGCATTACGTACACAAATATCCAGGAAAGAGTAAAGATGATCGGGGTCGGCCTCGCGCAGGTAGGCTAACGTTGATTCGAGTTCAGATGGTGACAGGGTGTGACGCGGACTCCCCGCGAGAAATGCGATGGGTATAGGGCCACTGCCCTGAACAAAATACGGAAGAGGATAAGCAGGTGAATAATTAGCATTCAATGGCGATCGATTGCTGCTGAAGGTCAAGTGTGACTAACATATGTAGACAATAAAGCAAATATAATTTCAAATGGATGGGCCATGAAGAGCATGGCGCCGTACCTCAACTTAAAAAAATCAATTGATTAGTAGGGGATTGAAGATATAAAAGTAGTTTTATCACACCTGGACGCAGTTATTCAGCCACCATCGTTGAGAAAATCGCCAGAAGGCCATTTGGTCTCAATGGATTGTGTAAGCGGAGCCCATCCCTTAGGATTCTACGATGAAGTTGTAGTCAGCAGCTTATGTTGGTCGGTACTGGGAAGATCAGATGTACCAAATTACTTGATCACTATCCCTTTTGATGAGTAACATGGAAAGACTGGGGAGGAATGTGCTATGGGATGAAATTATCCGTACACATAAGCTGAAGGTGAGAAACACCTCACTAATGTACCGCAATACATACAAAAAACAAGATAGCGAAAAGTATAGAATGCAAAAGGCAGCGCACTATTTAGTAACGTATTATACGTCAAGAGAGAGATCGTGGTTGGAGGAGGAAGACAAGCGAGATGGGGTGGGACAAAGAGACTCACGACACAAAAGCCACATAGGTCGGCTCTTGCCATAGCAGCAAGTGTACCCAAACAAACACGTCCATCATCCTTGATACCTCAGCCAGGTAGTCGGGGCGCATCAGACGGCGCCAGCTTCGAAGCTAAAGGTTTTCATTTCTCTCGACCAAGTAGGCCACTTAAGTCAACCCCTACCTCGACCTAGACAACCGGGCAGTTGTATGCCCACACAGCACGTAAAATGATGGATTTACAACCTTCTGCTCATGTGTCTCGCCCTCTGAACTCTCACTCTTCGGCCGGGGTGCTGTCGGCCCGGCATATCAAATCTGACTCTACCGAACCGCAAACCACGTTTCTCCTTCCATTTTTGTACGAACCACCAGTTCTTGGAAACCCGCCTTAAATTTCGAGTCTCCAAAGGCGCACTGCAAATAAAAACGGTACCTCTGGCCTCCTCAACGAACCGCTCAAAACCGATCGCACACATTCCAATACAAACAGCAAAGCTGTTATTGCAACCCGCTCGCTCTTCAAGCTAGCTAAGTTCAACGCTCGAACGCTCATGTAGGTTGGTTCACAAGCTGCTCTTGTACGAACCTTGGAAACCCTCTCAATCAACGTTTGCTGCCTAACCGAAACCCGTTTACAAGACTCCAGCACAACGCTGCGATTGCCCCCCCCCCCAAGTTCTAATTGCACATTCACCTTGCGCTTATCTGGAGATACGACAGCGGCAGCCCCTGGTTGCGCCGGCGTAGGAGTTGCGTTAAGCGCGCGTGCTGAGGCAGCGCTCACCGACTGGTTCTCAGTCAACAGTAGTCTTCGTGCAGTCCGCTTGGAAAGCCCAGTGCGATCTTCTAGCCACGGGACCAGTAGGCGCTGCCTATTCATTGTGGCGGCGTGCACTCTAACGGATTGCAGCCCGGACAAAGCTAAAGACGAGATCGACCGTCAGCTCATCGACTGCCACTGCAAATAACGTCACACAGACACCGTGATACGCGCTGATGATCTAAATGCGCAGGCCAGTAGACTAGTTCGTGAGCGTGAACTTAGGGGTTAACACAGCCACGGTTGTTGCAGCACGGATATAGGCGATTGCTTCCTACAACTCTGCGCCGACCACGGCTTGATCATCTCCAGCACCAATTTCCGACGTTCCTGGCGTTAACGAGCCACCTGACGACCTCCGGCGCCTGGTCAATCTTGGACGCAAATTGACCACATTGCTTAGTTACGGGTGGCGAGGCTACGCAACAGACTGCAAGTCAATACGGAACACTTACCTGGCTTCCAATCATGCGCTCGTGTGTGCTAAGTTCGTTCTGCACGTTGGACGCACCCAGCAGCGTCGCCAGAAACGGTTTAACAGACAAGCTCGCTGTTCCAAATGTTCTCGGCGCATTTCAGAACATTAGCCTCCAACCTTTATGTTCTCCATCCTCCGAAGTTGAGACACACTAGGCACATATCCGGAGCGCCTTACGAAACTCCGCTACGCTGGTCTGCGACTTTACTGGACAAGCTGTTAGTCATTGGATCGCCACACAGTCTCTCCAATTAATGAAAAGTCGTCGAACAATTCCAGCCGGAATTGAGTACAACGCACCAGGCAGAACCAAAGGTGCTCAGCTAAGAAAGCTCCTCAGGAAGGATCGCGAGGTTTGGTGGACACAGCGCGTCGTTAAGATGGGGCGGGCAGCCTCATAAGGAAACTCCCGCAAACTCTTCCAACTCATTCGCTCCACAGGAGACAGAAGACCAACAGTGAGTGAGGTTTAGCGTGAAAATGACGGTGATCTAATTCACAGTGGTCACCGTCGTTTGGTACAATGGGCAGAGCACTTTGAAGATCAATTCAACTGACCAGCAGTGCAAACGAGTCTATCTTCCGGGGTTCACAGTGCTCCCCGGTGCGTGGATCTTGCTCCATCGACAGAGGCTGAGGTTTTCATTGAGCCTCGTCTACTAAAGCTTCACGAATCACCTGGCCCAGTTGAACTTCCTCCTGCCCTCTTCAAATATGGAGATCTTGCTCTCACTCGCGAACTGACATCTCTATTCCATTAGAGGTGGACTACGGGAACCATTCCAGCCGACTGGAATTAAGCGGACGTCATGCCTGTTTACCAAAAGGGAACCGAACTATTTAAACCCAACATCGTGGCTTCAGTCTTATTTGTGTCACCTCTAAACTGCTCGCTGCCCTATACTTACGGAAACCCAGATGCGTACGAGAACAGCACCTGCGTGAACAATAAGCTGGATTTCGCCCAGGTCGCATTTGCGTCGATCACATCTTTACGCTCCGCCGGCCACTTGAACATCGCCATACGTTCAGACCAACTATAGTCGTATTCTTGGATATTCGAGCCGTCTTTGACTCTGTTGCCAGCGTGGCGCTTTGAGAGTACTTACTGAAGAGAGGAGCATCTGAGAAGTAGGTCAGCATTCTCCGTGCCATTTACTATCAAACGTCCGGTCGCGTGCTATAATACGGAGAAATTTCACCCCTTTCAGTTGAGCTAGCGGTTTTAGACAGGCTTGCCAGCCTCACCATTCGTGATCAACTTCGCCATGGACGACATCCTGGATATTGCCGTGGATAACTGAGTCCTGCGGTGTTGAACTGCTCCCTAGTGACCACCTTCGGGACTTGGAGTACGCCGATGACATCGCTGTGCTTTGCGAGTCTTCTCAAACAGCCCAGCATGTGCCGCTCAGACTGGAGATGTCCACTGCCCAATTTGGATTGAGCTTTGCCCCTTCCAAATGTAATGTCCTAGTACAGAACTGCCCAAGCGCATGTTCTTCTCTCACCCTTTCGGGGTACCAATTTGAAGTGGTCGACCAACTCTTTCATATTGGGAGTTGGCTTGGTATTGGCGGTGTGGCAGATGTGATCTCTCTGCGTGTCTCATAGGCTAGAGTCGCTTTCGCTAACATTCGTCACCTGTGGCTTCATCGTGATCTCAGTCTCGCACTCAAGGGACGAGTCTATAATGCTACGGTACGAGCGATTCTGCTGTATGGCTGTGTGACAGCCCGTTCGCAAAAGCGATGTTCAGCGGCTATCAGTCTTCGATCACCGCTGTCTGCGAAGCATTGCTGGTGTTCGATGGCAGCATCACATCAATAATTAGGAAATCCGTCGGTGAGCCTTCAGATCTAACGAACTCCGCCGATCGATTGACAGCATTATCACAATGCAGAGACTTCGCTGGCTTGGCCATGTGCTTCGCGTGCCTACCCAGCGGCTACCACGACAAGCCCTATTTGCGAGCACAGGCGTGGCTCAGAAGCGATGAAAAAAAGCAATGTAGAACTTGGATCCAATGTGTCAAGGCGCAAACGTTAAAGCTGGCTGTTGTCGGGCCTTCCCGACTCCCGGGTTGAGGACCAAAGGACTTCGAGCACACCTGGTTGCAAACGCTGGAGGATACGGCCAAGGACCGTACGCAATGGCGCACTTGCTTTGAGACACTACAACCCTAATATTTGTTTTCCTTTTCATGCAATCCTTTTTTCTTCTTGTGGGTTTTGTCACAGACAATCATATTGTAATTGGCATAGTGTTATATATATATATATATATATATATATATATCAGCACACCATGGCAGCAAGAGCGTTGTTTCACCTCCCGGGCTGGAGGCGGTGGGTTTGCATGTCTTCCCTGCCTCTTATAAGCATTAGTTTCTCGCCCAGGAGCCCCTGACTCGTCTTCCGACCGAGGCATCTGCTTAGCTTACCGCCATGGGAACTGAGTGTCCGGTAGAATGAACGGCTCATCAACTGATGGACTGTCAGCAAAGGGACGGACCGCTACAGCGTCCTCATTCGCAATATTCAAAGAGTTTAAAATCAAATCCTCATTAACGTTGCGCGAAGGACAAAAGACAAGCTCGGCTAACGCATCCTTAATGTGCTAGTTTCCAGTGCTTAGAAATTACTACAGGTGGAAGCGGGCATCTTCGTTTTCTGCGCGCAGCAAGAAACGCATATAAACCGCAAGTTTTCCCTGGGTGGTAGCAATGCGTAATGGTTTGCTCAGAGTGCGCAACAACCTTTGTGATACCAGCAGAAAACCTCATGATACGTACTAACGTAAAAATCCTTACATGTCCTTAAACAAGTAGAATAGCCTCAAGTTGCATTTGACTCGTCATAGAAGGACCCAAAGAGTTCAGCCGCCAACGTTATTACCGAGGCCAACAGATTGAAAGTGGGACCGCAGCAGAATGACACCCACGTCTACAACAGAAAAACGACAACGATATAAGGGCAAAATGCAAAAGAAACATAGTTAAAAGAAGAACCTTTGCAAAACTGCCAGTAACCGTCATGGAGACGTTTTGCCCAGTACCAAGTTCATCAATGCTAGAAACCGTGGCTCAGCAGAAATTTTAAAGTACCCAAATTTCGCGTCGTTTATCGAACTGCAGTTTTCCACAATTTTGTCGCCAAAATGCTGGATAACTATGGACGCACAAAGTTCGAGTTGCAGCGCAGTACTCACCATAAACTGAAAGATCATGTGAGCAGCGAACAGTTAGAGATACTCTGAATTTTACCTTCTTGAGCGGATCGTTGAAGTAGTAGTCTATAATTCACTCTGTGGCCTTGCGTGGTCAAAAATGAAGTACCCGATTTACGCTATAGTCAACGAACCATTGCGCACCATTCACGTTACATTAGCAGTCCCATCTGTTCCCGTAACTTGCGTGAAAGCGAAGCTATTGAGGCCAGATGTTGGTCAAAAATGCAAGGCACTTAGGCTAGATGTATGAATATGCCTACGTGTGACACTATGACCGGCAACATTATTCAAGTGTAATGTTGTTCTTATTAATGTCTCAAAGAGAAATCGGAACAGAACTGCCCGTGCTATTCAGGCAGGTTGGAAAAGCGGCAAGAATGACGAGACAAACAACCTGGAGCGTAAGACGTACGCTACAGTTGCTTCAACGTCGTATGATAACTTGTGCCCAGTCTCGTTCCCTGCGGTCAAGCCGGTTGCGGTTCACGTAAACCCCAAAACCCGTGGGGTAAACACACGCCGTCGAGTTGATTCTTTCATGGATAGCAGCGTGATATTCCGTAACGCAGTGGAATCCACTGCTGCACTTCCTGCCAAACGTACGTTAGACGACATACAGTGGTTTAAGATGTGCGTAACGAAGCTTCTTCCGCCTGGGTTTCCAGGTGTTACTGTCAGGAAACTGACTAGATTGGGTAACGTCCCAGTTAACGCCACAAACCCACGACCGCGCTTACTTCGGATAGTCCTATCCACCCCAGAGGAACGCAACGCGCTGTTGCGGTTTGCCTTCATACTGAAGGGTACTAATGTTAGCGTTCAGCCAGACCTTCCATTAGCGGATAGGCTGAAGCTAAAAAAGGCCATTAAGGACCTCAAAACTAGGCGAGCGGCCGGTGAACAAGCTCTCCGGTTGGTGGGTTTTCCGGTGATCAGCCGGCGGTCGGTTTCCGCCCTACGAGTAGCAGTACTGGTAGCGCACGACCCAGGGCTGGACATTACGACTACCTTCAGATAGTGCTAAGCAATGTGCTGAGCCAAAGGAATAAGATGTGCGAGATAAGTCTGCTTGTAGATGGGTCTCATCTCGATATACTTGCATTCACTTAAACGTGACTGTCTCGGGACATCACGGACGGTGAAGTACCTCTGTCTGGCTACGCACTATTTAGATGTGATCGATTCGTTGGCCGACAAGGCAGGGGCGCTGCTATATACGTTAGATGTGAACTTGACGTTTCACACACCTACATGTTTCAGTCTGCAGATAAAACTGTCGAAGCGCTGTCGGTAGTGGTTAACACTTCCTCAGCTAAACTTACAGTCGTACTTGTGTATAGAAGCCCTGGGGGTGCGTCTAAAGAGGTGCTTGACTTTATTTGCTCCCAATCCTCAAACAGGTGTTTGATACTCGGCGATTTCAATCTACCAGAAGTTTGCTGGGCGGATCTTTCTTGCAACTCGGCAGAAGGTACGTTCGGGGCAGATCTACTTGAGCTTACTCTACAAGTACGGTTGCATCAGTTCGTTGACCTCCCCACTAGGTACATGGAAGCCCAACTCCCGTCTATTTTCGATCTAGTGTTTGCCAAGTCCCTAGACTTGGTAGGGGACCTCACTTACAGCTCCCCCTTAGGTGCTAGTGATCATGTTTGTTTATCGTTCAGGTGTAGTCTGCCCAGGCGTCAGTAGATCATAACTAAGATATTTCCAAACATATGGCGTGCTATCAGGCAATGCGTACTAAGGCTGCTGGGATGCGTTGCAAAATCTCGGTGGTTGATACGGCTCAGGCGACCTGGGATAAATTTAAACCTTATCTAACGGAAGTGTCTACTCCCTACATCCCGCTTGCGAGGAGAAAGGAGACACGGGCGCGGCCGCCGTGGATAGATACCACTGGCAAGTACCTGCTCCAGAAGCGTTCTAGGTGCTGGAGGACCTACCGTGCGGCTCCATCAACCAGCACCTATGACAGATACAGCGTGGCTAGAAATAAGTGTGAACAACACTTAAGGAAAGCTCTGCTGGTATACGAAAAGGCATTGGTTGATGGAGCTTCGGAAAAGCCGAAGAAGTTCTTCGCTTAGGTTAAGAGTCGCTGTGGTTCAACTTCCGTAATCCCAACTTTGCTGCGGGCCGATGGAACTCGTGCGTATGCGGACTCAGATAAGGCTCGTTTACTTGGGGAACAGTATGCAGGGGCTTTTGTACTTGAGGCCGCGTTGACAAGCTTTGAACTTGTCCCCAGAGTACCTGAGGGTTCTTATTTAGCTGAGTTTACTGTGGTGTAAACGCAAGTCCTTAAACTGATGCAAGAACTGAACCCTTCAAAAGCAGCTGGACCTGATTCAATTCACCCGCAGCTTCTGCATGAGTTGGCGGTGGAACTGAGTGGACCGCTAACGACGGTGTTTCAGAAATCACTTGACAGCTGTACATTACTTTCCGAATGGAAGGAGGCTGTCATCTGTCCTATCTTCAAAAATGGCGACAGGAGTCTGTCAGCCAAATACAGGCCAGTTAGTCTGACTAGCGTCGTGGTCAAACTGCTTGAAAAGCTGGTGAGAGATTCGTTGGAATGTCACCTGAATAGATTTAATCTACTCAGTAGTGTACAACATGGATTCCGGAAGGGGTTTTCGTGTTTGACGAATGTGTTGGTTGCTCGTGAAGCTTGGGCCGAGGCAGTGGACAATGGCCACGTGGTGGATGTGCTTTTCGTAGACTTCTCGAAAGCATTTGATAAGGTACCCCGCTTGAGGCTATCACAAAAGCTGAGGTCCCGCGACGTATCTGACCGCGCCCTTCACTGGGTATCTGCGTTATACAGGAAAGAGAGCAGTGTGTACATGTTGGACGCAGCTTATCCTTTAAGCAAGCGGTCCTTAGCGGTGGCCCACAGGGCTTGATTCTTGGACCGATGCTGTCCTCCATATACGTAAATGATCGCCCTGGAGAGCTTGGTGTATCTTCCATATTGTTTGCTGATGACCTTAATCTATGGAATGTTGTAAATGTTCCTGGGGGTTCTGAGGCCATACAGCATGTCCTGGATAGACTCTGGGACTGGTCTACTTTGCGGCTACTGCCCATAAATCAGGCTAAGTGTTCCGTCCTTCGTATATGAGCAAGTTTCCCGCCTTTGAGCTACGTACTCGGTGGGGTCGAACTCCTCCTTGTCTCCAACCAGGTAGACCAAGGTGTCGTTCATTCCTCGTCTTGAAAGAAGGCCGCTAGTAAGGGTTTCAGTAGGTTGTGGTTAATACGCCGTTCTTTCGGGGTCTTAACTGCCGACATATTTGTGAAGCTGTTCTCAGCTTACGTTCCGCCCCATCTGGAATACTGCGTCCAGGATTGCCCGCCCTGCCCTTTTGGGGGCAAAATGGAGCTTGAGAGGGTTTTGAGAGTAGACACCAAATTGGTCGAGGGGTTACGGGGGCAATCGTATCCCGAGCGTCTACCTAGCTTGGGTATGCATTCAATGCACTACCGACGGCTTCAAGGAGACATAATCCTTACTTATCGCCTTTTAACAGGGAAGGTTGGACCGGAATTCAGCTGGCTAATTAGCCCGGCTAGATTGCGTTGTCTTCGCGGTCATCCCATGAAGCTACACAAGCCGCCTTCTGACCAGATCAGGGCGGAAACTCAATTATCAAGTAGAGTTATCGAGCGTTGAAACTCGCTTCCAGAAAATGTAGTCAGTGAACCTACGGTTAAGGGTTTCGAGCGTCAATTAGACGCTCTTGGGTGGCAACACGAAAACTTTCCTTTCTCCAGACCATATCATCTTCAAACTTTTCGGTTTTATTCTGTCATTCTCTTTTATCTTTGGTGTTATCCATCATTTAAATGACTTTCATTTTATTTATCTTCATTTACTTTCTACATCTTTCTTACTTCACGTAGCCTACACAGCGGGGACTGCTAGTGCAGGGAACGAGGGCAGTAATTGGTTGATCAGGGTATTCCGGGTGTTTCGTTTCAGGTCCATCAAGAATTGCACCTTATCATTTCCTGGCCCAACGATTTGCTCAAGAAGGAACACTCAAGGGATTTTCCTATCGTTCCAGTCCATCTGAATCTGAATATTAAATTGAAACTCGCGGAGTACTGCTTAGGTAAGCCGTAACTAACGGAAAGGCGGAAAACGTTTAAAGCAAGCATACAGTGAAACAC
>OX104063.1:88349329-88374601 GCA_944474145.2 Dicrocoelium dendriticum
GTGTTTGGTAAGTCTGGTTGCCCGATTGTTTGTAAATTTATTTGAATGTCTGCACATTGATGTGCGGGCGAGGGTGCAACTGAGTGGATAGACTTCGGATGACTTTGCAGTTGTCTCTGGTGTGAAGCAAGGCTGTGGCTTAGCTCCGCCCTGTTTAACATCTATCTTCTTGCCATGGTGTCTTGTGCTTTTAATGCGGTTTGTGCTTACGGTGTTCGTGTGGAGCACCATATTGATGGTGGGTGATTGAACATCCGTCGTTTCGGTGCGATAACCTTAGTCTATGAGACAATTATCAGTGTGTTGCTGTTTGTTGACGACTGCGTTGTTTGCGCTTAGCGCGGATGAGTTGCGGCACATGACTAGTGCTCTGGCTTCGGCAGCGGCCAAATTAGATCTCACCATCAACACAAGTAAGACTGTTTTTTTTCTATTCCAGCCTTCAACGGGAATGGAGTCCATGGGCCTGCCCGGAATCCAAATTGCCTAGGAAGTGTTGGAAACCACTTCGAGATTTTGATACCTCGGTAGCGTAATAACAATCGACCAGCAGATGGCGTACGAGCGCGCAGCCGTGTATCGAAGTCTGCTGCTGCTTTTCGCAAGCTGGAATGCCGTGTGTGGAACAATCACTAGCTCACTGTTGAGACGAAACTGCGGGTATATAAATCTATAGTGCTGTCCGTTCTTCTATACGGCAACGAAACCTGAACGCTTTATCGGAAGGATGTCCGATATCTGGAGCGCTTCCATCAGCAATGTCTGCGCCGTATTATGCGCATCGGCTGGAGTGACCGAGTTGCAGACACGGAGGTGCTCTGACACAGTAGCATGTATGCAGTGGACTGCATAATTCTGCTAAAGCACCTGAGGTGACTCGTTCATATTCACCGTATGATTCGATGCGGATACCGAAACAGCTGCATTATGGTTAACTGAGTGCAGGGAAACGGCACGTGGGAAAACCGAAGTTGCGCTACCTGCACATGGTCCTGGTGAGTTTATGACGAACTGATGTTGATATCAGATAGTGGGAAGCATTGGCATTAGCTCGTCGCAGATATCGAGTGCACGTAATAGGGCATTTGCCCACGTGCAAGTAAAATCACTACTGCATGCGGGGAAGAACGTCGGTTGAGAAAGCGACTGGCGTCGGTGGTGGATAGCCAATCGGCGTGGAGCGCACTGTGCTGTAACACGTGCGGTCGCGAGTGCCTCAGCCAATCGGGTTTGTAAGCCACCGGCGTCGCCACGTTGGGCCAACATCTAAGACGTGTATGCTAAATGTGCAGTTATCGTCAGTTCGGAGCTTGGTAAGTTCGCTGCTTCTGATTCAATTTACTGACCCAAGTCAATAAGGCGGTTGCTGTAGTACGTATGATGCATCCTCGTCACGGTTGTTCTGTGCGTGTGCCTGCATATTGAGGTTCTTGCAGTTCAGGTGTTGGCTGTTGTTTGCTATCCCTGGTGTGGCTGCGTTTGATGTGAATGTTGACAAGACGTTTACCTGTCTATTACCCACCACCTCGCCTATACTGGCTCCAGGACACAGTTGGTCATTCCTGGTGGGGACTAGGTGCACTGTCCTCTTGGCCGTGCTTGGCTCACAACGTGGTTCCATACACCGTGCTGCGCAGTTTGAGAGAATGTTGGCCAGCTACATTGATGAAACGTGGCTCCCATCCATGCACATCCTCATCTTATTCCTTCGAGTTTACACTGAATATGGCGTGTGTGTGGATAGAGCTGTGGGTGGTGCAGCGCAAGCCACCCATGGTCCCTCTTTAGACACAGGCGTCCTATATATATATATATATATATATATATATATACAGTCGATTCCGGTTAATCGGACCACTTCGGAACCAGACCATTTTGGTCCTATTAAGCGGCTGGTCCGATTATCCGAAGTTACCCGATGTAACAAGATGGGATGTGCTATACATAACGTAGGACATTACTATTATGACCTGTATTGGCGGCATAGATTTATAGCAAACACACAAAAAAGAACTGCTTTGATAACGAATTTCGTTCACTGAAAAAGAAATTTACAAACAAATTCTTCATAACGACCTACAAGATATTCAGCATGCGAAGTACAGTTTTATACAAAGGGATTACTGCATTCCATTCAGCGTTTGAAGACCGTATCCAGTGTGGTTTGACGCATTCTTTTAACAGACTGCATTTGCACAAAATCATCACAAACATGTAACGCAGTAATAGGAGTACCATCATTCCCTTCTTACATGAAATAGCGGTGCAATGTTTCAGTGCCTTTCCTTGCATCCTGTTTTGTGACTGGCAGCAACACGTTAGGATACTCTTCATCACTTCCATGGTCTTCTGTTGCTGTCGTGTGTTTCGCTGCTATTCGAGCAACAATGGCAGCATCGCATTCTTCATTTCCGTCATAAATTTAAGTTCGTTGTCGATTGACAAAGATTCTTCGTAATTTTCAACTTGTTTCAGCTCCACATTCTCGCCGTCATTTTCATTTACAATCACCATATCCACATCCATCTCCGAGACAATATGCTTAAAGCCACAGTGAGAACAGCAGTTCCGAATTGTCGCACTGCTCATTTTTCGCAAACTTTTGGCCACGAATGTAACGGCCTGAAAAATGTTGACCTTTGCACTGATTTCCCCGGCCGTCGAGGATGAGGTCGGCAAGCCTTCCTCAATTAATTCAAGGATGTAATTCACCAACCGACGATCGAGCGGTTAACGGCATGTGAACAAGCATGCACGTCTTCGCTCCGCCTACAACTGTTGGAAACTACAGTCAGTTTCGGGCGGTTCTGAAGCCAATTAAATAGACGTGCCTCAAGGTTGCCACAGTTCAGTTTATCCAAAGGCCAATTGGGATTACCGTAACTGAATGATACGCTTTCTTGCCCCACTTATGAACGGCGGGTCCAGACATCCAGGCACAGCACTTGATTTTAACTCCTCTGTTACCTGCCACTTTCTATCGTCTGGTCTGATTAAGCGGCATTCCGGTCCTAATAAGCGGCTAAAATTAGGCTAGCGTAATAGGATTTGTTTCGGTTCTTCAGAATTTGGCCCGAATAAGCGGCTGGTCCTATTAACCGGTGGTCCTATTAACCGGAATCGACTGTATATACATATATATATATATATATATATTATTGGCGGCACCTGTGCCTGTATAGCACTATACGGGTAAAATATTCTTGAGAGTCGAAGTTGGGTTGTACGCACGGGTGCGACATCCTGCTGGCGAGTTTGTATAGGACGAACAGGAAGGCTTATCTGAAATCTGAAGTCCCTTCAGGCTAACTTGGCGTGCAAAACACCCGGAGCTGCTTACAACTGAATGATTCGGTTTTCACGGCGGTTTGTAATTACGGTTTTCTCTTTCTGATTGTACCTCGTTTCGGCAAGTCTTGCACAATCATGTCGGATTTCACGCAGATGTCAAAAATGCTCAATTCGTAGTCCTATGTATGACGTGCGGAAATTGGCGTCATTGTTAACACATGTGAGGGCACTTGCTCAATGTCCGACTCCCTTGGAGTGGGCACAGCAGGGTAATTTCTACGGCATTATGAATAGTCCGAGATCATGATGGCGACCAATTATGGAGCACAAAGCGCATTAGGATCTGGCTACTAGAACGGAGTTAACACAAGTATTTATGATACGAAAATGCAGTCAGAAATGAAACTGGACAATATCGTGAGTTACATGAAATAATTCAAATTCAAGGAGAAATCCAACGAGAGAGAATCTTGTTGTCAGAGCCAAGTAGGGACACACCGGAGGTCGATAATTGCAGTCGCGTTCATATTAGCTCTTTTGTGAAGAAATTCGTAATCAGAGCAGGCTGCATTTGGTAGAAATTGCGCTGAAATTCTGCTATGTACAGACATATAGACGTAGTAAATTGGCATAGCAATGGAGTTTGGAAAGTTGCTGGTGTCACGCTGTACAGCCGCACTTTAACTTGGCTCTCGCTTTGCCCTCTGTGGCCACTCTACTTCTCCCTACACAATCTTGTGAGTGCGCTTGTTCGAACCAATTCGACGAGCTGTACCCAGTGTTTCCCACCTCTTGGATCTAACCTATGTGATTATAATTGCTCTGGTTCTCAGTTTTGGTCTATTCTTTGTCGAGTTTTACATGTGTAATCACATCAACCCAGAGCATTTCAGGAGACATTTTTGTCTCATTCGGAAGAAGAGGCCGAGGAATCCCAAACTACGCGTCAACCATCCCTGCAAGTTGCAGCATAACAAGGTTACATTCACTCTGTTTCGCTCATCAACTGAACATCTCGTCCAAGGCACTTAGGGACGTTTATCAGCGCTCCACCTGTATCATCGCTTAGGGCAGGCTTATCAATACACCCTGCCGCTTTGTGTGGGTGTGTGCTTTCAACCGCGCGTCCTTTGATTGTTGAACCCTACAGCCTGCGCGGTAAGACATCCATCTGTCGCGGCCGGCTAACCTTGGTGCGGCTGAACAACTCTCAACTCGTGTACGTTTTTGACGTGTTTGTGTGTTACGCATGGCGCGTAGAACATTCATCAAACGTTCCTGCCAGTACCACAAAGATCACTCGGATAGACCTTGCTGCAAACGCTAATAGGACGACTAGCATTCCAATGGTTCAACCTCGCCTATGTTCAGCAGAGAATTGCAGTAAAGTGCTTAAGGTCATTGTAACCTGTTCTAACAGCATTAGATCATACTGTTCACAATGTATAGGCAAATTCGTCCAAGAAGTGAGACAGACCAACAAAGTTGCTGTTACCTTTTGGTTATGTCCAACATGTCAAGCCATTCCAGTTGTCAACTGTTTATCTTTGCTCATGAAAAATGCGATAGGATGACTGAAATAATCGCGCATTTTATAAATACTAAGATCGCTCTTAAAGAGGTAAATATGACCACGCTAGTACCTCAACCAGCCAATGTAAGCTCTGACTCTAAACCGAAGAAGAGCTATAACCTCCAACCGCACTGCGGCGTCTGTGTCTCGAAATCCACTGGGTCACCTAACTCTCATTAGCGGACAAGCCTCAAACATGCCTACTTCCGCTCCTCCAACTATAGACGCTTCAGCTGGAGATTTAACCAGGACACCGACAGCTCAGAGCCGAAGACAGTCCGGTGCAGCTAACAAACAGTTACCTCGATAAACACCCCGGGAGCGACACACGTAGGTCCATCATCTTTACCGAGTACACTTTGGACGACGCAACTTTCACCTTCTGGACAGCCCAAATTGCCAGCAACGACTTTAAAGCCGATACTCACTAGACAAAACCACGCTGCCTTAACTCTCGTGTGCAGTAATGTTCCCGAGTCCAAATCTGGCACATTGAAAGGCAAATTGCAAGACGATCGCAACCAGTGGAGTTCCATCTGCGACGTGATTGGTATTCGGGTTGAGCCTACAGTGCTGCAACACGTAGCGCGTCACCCGACCTCAGCGTACTCTGGTGAACGTCCAATTTTTTGGAGTAATACTAAACTCAGCGGATGAGACAAAGGTTGTCCTGCTCTCAACAGTTCGTCTTTGCCACTCACCGAGCGGAGTGCGTATATTATCCCTTATCCCTTGTCTCCCTTAGAAAGATAGCCCAAAAGAAGCAGGTGACCAATGCGGCATTCCTAATAGTGATAGCAAGAAAACCATATTTGTTCATGGTGTTCCTGAAATTCGGAATTCTCCAGATCACGATGCGCAAACGCATGACCGAGAGCAGTGATGCCACATCTGCGGAACACTCTGTGTTGACAATGTTATTGCCAAATCCTTGACAAGAGTTCCGCCATCACCTAATTACAAGGGCTGCGGTCCAAGACTAATGAAGTAGTATTGCACTCCGAGGAAATGATGCAACTTCCGATGGATAACTGGTTAAAGTTGCGAGTCAGCTTGGCAACAGAGATCCGGCTAAAGGCAGCAGGCGAACGGCCAAAAGTCGGAAGCAATTCGACGGAACTTGCAAACGCTGCAATTTCTTTATTTGCACATTCCTGCGAAGAGACCGACACAACAGCACACCACAGGACAAAGCGCAGCATGAGCGGAACTTCTGTTCAGGAAAGCTTAACAATGCCATGCAACAAAACTGAATTTCATAATTCTACGATCGATTAAAGGCAAGCCACCTAACAGTCGGCTTAAATCACACGAATTTGACATCCATCAACGCACTTCTAGCAACAATCATGCGAATCATGCCTTCCTACAGGATTTAAGTATCAAATGGTCTCAAGTGAGCGACCATACTTTACTTTCCTCGCACCCTATATCAACGACAACCACACCCCGTGTATTTCTGCACGCGTACATTCGCTTTTTTAAATTTTACACTGATGTTATTTCTCGAAGCATTCATCGTATTCACCCCAACCATCCTACGGGACATGTCAAGCACTTGTTTTTATCGCGTGATAAATCATTGTTCATTGTTACTTCATCCGTTGAACGCTATCCGGTGATGTCGATGGTGATACTATATTTTACTGTCGTCGTTATAGTTGTCATGTAATATCTGTACAGTTGCACCTACCGGCTCATGCTTCCATAAGCATGCCTCGCCTATTCGAGGATGAAACATTCATTTATTTCTTGTAGTGAGATGAATGTATTTTTGCGTAAATATTCTTAGTTTAACTTTTAGCACGGTTAGGCCGTAAGCATACACGTTTGGCAGCATCTGCTTTTTAATTGTTTTGTGAAATAGTCAAACTACAGGTCGACTTGTCCTACATAATGCCTATGGGTATCTTGCATTGCACCACGCACTGCTCCAATCACGCAACAGATATCCAGCGTATTACCGAAGTAACAAGACCTGTGGGTATGCGGATGGAAGCTGCTTTTCATTACGAGATCCGGCCTAGAATGCTTTACAATCAAACAAAAGTCTGCTGTAGTTGGCAGCGCGTTTTGTAGCATCCGCACGTACGCACGCACGCGCAGACCGGACGTGCAAGCTTGGCCGATACAAGGTCACTTGAGCTTATCGACTCATGTGAGACTTGAAAAGACACACAACCTAAGCATCAGGTGCACCACGGCCGATGAACGTCAACAGGGCTGACTACATGCTATACGATTGAACAGCGCATTGTGCCCTATCGTGGTGCTCAGTTAAATTGTGTCAATCTATTGTCGCTTTTGACAATCTATTTTCCTACCTAATCTCGGAGTTTTCACTATTATTTGTTGGGTCGTTAATTACGTTTTAATACGCAACCGTATTTTCTTATAAAACCCCTACAGTTTATAAACTCTGCTGGGTCTGCCGAAACCGATCGCGCAATCATATGTTTGAGTTTCAATGGGTACTTCCTGTCTAGTTAGGTCAGTATTGCGGGAGAGTATCCTCACCTAAAGCTGACGCACAAGGGCAGTAACTCACTCCAAACTGTCAAATTTACTCCTAATGCCGTACGTTTCCGACTCAGGTTAGTTCAGCTATCATGTTTAGCAGGCACTGACTACAGCCTGCTAATGCTAGTCAAGCTAGGAGCTCCTTGTGTCCCTCCGTATTTGATTAATGTATTTACAATTTTCATGCGCAAGGTAGATTCTCCTATGCACCTGAAACAATCAAATGTAATGCCACGACACAAAAGCGGAGGTATGAAAGACGTAAAAATTTTCACCGCACTTCGCTTGCATCTGGTTTCGTGGAGAAGTCAATTAAAGGATGCAACTGGCATATTTGGCTGCTATGTGCCTTCTCAGTAAACCTTCTTATGGTTACTAGAAAGGTTAGCCATACGCAACCACTCAGTTAGATTAGCTTGAGTATGTGGCTGCAGTAAGAGACGCCGGAGGTGCCCTCGTTGTAATATTGTTCGAGATCCAAAAGGCTATCGACCTTGTCCCACACAACTTCTCGTTGCGAAAGCATATGCCTCATGGTTGCACAATTTTGCTTCTAACAAGCTAGTCTTCCCACCTTGAGGGTAGAGTGCAAGCAGTCAAAATCGGTTACTAGACAACTAATGCCACCTCAACCTTTAGTGAAGTGTTGCAAGATAGCGTGCTATGCCTACTTTTTGCTTAAGCTATTTCAAGGGTCGCCTTGATTGAACCTTGTACAGGAAGTTATTCCTCTTCGATGAGGATGCAAAAATTGTGTAGTGTTTCGCCCTTTCGGCACGTAGTCCTAAGTTAACCTGTATGCAGCCTGATTTGTCCGCGTTGTACCACTGGGTTAACTACTGGAAGTTCCACTTTGCCACTTACTATTGTAACTTATTTTAACCCGGCTGTGGCCCTCCTCCGTACAGCCAAACCTACAATGACATCCCTACGCCTGTGTGTGGCACAGTCCGAGACCTAGTTTTAATATATCCTGCTTTGCTTGATGTTTTAGAGCATTTTAAATCCTTGCAAGCTTCTGCCAGCAAAATGAACACCTACTTAAGCCGGTCTTATCTTGAGGACTGCCAGGCTACAAGCCCTTAACGTATACGTTGGGCCGAAGATTGAGTACTGTATGATAGCGCAAGCTAATCCGAGAAGAGCGGACCTCATAACACTAGAAACGCTTCAACGAGCATACGCAAAGAGGTTTTGTTACCTGCGTAACACTGTGACATACCGTGAGCTTTCCGGAGCTCTCAAACTATAGTTGCTATGGCTGCGCATACTCAAACTTAATCCTTGCCATCCATCCAGCTTACTATTTGTAGCAAACATAACTGCTCAGCCATGACTGCATTTTCATACTCGTATGCACTATGAACCAAGAACCAGCGAGTGCATATTGCAAATACAAATGTATCACACCAGGCTCCGCTCAAATTTTTTCTCCATAATATATGTGTTGATATAGAGCAAACCTCCACCGAGGATTAGAAACTGCATTACCCATCCGAAATGCAAACGCACGTTAATTATTTACCTGATTATTTCAACTATCTGGTCAACACGTGGCCGAAAGATGGAGCTAGATGATTTGTATGTGAAAGGTCCTGAATACCCTTGAAAACCAACATATCCCAAATGTAAATAAAGAAAACTTCTTTATTCTCCAATATGTGGGGCACGCCTATGGAGGTTTGAGCTGGTAAATGCAACCGCACAGGTATGCTATGGCGGTTGTAACGGCGACAGTAGAATATTGTCAACCCACTCATGAGTAAATTGTACAACGTTAAAAGTGTGAAATAATAATTGAGCTGTCGTGGTATCGGGACCCGGCTGTAGGGACCTGATCGGTCTACCATAAATAAAGAAGTAAATAAATAAATAGTATCTTCTCGAATTTGTCGAGACGCACCAAACATTTACATGCAATTATGTTTCGCAACGAACACGTTGCTATGTATGCAATCAGCGGTAAGCCGAAAGTTGTACAGGCTTTGGAACTTGTAAAATTAATCATGAGGAATAAAGTCGTCAATGCATGATGACACGTTGGGTCCTAGCGTGCGTAGTGCAAACAGTCTGAGCATTCCATGTGTAGTGAAAACGATACATGTAGGCAGGAGTATCCTACTCTTGAAGGTGTCAGGAAAACATGAAATTATGCTTCTAATCGACTTGCCAGTATGTAGTTTTGGGCCGTGACCTTATTCAGCGGAAAGTCATATCCGCCACGTCGCAGTGCTTTTAAACGGACCTTTGTGGCTTTTTATAGGGAGAACGCTTGTCAGTAGATAAACCCCACGTCCAGGAAGCCTGTCAGAGATCCGTTCGTACACTTATGCAAAACTGGCAGAGCAGCTTGCCGACTGATTTCACCCTCGGTTATCCGCGTTCAATTGACTTCTAATTTCCTCTGTTAGCTGATCAGGTATCTCTGGTCGGGGCTGCCATAATGGTTGAGGCCCACGTAGGGTGAGACCTTCACGAAGAGTCATCCTTGTAAGTGTCCAGGTAAGCAAAACGTCAGTTTCTTACGTCTGGATTTTTCAGGTTTATGTATACTTTTCAGGAGTGTGAAGGCCTCGTGTCTAGCTATCCTACTGGACAACGGTCGTGGTAGTGAGTGCATTTTTATCCATTTGTTGTACAGCCACGTTTATTGTAGGTATTTGTGGGTTGTGCCCTGTCCCGGAAAAATCTCTTTCTCGGTCCAATCACAGATCACCAAGAAGTTCGGGACCACAAAGTAAAAGGTAGGTGAGAGACAAACAAGGCCGCAAAGAACAGGAGTGGGAACAGACATTGTTTAAGTCCTAGGATATAACATTTAGTGGAAACAAATGATGTACAATGGGCAACAAGGATTGTGCTGAAAGTGTCTTTTGAATGCTCTCCGAAAGCAATGGTCGTATAGTTTGGTTGCTACTATCTACACGGAATACAGAGCTTTGCGACATTAAGCCAGATCGCAGGAACGGTTTGCTATGATGCAGCTACTGCGTGGGAAGAGGGAACGCAGAGTTTAAAGACCAGCTGGTAGCCAACCTACTTCGATAGGGAGCGCAAATAAGTAATTAAAGGTGTAAATGGTTTGCAATGAAATACATTCAAAAGTCAAATAGTGGTAAGTCAGTAAATAGATAGGGTTCAAGCGCTGAGTAAAAGGCTTTTGGAGGTCAAGCCAGAAAGACGACACGAGGGTATTAAGAGTATAGTGCTATGGCCGACTAAGATGGGAGAAGCCTTTGAGGAACCTTACCTCCTACATAAGTAAGTGTCGAAACCTTTGTTGCAAAACGGACACAGAACACTATGCGGGAAAGGACTGATCGACAGAAGTGAAGTAATAATGATCAGTTAAATGAAAGCGAACGTGCGGAACAAATGTACACGTAGCGTCGCGCAGAGAAACGAGTTATTCTAGGATGCTAATAAAACAGTATTAAGATATGCTGACTTAGGAAAAGCCAGTGAGTCTTTCGGACTCATACACGGGTGTGTGTCGCAAACATAGCAGCGAGTAAGTGAGAAATGAACTATAAATGAGAAGCTAACGGACTTCTGTGGACTGACCAGATGAGTGGAGTGATTAAATAAAAAGCTAAGAAGGGTTAATTGACGGAAGGGCAGCGAACAGCCAGAATGCAAGCGTACATTAAGGTTGCTGAGGATAGCAGAACCTGAGGCCTAATCACAGTAGCTAGGGTGCTAAGAAAATATTACCTAACTGAATAGACATAAGGAATGCTAGCCCGAGACTTGGAGGATTGCAGGTAAAATTCCCTAAGACAATACAGCGAGTAAGGGGTAAATGAAGATCTAAGAATGTGAGGCAGAACAGCGACTTGCGCTGAATACATGATATGCTTGCAAGACAGAAGAATGCGAATATGTTTTTCGTGATAGAAGGACAGCGGTCGAGAGAAGCGCAAGCATACACTGGGGTTGTTAAATAGTTCAGAGCATACTAGACTAAGACGCAGCGACGCGCAGCTGATCAAACCGTGCTGGGGTGCTAATGGAATATAACTAAGGAAGCCTGAGCCTGGAGAATTCAGTGAGAAAGTTGAACTACAAACCATTAGGTGTCGTAGATGAGTAGGTGACAGCCGTGCATATAGCAAGGAAGGCTGTGCCGGGAAAAGCCGGTGAGAGAGCTAGGCTTCAGTATAAATAGATATCATAGACATAGCGAGTAACAGATAGATGAACGTCTAGAAAGGAGCGCTGTGCGCTGACTACTTGAGTTATGTTTGCTCCATAGAAGAGAGCTAAGAAAGGTATCATGAATAAAGTACAGTGAAAGGATGATGCGCAGGCACACAAAACGGCTGTTAGATAGTTCAGAGCGTAGAGGCTAGGACACAGCGACCCGCAGGTAATCAAAGTATACTAAGATGCTAAGGAGATAAATATGTTGCCGCGAGAGAGCTCTAAAGTTCAATTGGCAGTAAGGCAGCGGATAGGTTGGATGCAGATATTCTAAAGGAATAAAGGTTACTGAGCTACGGAGTGGCTCTTAAAAAGCTAGCTGCTTACTAAACAGAGGTGCCGAATTTAAGATGATCGACAGATGGCGGCGTTAAGAAAGATTACCAGTGTCCGGATGTAGCTATTCCAATAAGACACTTGATTCCCAGCGCATGCCTTCAGGGTCACAAAATGCATCAACAAACAAGCGAAGGTAAGTGTTAGACGTTCCAGGGAAATGTATGATGCAGAGACAATGACTGTATCCTAGCATGCTCAAGATCTGCGCAGAAGGTTTCTAGAGCCTACGACGAATCTCTGCAAAAGGGTAAAATAGATAAGAAGAGCGATAGAGTTGAGCTAGGAGAGAGAGAATATCGATGGACAGCAAGCGCATTCGGATTAAACCTACTAATTACCAGTGGATACCTACAGTGCCAGAATAGGTCAACAAACCAGCGAAGGTATGTGATGCAAACAATTCAAGAGAGTAAGTGTTGAAGAGATAAGGAGTGGCTCCTAGCGCAATGATGTATGCTACCTACAATGACTCGCTGCATCTGAAAAGTGGTAACGAAGGTAATACAAAGAACTGATAATGATTCTAGGAGAGAGAGAGTACCGAAGGCTAGCAATGGCATTTGGATGGTGCCTTATAGTTGCTATTGGATACCTAAGTAAGTCAACAAACAGCAAGCGTATGTGATGCACGAAGTCCCAGAGATTAAAGCCTGGAGGAATACAAGCGTGGCTCTTAGCAGGCTCAGGATATGCGCAGAAATGGTTGGGGCCTACAAAGAATGGCT
Source organism: Dicrocoelium dendriticum (assembly GCA_944474145.2). Classification (NCBI taxonomy): domain Eukaryota; kingdom Metazoa; phylum Platyhelminthes; class Trematoda; order Plagiorchiida; family Dicrocoeliidae; genus Dicrocoelium; species Dicrocoelium dendriticum. The sequence goes on from OX104063.1 coordinate 88,361,981, forward strand.
GCCGCTAAGCTGAGTTGCCAGAGGTAAGTCGAAGAACAGATGTGTCGCTATAAGTGATAGTATCGGTGATCAGCAATTGCATTTGCAAGAAGCCTTCTAGTTACAACTTGTACCCACAATGTCCGATAATAAATCAACAAAGAGTAGATGTGTGTGACGCAGATTGTCCCAAAGAATGAAGGTTGGAGATAAAAGAGAGCGGCCATTAGCAAGCTCCGAATTTGCGCAAAGATGCGTGCAGTCTACGACTACTAGTTGTTACTAAGTAGAGGTGCTGAGGTTAAGAGGATCGACAGATAATGGCGCTACGAAAACCTTCAGTCGCCAGATGTAATCGTTTCATTAGGCCGTTTGGTCACTACCGGGTGCCTACGGTGTCACATACATACATCAACAAGCCAGCGAAGGTGAGTGAGACAGACATTCTAAAAGATTACGGGCTGGAGAAACAAGGAATGTCTCCTAGTAGCTCCGGATTTGCGCAACCATACAGTCAGCCTACAATGAATCGCTGCAGAAAACGTGAAGAAGATAAGAAGAACGAAGGTTAATTGTGCTAAGGGTGAGAGCCGGTGGACAGTAACTGAATTCGATTAAGCCCTCTGGCTTTTTATTGAACACTTACAGTGACAGAAGAAGTCAACAAACCAGCGAAGGTATGTGATGCAAGCAATTCAATGGAGTAAGAGTTGAAGAGCTAAGGAGTGGCTCCTAGCGCAAAGATGTTGGCTACCTACAATGACTCGCTGCAACTGAAAAGTGGTGACGTAGGTAATACAAAGAACTGATAATGATACCAAGCGAGATAGAGAGTATCGACGACTAGCAATGACATTGGGGTGAAGCCTGCTAGTGGCTAGTGGATCCCTAAAGTGTCCCAGAATAAATAAACAGAGAGCAAACGAATATGACGCAGACAGTCACAAAGTATGGAGGTTGGAGATAAAAGAGAGTGGCCATTAGCAAGCTCCGAATATGTGCAAAGATGCTTGCAGCCTACGACCACTAGTTGCTACTAAATAGAGATGCTGAGGTTAAAGGGATCAACAGATAATGGCGCTACGAAAAAATTTGGGTGGCCAGATGTAACCATTCCATTAAGCAGTTTGATTACTAGTGGGTTCCTACAGTGTCACAGAATACATCAGCAAGCCAGTGAAGTTACGTGCTACAGTCATTCTAAAAGCTTACAGGATGGAGCAACAAGGAATGTCTCCTAGTAGCTTCTTTGGGTATGGGAATCGGTGCATTGGATATGTAGTGCCTAGATCATTTAAGTCTCCGTAATATGGATGCAGTCAGAAAGCAAGTTACTGGTCAGATAAGAATAGATTAATGCAAGGTGCAGAGTTGCCTGCCTAGTTAAAGAAATGCGATTCGATGGAAGGAGAAATGAAGACAGCGATGTAAGGAAAGAACAGGGTCAGAGTGGGGAAATGTTTACTGCATAGGAGTAGCGAAGTCAGAGTCTCTCTAAGGTAAGGTGGACAGGGTATTTGGTCTTCTTAATATTGGCTGATAAAGTCACAATAGTCAGAGAGGTCAGAAGCCAGAAGCCGCAATACACGATGCTGTATTATTCGGCGCATTGAGATTTAGTAGTACAGTTAAGTTGGGAAGGTAAATAGACAGTGTCGGCAGAAATGGACGTGTTAGCTATAGGAGAGTTTAAATTAGTTAGTTAGGTATAAGCACTCTGGGTGAGGGAAAGAGGGTTTTGGTTGAGCCGAGCCTATACCGTTTACATCTGAGTATTCTGTGGGCAGTCAGAAAGACGGGGACTGGTCAGAGGACACTAGGTTAGCACCCAGCTCTGGGTTACTGATAAAGTGGGGAAAGCAACTAGTGAGGGGAACAGAGTGTTCGGTCTTCCGAACAATGACTGGTACCGTCACAATATTCAGTGAGGGTCAGCAGAAATGGACAGGTTAGAGATGGAGGTAGCTATGTTAGAAAAGGGCGAGCAAGACCAGCAGGCTCTCGTGAAGAGCCAGTAGTCTACGAAGTCGTATCCGTAGTCTGGAGTAAGTCAAAGAGAAGCAGGCTAGTCAAATGAGACTAGGTCAGAGCAAGGCAATGACATACGGTGATCCGATGGAAGAGGAATTAAAAGCGGATAGCGTGATAAGGAGAGGACAGGGTCATTTCGAAAGGAGCCCTATCAGTGCTGGATGTACATGGCAACAAGGCTCTTGGCGCATTGAGATTATTCCGCGCAGTTAAGGCTTTTTATGGAATTCGATATGTGATCTGGACCGTTCTCCCGCAGCTCGTCCTCAGGGATGCAGGTGCCCAAGATATCTGCTAACATGGGGACATTTAGTAGTCTATTCACAGTCACGGGGAATTGTAGAATACTACTAGATGCTCTGATAGCTTCTGGTGACTTATTCCACACATGCGCGAATCTATAGAGGAAGATGTTAAAACTCGTGGAGCAACGGGTTATGGGTAGCGAGAATGAGTGTGGCTTTTTGCGCACAGGATAGCGTGTGTCACCCAGCGGTTGAAAATAGCTTTCAATACTTGTGTCCGATGTTTTGAGTAGCTTATACATCAAATATAGGTTGTTTTCAGTCTCCGCAGCTAGAGTGCTTCCAGACCAAGCTGCTTGCAGCCGCTTTGATAACTGAGCGTAGTTGATCCTAGAAGGCGCTTAGTGAACGAACGCTGCACTTTCTCGATGACCATCCTATCACGTTTGTGTGCATTAGTAACTAATATGCAGCAGTACTCTACTAGAGGTCGACTCTAACAGGCTCATCGACTTAAGTATATTGCCAACGATAGACTTGGCTTTTGCAGAGCTATAGCTTGCTTGTTCCGCAAAATTCAGTGAGCTGGATTAGTGCACACCGAGATCGCGCACAATACTGCGGTAAGCTAGAGGTATTCCGTTAAGGGTTTAGTATATTGTGCGTTATAGAACACCGGTAGGAAGGGACGTGATATTTCGTTGGTGATAATTCTAGTTTCTACAAGTCACACCATGTTTCAAGAGCGCCGAAATCTCTTTGAATGCTGGACAGGTCATTGCGTGGGCAGCTATGATCAAATGAGAATACGACTTTTATATCATCAGCAAAGAGGTAGGGAGTGCCTTGTTGCAAGACCGGGAATACAGCATTGTTGTACAGTAAAAACAGCGGACGACCTAGGACGCTGCCATGGAACACTCCGCTGGTTACAGATGCCTTTTTAGGCGAGACATCGCCCAGTAGCACTGACTGCGTTCGGTTAGAAAGGTAAGAAGAAAACCTAGAAAGGGGACGGCCAGCAACACAGTATGTAGATAATTTTGTCAACAAAACATTGTGTGGAACCCGGTCAAATGCTTTTTTCATATCGAGGAAGCTGATGACCAGCGCTGGGCCCAGGTCTATGGAGCGTGTAACGTTGTGTACGAAATCAAACTGGCACTTGCCAAGATTTAGTAGGCAGAAACCCGTGTTGGGCCCTATTAATAAGACTGCGTTGAAACAGAAAACGATGCATCCCGTCCTTCATTATTTTTCCATGAGTCTAGACGCAATGGGTGTGTAGCTAATAGAACGGAATTTGTCAATATTTTGTCCGCAGCCACGTTTGTGTCGTGGTATGATGGTTGTGTGTTTCCAGTTAGACGGGTATTGTCCGCTCCTCATAGAGATGGCGAAGATATTGAGGAGAAGGACTGGAATATCCGGTCCTCCAAGTATTATTGCAGAAGGTACACTATCAAAACCTGGGTAGTGTGACATTTTCAAGGAGCAAAGTGCTCGCTTGAGGTTGTTTATGTCAAAGTCAATGGTATGTATTTGATCTTCAGTGAAATTGTGTATCGAAGTTGGCAATTTTAAGTCATTGCTGGTGAAGGAATTACAGAAGGGCGTGTTAATGCAGTCGCAGGGCTCGACGGCACCAGTGACTATAGCTTTATAAGGGAGCAGAAGGATAGTATTTGGTATATCTCGGTTGCCACCCCACTGCTTCATTGGTCGAACAAGAGACTTTGCGTTGTTTGTAGTGCAAAGAGCTGCGTGTTCAGCTACGGTGCGAGCATTGCTTTGTGAACTTCTCCAGTTGATTAATAATTCATTCATGCGGATGATTAGCTGAAGTTCTTTAGTCTTGCTGTGGCGGGAGCGCGTTTTCTTAAGGCTAATAGCTAGTTTGTGTGTGGAAACACCATCAAGTGTCTGCCGCCGTCTTGGCTTCCTCTTTTGGGGGCAAGGACGTCTAAGCAGTTCGTGAGGTTGTTATAAAGCCCCCTGATCGCGGTACTTATATTTTCTGAGAGGAAGAAATCGTCCAAGGGTGATGCGCCGGGAAGGGAAGAAAATGTTTTCCAGTTGGCGCGCTGGAGGAGGCGTGATACCTCATACTTGTTATCTTCCTGGTACGGAAATTTAGGCAGTGCAAAAGACAGCTTCACCATCTTGTGGTCGCTGCCCGGTATGTTGTCTAACACGCCAGCGCATGCGTGGGAAATGCCGTTGGTGAATATTAGGTGTAGTACGTTAGATCGTCTCGTCGGTGTACTCACATGCTGAGTCCAACCGTGTGTGAAAATGTTGTCCACCAGGGCTCTATATTTCAGTGTGGCTGACTGACTGAGCCACAAGACATGAGGCATATTCAAAGCTCCAGCGATAATTTCATGCCGTGCAGGAAGAAATGAGACTTCCTGGAAGAGCTTAAAAATTTTGTCAACGCTAGCACAAGGGGAGTGCGGTGGGTTGTATAGACAGCCAATCAAGAATTCTAGTGGACCTCCAGCGGCCTAAAGCCATACTGAGTCTTCAGAATTGCCAACGGATACGGTATGGAAAGATGTTGTATGAAACTCGTTCTTGACGTATATGAACCATCCGCCACCCCGGTGATTGGCACGTCCATTACAGAAAATAGTGTACCATGGAATGTGTAGTGGTGTGTCAGATTCATCGGCCGAATGCCATGTTTTTCTGACCAGCACCAGATGCAAGCGTGACAGAAGACCGAAGAGGCCTAGGAGGTGCGCTTTACTTTTGATCGATCTGACAATGAGGAGGATGGATGTATACCTGTAGTATCAACGGAGTCCTGTCATCTGGTCGCCATCTGCAGTGGTGTCGTAACCGGGTAGTTTGGAAGTGCTTGGAATGGGTGAGTTAAGTGCAGCGGATATGTGTATCAGGGGAGGCGCGTTGTTACATTGATTACAGCCGGCCGCTGACAAGTCAGTTGTCGGTTTGAGGTCCAAGGGGGTTGCGAGTAGCGCTGGAACCAGCCGTTTTGGGTTGGCTGCAGTGGATAAATGAGTCTCTGTAGAGGATTTAGAGCAGGCACGAGCACTTGGAGAACTCAGCGTGATGAGCCATGCCCTGTTGTGTTCCATAAAACAGGGGCTGCAGTAGGTGTGGCACTTCTGGGCAACCAGACATACTGCAGAAATCCTGATGTGTGAGAGCGGTTGGTCGAAGCAAAAGGAGCTGTGATATTTATGTTGAAGGTCGTGTTGTCAATAGCAGAATACTGTCGTCTTCGGCTGGGCGCCGTATAGCCGTGTGTTTTGACTGGTGTTGACAAGTTGGAGTTTGGGAAGTTTGAGTTGTTGGTTCGAGTACATACGGTTTACTGAATGAATGGCTAGATCATGTAGGATCAATGATCCCGGGTAACGCTTGATAAACCAGAGCAGATGGTGTAATAGTCACCGGTTGTAGTTGCAGGGGTATTGGTTTGACACGGTGGGTAGTGTAACGGGGTTTGTTGTAAATTTAAGAGTGCTTTATTGGGTTTGTGGTATTGAGTATGTAGTTACGACGATGAGACCGTGCTTGGTTGGCAATGGACTTTGGTCCAAACTTGGTACTTGGAGGTCTTGTTGTATGTTGACGAGCCATCTGTTGGCGTGGTATTTTTGGTATTGGCAATGAGTATACTTAGCCATATCGGAACGTCTGGGTATAGTCCTTTTGTTGTACTGATATGGATTGGATGGGAGACGATGGGGAGAGCTGTGGAACACCGTTGCTTTGAGCTGCTGGTGGCTAAGGTTTTGTCCATATAGGTTTGCGTTGGGTCATTAGCAACGCTGGCTAATGGAGTATACACTGATAGAAAGACCACACTCTTTATTTCACGGTCTATGTCGCACAAGTCGGACATATCAACAGCCTGTGTACTGTATTCTGTCTTGTCTATGGCAACAGTCGAGTTTTCAGCTGATGATACCGCCTTGGCAACGATATCTTTTGGCGATTTTTGTCTTTTGAGGGCTTTTTGCATCGCGGTATGTTAGTCGCTGTGAGGAACCCATTTCAACGTCACACAGGTCGCGGAAGAGGCCGGGTAGGTTGGATTTTCTTGCGCATTTGTGAGTTGGGGTTCCGTGAATGATGTCGCACGGGTTTATTTCTTCTGATAAACTAAAGTAGTAGGCAAAGTTGATCTTGGCAACGGGGTTCTGTCTGGTTTTATCTGAATTCGCCCGAGGTTCGAGTGCTGGTTCAATATATATCGGGCGTCAAGGAAGCTTTTAGCCAGCTCGGGGCTGCTAAATTTCATGATTATTGGGCAAGATCGGCCGAGGATATTAAATAAATAAATAAATAAATAAATAGTATATTCTCGAATTTCCTAGACACACCTGACCAGGCATGATCAACGTTTACAAGCAATTTATGTTTCGCAACAAACACGTTGCTATGTATGTAATCGGCAATGAGCCGAAAGTTGTCCAAGCTTTGTAAGGCTTTGTAGGCGAGTTGCCGAACCGCAATCGTGTGGTAGTCTACAACCAATCAGAAGGATCCGCAACACCTTTTTAAGCGGTGTCTTGCTGGGTACGTTGAATACAACCGCGTTATTGGCACGCCGAATGTGTTCGCTGACCTAGTGTGTAATGCTATTTAACATTTCACCCGCAGCTAGCGTATCAGGTTGGCTAGCCAAAGTTTGGACTTTGTCCAGAGTGACTAAAGGCATGACTTTGTTTAGTAGCGTTGCAAAAAATGTAAACCCTTCTTTCTGCTAGTTTACCTGACTTTCGAGAACACGGCAGTTTTACAGAGCTTCTGCTAGCGGACCTACGAGCACTACTTTGCAATCTCGTAGTTGAGATGGGCCAGCCTCACTGAAGTCAGGGGCGGCTTGTTCCGGTGTTTCCTGTTTGGCATATGTGGGTGACATACGTAGGTTTACCATGATACGAATAATCAGTAAAAAGTCGAAAAAAGGTGGGGCAACAAGATGAACAAGCAACGCGAACAAACGACTTTGGGAAAACGGCTTGGACATAGGTCCAAAAACAGCAAAAAGGATAAAACAACTAATATGTGTTACTTTAGTGTAAAACAAACTGAACCAGAACGCAGCGATATACGGTCCAAAGAACAGCCGGACACTACGCAGCGAAAACGCACCGTTTCAAGGTCAAGTAGGTAGGTACCAACCTGTTAAAACCACAACTAAATGTTTGTATGAGTAGAATAAATGGTGCATGCTCGCCATTAACCTTGGAGCTGTGAGTTCATACAGGATTGTAAGGGCGCATGTGTCCAGCTGTTACACCAACTCTGCTTTGTGCCACTGCAATTGCGACTGATCGCTTGAATAGTGTGAGAAGAGCTCAGCGACCTACGTGGGGAGCATGGTTGTTTGGGTAATCATATGGCTGTGCACTTAGTTAGTTCGAGTAACCCTCGCCTCGCAGCAAGGCTGTTACACAGACATCAGTGGCCTTTTATAGGGAGAACGCTTGTCATGCGAAATCCCACCACTTCCTGGAACACTGTCTCCAAACATTTGCTGGAACAGTGTAGACCCGAAGCACTTGGCTGGTACCTCGAGGAAGTCATATTTTCATTGGCGGTTAAGCAGCCTGATATTGGTGGCAGGTCATAAACGAGTGATTGGATGCTGGCCAGGAGAGACCACAGGTTAGGAAGTTATGGATTGGTTCCCGTATGTTATGGTAATCAGTTGTTTTCAAGGCTCCTTTGCAGGCAAACCCCGACTATTCTTATTCTCTGCATAATGCCATCCAGCTACATCTGTTTAATGACAACAGGCCAGTGAGGGGTGGTTGCGTCGGAGGCCTGACATCATCCCCGTTTGTCTATGTAGGTCCATTCCGTCGTGGTCCCACAAGCCAAATTGGATCATTGGTGAGTTACTGTTGCCAGCTTCAGACCACGGGGAAGAAGAAGGAAAGCAACGAAAAGAACAGCAGAAGAGACCAAGCATGAAACATTTGACACCTTGTTGAGTGAATGTAAAGTCATATAAATATATAAATAAATAAAATTTTATTCTCGACAATGCGAGGCACACCTTTACAGGCATGATCATATTTAGCTATCATAGTGTGATCAAATTGTATAAAATGACATGTTTGGCATAACAGTGTAAGTAAGTATATGAGTGTATATACGTATGTAATTGTGTAGGAATGTAGCTTGTGTTTTTGAATGCGCCGAAGAATTTCTGACTGTTATCGTCAGGAATATGAGAATAAGCGATTGATTTTCGTGGGTTGGATAGCATTTTCCGAATATCCACGGGACAGTGACTTTAGTTTGTGGCGAGTCACCTCCGCCACGTCGCAGTGTTGTTAGGCAGTGTTGTTACAACATGGTAAAAATGATAAAGGAAATGCAAAGAAAATATTCTGTCTTTTGTGTTCTGCGACAACCTAAAGGTTCTAAGCGGGCGGAGGTTGCTGACTAATTAGAAGCAGGAGTGGTAGGATGGATGAGGACAAAGGGAAGACAGTGGCAAGCAAAGTCAACATGTAAAGCTAGATAAGGACGAGGGAATATGGGATAAATTTATATGCACTAGTTGCCTTGAATTGACTGCTCAAGCTGATTGGTATTAATAGCAAATAGATGAAAAACCGGCAAGTTACCACCTCAAAGCAGAAGTAGGTGCAAAAGGCCGCAAACAGCTACGGTAACTTTCAAAGCTAGCAACGACATTCTGCGAAAGAGCGGCAGACGGTGGATAGATAGATGCGTGATTTCAAGCATCCAGGGACGGAGCATCGTTTAGTGCTCAATAGTCAGAGAGTTGTCAGAGGTGAGAGCATTAGCTCATACCGAGTGAATCAAAGGCGGCATGCATTGACCCATGAGGGCAGGGTTAGGCACGTTTAAGAACGAATTAATGCGGCAGGTTAGCATGGGCTTGGTATTATGGGGCATAGAAAGGTGTTATGAAAGCTAATTTGTCTGGATGAAGTTAGATAATGCTAACCAACTTGTGAATCTGCTGTAAACCAGGCTATGACGCCTCAATGATCAACACCACCTAAGGAATCATCAAAGACAAGTGAGGCAATGCGAGGCGAATGCAACAGCAGACAACAAGCATACCAGCTGATGTGGGAGTGGGATAAGTGACTGAAACAAATTAGCCTATCATAGATCTGAGAGGACCTTAAGGGAAGATATGAGGAGCAGCAACCATTAAAGCAGTGGAAAATGATAGATCAGTTAGGTGCCTAAAATGAGTCAGTATACCTCTGTCGCCTGGCAGCTGACGGAACGCTGGTGCGCGAGCTCAGGCGTGACATGCTTAGGAAAATAATAGTGACTATGCGTTCAAGGTAAATAAGGATGTCATTTTAAATAAAAAAGTAAATAAATATTTTATTCTCGACAAAGCGAGACACGCCATTCGGGCATGATCAGCATATTGCAATATTGTACCTGATAGCAGAATAAGCAGCACCAACAGCGGGAGTAGTAAAGTTGGAGGCAGCAGTGTAGGCCCATATGGCCCAAAGCTTGTATGAAGTCTATGTACACAGAATGCAAGAGGTGGAGATAATAATCAGCTCACTAATATGGTATGTTGATGAGGAACTAGTCCGATGAGGTCTCGTACGCCATGTGGGTCAGGTGAGTGAAGTATGAGGAAGCTGGTGAAAAATACCTAAGAATAGTGGCATGTCACTAATCAGATATGTAGGTGCGTTCGTGCAAAAGCAAATATATGTACAGAACTTGTAAATGTGATGTCGGTCATCCTGCCTATGTGTTAGGGGCGGTGACTTTATTGAGTGGCGAGTCACATCCGCCACGTCGCAAGGTTGTTAAACAGACACTTGTGGCTTCTTGCAGGGAATCCGCTTGCCAGACGAAGACCTACCACGTCCTGGAACACTGAGGCCTGGTGCTATAATATTGACAAGATTGCACCTGACCGATTATCCTCGCGGATATTCGCAGTCACGTAACGCAAGCATGTTTCCTATGGCCGTGTGGTCGTCTTCGGAGTCGAGTGCAAGTGGTTGGAGCTGTTGAAGTCGGACGACGCAGGTGACTTGTATTGAGTTGATCAGTTTTCTAGGTTCTTAAGTGTGTCAGGATTACGAAGTGCGGGTTTTTCTTTGTTCTTTAATGATTCCGTGCCCATAAGAGCGTCGCAGGTAAGTCCTCAGCGGTGTTCCGTGCAGGTACTGTTATCCTGTAGAACAAGTGAGAGAAGAAAAACGGACCGAGCAAACTGCTAACAAAATTGAACGGGACTATGTTATGGTATAAATATAAAATTTATGGTAAAGTTGTGCTAGTTGAAAGCAATGGAGTGACCCTCTACATTATACACCATAACCGTAGTTTTGCGCTCAAGCACGAGACCCGATATTTGCTGAATGTGAGAGGAAGATGTTAGCCTAAGTGGCCTAGCGTACGCAAAAGTTGCCCTGTTTGGAAACCGTGAGTATCAGGCGTTGTTAACCGGTAAAGGAGTTGAGGGAATGAGAAGAACATAGTGAGTAGTTTAATAAGCGCTTCAGATATAGGTTGAGCCATCTGTTGACAGTGTTAGAGCTTATCGTTCGAACATGTACGAGAGCCAGTGAAATTAGTACGCTGGGTTTGAGGCCATGACAATAATAACGCAACCTGCTCAGTAATCGGATGCTAAACATCTGGGTGAATGGGTGAGACGGAGTGTCAAATTTGTGACGAGAATGGGATTTACATACTACAAATGTAGCGACAGTATGGTTGCAAAGCTAGCCCTAAAGGGACCTGGAATAGCGGAAAAAGATGGGGACTTCCATAGTGCAGCAAACAGGTAAAATTTATGACAGGAGAGGGCGATAATGGGAGTCGGGTTAGTTATGTGGAAGAAACTGCTTGCTGACAGGCCTTCAACTTTAATAATAGGAGAGAGAAGGGCTTGAATACTACAGGTTTAGTTAAAAAAATAAAAAAATAAATAATTTATTCTCAGTTTCATAGAGACACACCAACGCAGGCATGATCAAGGGAAAATGGTTATAGGGCCAGCGCTGAAGGGGACCTAGAATAACAGTATTGTTAGCAGCAGCCGCAAAAGATGCTACGTGTGCCATTCTAATGTAGACATCCACGGTGGAACGATGAAGTAAAATTGACTGGTAGTTATAACTCACTAATTGGTGGGTTGCTGGCAGTCTGATTAGTTAGTATACAGGAGCAGCACGCTTTATTAGGCTCAGCATAGTCTGATAGGTTTACAGTGTGGAATACAAGAGAGAGAACAGACAGCAATACTTGCGACAGCTGTAGAGAGAAAACGCCAGTGGTGCCCACTGCGGAAGCGACCAAGGGTAAGGAAATAATACAGACAGCACCGCCAATTGCTACGTTTTTACCCCAAGATTTGCGATGACCAGAAGAGGTGCAGAAAAAGTATACAATAGATTATGATTAAACATGGAAGTGGATGAGACCCGAAGAAGTTCAAGTGCTCAGCATCTGGCGCTGGCGGAATAAGAAAGCCATCAGTCCAAAAGACGGGATGTGAGAATTAAAATTGCATGGCAGCCGATGAGCTGAGGCTAGTGGTACCTATACCACCATTGAATAGTTGCGATATAGACGAAGAGAGAGGCCAAACAAGAGAGGGTGACGTTAATGTGAGCTGAGATGCATGGTAGTACAGCCGAGAGTCAAAACTCAATTAGCGACCAGCAATTTTGATTTTAGTAGGCGTTATTATGCATAGAGATAATGATTCGGACAAAGAAGAGTATCATTTTGTTGTAACTTATACCAATGAGAACTTTAGTCGATGGCAGCCGATGCTCAAAATAAGAGAGGCCTTGGCTTGATACCTATAGGCATTCTGAGCCTGAGAGGCCGGACTAGTCCAAAAAGTTTAAGAATGCGTGCCACAGTTGGAAAGATAAGCAAACGAGGACTAGATAGCTGTGCTGACGCTAGTGGTAACTATAACACCATTGAACGGATGCGATATGGACCAAGAGAGGGAGACGATACCTGTGAGCTGAGAAGAATGATAGTGGAGCCAATAGGCAAAATTAGTCAAGGACCTGAATTTCCGGTTTCGCTAGGGGTCCGAGCGTACAGATAATGTATCAGACGGAGAGGGGCATCGTGAGGCTGTTAATTTTACCAATGAGAACCTTAGTTGATGGCAGTCATTGCTCAAAAGAACAGAGGCTTTGGTTTGAGACCTATGGGCATTTGGAAACTGAGAGGCCGGACTAGTCCAAAAGGTTTAACAATGAGAGCCACAGTAGCAAGGAGAGCAAACGAGACCTAGGATGTGACTCTGACGCTAGTGATACCTATAGCGCCATCGAACCGATGCAATATGGACCAAAAGAGAAGCCAAACAAGAGAGGGGAACGTAATT
>OX104063.1:88375061-88418434 GCA_944474145.2 Dicrocoelium dendriticum
GTGTCGGCAGAAATGGACGTGTTAGCTATAGGAGAGTTTAAATTAGTTAGTTAGGTATAAGCACTCTGGGTGAGGGAAGAGGGTTTTGGTTGAGCCGAGCCTATAAATTTTACATCTGAGTACTCTGTGGGCAGTCAGTAAGACGGGGACTGGTCAGAAGACACTAGGTTAGCACCCAGCTCTGGGTTACTGATAAAGTGGGGAAAGCAACTAGTGATGGGGACAGAGTGTTCGGTCTTCCGAACAATGACTGGTACCGTCACAATATTCAGTGAGGGTCAGCAGAAATGGACAGGTTAGAGATGGAGGTAGCTATGTTAGAAAAGGGCGAGCAAGACCAGCAGGCTCTCGTGAAGAGTTAGTAGTCTACGGTGTCTTATCCGTAGTCTGGAGTAAGTCAAAGAGAAGCAGGCCAGTCAAATGAGACTAGGTCAGTGCAAGGCACTGACATACGGTGATCCGATAGAAGAGGAATTAAAAGCGGATAGCGTGATAAAGAGAGGACAGGGTCATTTTGAAAGGAGCCCTATCAGTGCTGGGTGTACATGGCAACAAGGCTCTTGGCGCATTGAAATTATTCCGCGCAGTTAAGGCTTTTTATGGAATTCGATACGTGATCTGGACCCTTCTCCCGCAGCTCGTCCTCAGGGATGCAGGTGCCCAAGATATCTGCTAGCATGGGGACATTTAGTAGTCTATTCACAGCCACGGAGAATTGTAGCATACTACTAGATGCTCTGATAGCTTCTGGTGACTTATTCCACACATGCGCAAATCTATAGAGGAAGATGTTAAAACTCATGGAGCAACGGGTTTTGTGTAGCGAGAATGAGTGTGGCTTTTTGCGTACAGGATAGCGTGTGTCGCCCAGCGGTTGAAAGTAGTTTCCAATACTTGTGTCCGATGTTTTGAGTAGCTTATACATCAAAGCTAGGTTGTTTTTCAGTCTCCGCAGCTGGAGTGGTTCCAGACCAAGCTGCTTGCAGCCGCTTTGATAACTGAGCGTAGTTGTTCCTAGAAGGCGCTTAGTGAACGAAGGCTGCGCTTTCTCGATGACCATCCTATCACGTTTGCGTGAATTAGTAACTAATATGGAGCAGTACTCTACTAGAGGTCGACTCTAACAGGCTCATCGACTTTAGTATATTGCCAACGATAGACTTGGCTTTTGCAGAGCTATAGCTCGCTTGTTCCGCAAAATTCAGTGAGCTGGATTAGTGCACACCGAGATCGCGCACAATACTGCTGTAAGCTAGAGGTATTCCGTTAAGGGTTTAGTATATTGTGCGTTATAGAACACCGGTAGGAAGGGACGTGACATTTCGTTGGTGAGAATTCTAGTTTCCACAAGTCACACCATGTTTCAAGAGCGCCGAGATCTCTTTGAACGCTGGACAGGTCATTGCGTGGGCAGCTAGGATCAAGTGAGAATACGACTTGTATATCATCAGCAAAGAGGTAGGGAGTGCCTTGTTGGAAGACCGGGAATACAGCATTGATGTACAGTAAAAACAGCAGAGGACCTAGGACGCTGCCATGGAACACTCCGCTGGTTACAGATGCCTTTTTAGGCGAGACACCACCCAGTAGCACTGACTGCGTTCGGTTAGAAACGTAAGAAGAAAACCTAGAAAGGTGACGGCCAGCAACACAGTATGTAGATAATTTTGTCAACAAACCATTGTGTGGAACCCGGCCAAATGCTTTTTTCATATCGAGGAAGCTGATGACCAGCGCTGGACCCAGGTCTATGGAGTGTGTAACGTTGTGTACGAAATCAAACTGGCACTTGCCAAGATTTAGTAGGCAGAAACCCGTGTTGTGCCCTATTAATAAGACTGCGTTGAAACAGAAAACGATGCATCCCGTCCTTCATTATTTTTCCATGAGTCTAGACGCAATGGGTGTGCAGCTAATAGAACGGAATTTGTCAATATTTTGTCCGCAGCCTCGTTTGTGTCGTGGTATGATGGTTGCGTGTTTCCATTTAGACGGGTATTGTCCGCTCCTCATAGAGATGGCGAAGATATTGAGGAGAAGGACTGGAATATCCGGTCCTCCAAGTATTATTACAGAAGGTACACTATCAAAACCTGGGTAGTGTGACATTTTTAAGGAGCAAATTGCTCGCTTGAGGTTGTTTATGTCAAAGTCAATGGTATGTATTTGATCTTCAGCGAAATTGTGAATCGAAGTTGGCAATTCCGAGTCATTGCTGGTGAAGGAATTACAGAAGGGCGTGTTAATGCAGTCGCAGGGCTCGACGGCACCAGTGACTATAGCTTTATAAGGGAGCAGATGGATAGTATTCGGTATATCTCGGTTGCCACCCCACTGCTTCATTAGTTGAACAAGTGACTTTGCGTTGCTTTTAGTGCAAAGAGCTGCGTGTTCAGCTAAGGTGCGAGCATTGCTTTGTGAACTTCTCCAGTCGATTAATAATTCGTTCATGCGGATGATTAGCTGAAATTCTTTAGTCTTGCTGTAACGGGAGCGCGTTTTCTTAAGGCTAATAGCTAGTTTGTGTGTGGAAACATCATCAAGTGTCTGCCGCCGTCTTGGCTTCCTCTTTTGGGGGCAAGGACGTCTAAGCAGTTCGTGAGGTTGTTATAAAGCCCCCTGATCGCGGTACTTATATTTTCTGAGAGGAAGAAATCGTCCAAGGGTGATGCGCCGAGAAGGAAAGAAAATGTTTTCCAGTTGGCGCGCTGGACGAGGCTTGATACCTCATACTTGTTATCTTCCTGGTAAGGAAATTTAGGCAGTGCAAAAGACAGCTTCACCATCTTGTGGTCGCTGCCCGGTATGTTGTCTAAGACGCTAGCGCATGCGTGGGAAATGCCGTTGGTGCATATTAGGTGTAGTACGTTAGATCGTCTCGTCGGTGTATTCACATGCTGAGTCCAACCGTGTGTGAAAATGTTGTCTACCAGGGCTCTATATTTCAGTGTGGCTGACTGATTAAGCCACAAGACATGAGGCATATTCAAATCTCCGGCGATAATTTCATGGCGTGCAGGAAGAAATGAGACTTCCTGGAAGAGCTTAAACCTTTTGTCAAACCTAGCACAAGGGGAGTGCGGTGGGTTGTATAGACAGCCAATCAAGAGTTCTAGTGGACCTCCAGCGGCCTAAAGCCATACTGAGTCTTCAGAATTGCCAACGGATGCGGTATGGAAAGATGTTGTATGAAACTCGTTCTTGACGTATATGAAACATCCGCCACCCCGGTGATTGGCACGTCCATTACAGAAAATAGTGTACCGTGGAATGTGTAGTGGTGTGTCAGATTCATCAGCCGAATGCCATGTTTTTCTGACCAGCACCAGATGCGGGCGTGACAGAAGAACGAAGGGGCCTAGGAGGTGCACTTTACTTTTGATCGATCTGACATTGAGGAGGAAGGATGTATACCTGTAGTATCCACAGAGTCCTGTCATCTGGTCGCCATCTGCAGTGGTGTCGTAACCGGTTAGCTTGGAAGTGCTTGGAATAGGTGAGTTAAGTGCAGCGGATATGTGTATCAGGGGAGGCGTGTTGTTACATTGATAACAGCTGGCCGCTGACAAGTCAGTTATCGGTTTGAGGTCCAAGGGGGTTGCGAGTAGCGCTGGAACCAGCCGTTTTGGGTTGGCTGCAGTGGATAAATGGGTCTCTGTAGAGGATTTAGAGCAGGCGCGAGCACTTGGAGAACTCAGCGTGATGAGCCATGCCCTGTTGTGTTCCATAAAACAGGGGCTGCAGTAGGTGTGGCACTTCTGGGCAACCAGACGTACTGCAGAAATCTTGATGTGTGAGAGCGGTATGTCGAAGCAAAAGGAGCTGTGATATTTATGTTGAAGGTCGTGTTGTCAATAGCAGAATACCGTCGTCTTCGTCTGGGCGCCGTATAGCCGTGTGTTGTGAACTGGTGTTGACATGTTGGAGTTTGGGCAGTTTGATTTGTTGGTTCGAGTACATATGGTTTTCTGAGTGAATGGCTAGATCTTGTGGGAGCAATAATCCCGAGTAACGCTTGATAAACCAGAGCAGATGGTGTAATAGTCACCGGTTGTAGTTGCAGGGGTATTGGTTTGACACGGTTAGTAGTGTAACGGGGTTTGTTGCAAATTTAAGAGTGCTTTATTGGGTTTGGGGTATTGAGTATGTAGTTACGACGATGAGACCGTGCTTGGTTGGCAATGGACTTTGGTCCAAATTTGGTAATTGGAGGTCTTGTTGTATGTTGACGAGCCATTTGTTGGCGTGGTAATTTTGGTATTGGCAATGAGTATACTTAGCCATATCGGAACGTCCGGGTATAGTCCTTTTGTTGTACTGATATGGATTGGATGGGAGACGATGGGGAGAGCTGTGGAACACCGTTGCTTTGAGCTGCTGGTGGCTAAAGCTTTGTCCATAGAGGTTTGCGTTGGGTCATCAGCAACGCTGGCTAATGGAGTGGCACTGCTAGGAAGACCACACTCTCTAGTTCACGGTCTATGTCGCACAAGTCGGACATATCAACAGCCTGTGTAGTGTATTCTGTCTTGTCTATGGCAACAGTCGAGTTTTCAGCTGATGATACCGACTTGGCAACGATAGCTTTTGGCGATTTTTGTCTTTTGAGGGCTTTTTGCATCGCGGTATGTTAGTCGCTGTGAGGAATCCATTTCAACGTCACACAGGTCGAGGAAGAGGCCGGGTAGTTTGGATTTTCTTGCGCATTTGTGAGTTGGGGTTCCGTGAATGATGTCGCACGGGTTTATTTCTTCTGATAAACTAAACTAGTAGGCAAAGTTGATCTTGGCAACGGGGTTCTGTCTAGTTTTACCTGAATTCGCCCGAGGTTCGAGTGCTGATTCAATATATATCGAGCGTCAAGGAAGCTTTTAGCCAGCTCGGGGCTGCTAAATTTCATGATTATTGGGCAAGATCGGCCGAGGATTTTACGTAGTCGAGTGGCCGAATCGCAATCGTGTGGTAGTCTACAATCAATCAGAAGAATCCGCAACACCTTTTTAAGCGGTGTCTTGCTGGGTACGTTGAATACAACCGCGTTATTGGCACGCCGAATGTGTTCGCTGACCTAGTGTGTAATGCTATTTAACATTTCACCCGAAGCTAGCGTATCAGGTTGGCTAGCCAAAGTTTGGCCTTTGTCCAGAGTGACCAAAGGCATGACTTTGTTCAGTAGCGTTGCAAAAGATCTAAACCCTTCTTTCTGCTAGTATACCTGACTTTCGAGAACACGGCAGTTTTGCAGAGCTTCTGCTAGCGGACCTACGAGCACTACTTTGCAATCTCGTACTTGAGATGGGCCAGCCTCACTGAAGTCAGGGGCGGCTTGTTCCGGTGTTTCCTGTTTGGCATATGTGGGTGACATACGTATTTTCACCATGATAAGAATAATCAGTAAAATGTCGGAAAAAAGGTGGGGCAACAGGATGAACACGCAACGCGAACAAACGACTTTGGGAAAACGGCTTGGACAAAGGTCCAAAAACAGCAAAAAGGATTAAACAATTAATATGTGTTACTTTAGTGTAACACAAACTGAACCAGAACGCAGTGATATACAGTTCAAAGAACAGCCGGACACCACGCAGCAAAAACGCACCGTTTCAAGGTCATGTAGGTAGGTACCAACGTGTTAAAACCACAACTAAATGTTTGTTTGAGTAGAATAAATGCTTCAAGCTCGCCATTAACCTTGGAGCTGTGAGTTCATACAGGATTGTAAGGGCGCATGTGTCCAGCTGTTACACCAACTCTGCTTTGTGCCACTGCTATTGCGACTGATCGCTTGAATAGTGTGAGAAGAGTTCAGCGACCTATGTGGGGAGCATGGTTGTTTGGGTAATCATATGGCTGTGCACTTAGTTAGTTCGAGTAACCCTCGCCTCGCCGCAGGGCCCTTACACAGATATCAGTGGCCTTTTATAGGGAGAACGCTTGTCATGCGAAATCCCACCACTTCCTGGAACACTGTCTCCAAACATTTGCTGGAACAGTGTAGACCCGACGCACCTGGCTGGTACCTCGAGGAAGTCATATTTTCATTGGCCGTTAAGCAGCCTGATATTGGTGGCAGGTCATAAACGAGTGATTGGATGCTGGACAGGAGAGACCACAGGTTAGGAAGTTATGGATTGGTTCCCGTATGTTATGGTAATCAGTTGTTTTCAAGGCTCCTTTGCAGGCAAACCCCGACTATTCTTATTCTCTGCATAATGCCATCCAGCTACATCTGTTTAATGATAGCAGGCCAGTGAGAGGTGGTTGCGTTGGAGGCCTGACATCATCCCCGTTTGTCTATGTAGGTCCATTCCGTCGTAGTCCTACAAGCCAGATTGGATCATTGGTAAGTTACTGTTGCCAGCTTCAGACCACAGGGAAGAAAAGGGAAAGCAACGAAAGGAACAGCAGAAGAGACCAAGAAGGAAACATTTGACACCTTGTGGAGTGAATGTAAAGTCATATAAATAAATAAATAAATTTTTATTCTCGACAATGCGAGGCACACCTTTACAGGCATGATCATATTTAGCTATCATAGTGTGATCAAATTGTACAAAAGGACATGTTTGGCATAACAGTGTAAGTAAGTATATGAGTGTATATACGTATGTAATTGTGTAGGAATGTAGCTTGTGTTTTTGAATGCGCCGAAGAATTTCTGACTGTTTGTTATCGTCAGGAGTATGAGAATAAGCGATTGATTTTCGTGGGTTGGATAGCGTTTTCCGAATATCCACGGGACAGTGACTTTAGTTTGTGGCGAGTCACATCCGCCACGTCGCAGTGTTGTTAAGCAGTGTTGTTACAACCTGGTAAAAATGATAAAGGAAATGCAAAGAAAATATTCTGTCTTTTGTGCTCTGCGACAACATAAAGGTTCTAAGCGGGCGGAGGTTGCTGACAAATTAGAAGCAGGAATGGTAGGATGGATGAGGACAAAGGGAAGACAGTGGCAAGCAAAGTCAACATGTAAAGCTAGATAAGGACGAGGGAATATGGGATAAATTTATATGCACTAATTGCCTTGAATTGACTGCTCAAGCTGATTGGTATTAATAGCAAATAGATGAAAAACCGGCAAGTTACCACCTCAAAGCAGAAGTAGGTGCTAAAGGCCGCAAACAGCTACGTTAACTTTCAAAGCTAGCAACGACATTCTGCGTCAGAGCGGCAGACGGTGGAATGATAGATGTGTGCTTTCAAGTAGCTAGGGACAGAGCATCGTTTAGTGCTCAATAGTCAGAGAGTTGTCAGAGGTGAGAGCATCAGCTCATACTGAGTGCATCAAAGGCGGCATGCACTGACCCATGAGGGCAGGGTTAGGCACGTTTAAGAACGAATTAATGCGGCAGGTAAGCATAAGCTTGGTATTTTGGGGCATAGAAAGGTGTTATGAAAGCTAATTTGTCTGGATGAAGTTAGATAATGCTAACCAACTTGTGAATCTGCTGTAAACCAGGCTATGACGCCTCAATGATCAACAACACCTAAGGAATCATCAAAGACAAGTGAGGCAATGCGAGGCGAATGCAACAGGAGACAACAAGCATACCAGTTGATGTGGGAGTGGGATAAGTGACTGAAACAAATTAGCCTATCATAGATCTGAGAGGACCTTAAGGGAAGATATGAGGAGCAGCAACCATTAAGGCAGTGGAAAATGATAGATCAGTTAGGTGCCTAAAGTGAGTCAGTATACCTCTGTCGCCTGGCAGCTGACGGAACGCTGGTGCGCGAGCTCAGGCGTGACATGCTTAGGAAAATAATAGTGACTATGCGTTCAAGGTAAATAAGGATGCCATTTTAAATAAATAAGTAAATAAATATTTTATTCTCGACAAAGCGAGACACGCCATTCGGACATGATCAGCATAGTGCAATATTGTACCTGATAGCAGAATAAGCAGCACCAACAGCGGGAGTAGTAAAGTTGGAGACAGTAGTGTAGGCCCATATGGCTCAAAGGTTGTATGAAGTCTATGTACACAGAATGCGAGAGATAGAGATAATAATCAGCTCACTAATATGGTATGTTGATGAGGAACTAGTCCGATGAGGTCCCGTAAGCCGTGTGGGTCAGGTGAGTGAAGTATGAGGAAGCTGGTGAAAAATACCTAAGAATAGTGGCATGTCACTAATCAGATATGTAGGCGCGTTCGTGCGAGAGAAAATATATGTACAGAACTTGTAAATGTGATGTCGGTCAACCTGCCTATGTGTTGGGGGCGGTGACTTTATTGAGTGGCGAGTCACATCCGCCACGTCGCAAGGTTGTTAAACAGACATTTGTGGCTTTTTGCAGGGAATACGCTTGCCAGACGAAGAACTACCACGTCCTGGAACACTGCGGGCTGGTGCTATAATATTACCAACATTGCACCTGACCGATTATCCTCGCGGATATTCGCAGTCACGTTACGCAAGCTTGTTTCCTATGGCCGTGTGGGCGTCTTCGGAGTCGAGTGCAAGTGGTTGGAGCTGTTGAAGTCGGACGACGCAGGTGACTTGTATTGAGTTGATCAGTTTTCTAGGTTCTTAAGTGTGTCAGGATTACGAAGTGCGGGTTTTTCTTTGTTCTTTATTGATTCCGTGCCCATGGGAGCGTCGCAGGTAAGTTCTCAGCGGTGTTCCGTGCAGGTACTGTTATCCTGTAGAACAAGTGAGAAGAAAAGCGGACCGAGAAAACTGCCAACAAAATTGAACGGGACTATGTTATGGTATAAATATAAAATTTATGGTAAAGTTGTGCTAGTTGAAAGCAATGGAGTGACCCTCTACATTATACACCATAACCGTAGTTTTGCGCTCAAGCACGAGACCCGATATTTGCTGAATGTGAGAGGAAGATGTTGGCCTAAGTAGCCCAGCGCACGCAAAAGTTGCCCTGTTTGGAAACCCTGAGTATCAAGCGTTGTTAACCGGTAAAGGAGTTGAGGGAATGAGAAGAACATAGTGAGTAGTTTAATAAGCGCTTGAGATATAGGTTGAGCCATCTGTTGACAGTGTTAGAGCTTATCGTTCGAACATGTACGAGAGCCAGTGAAATTATTACGCTGGGTTAGAGGCCATGACAATAATAACGCAGCCTGCTCAGTAATCGGATGCTAAACATCTGGGTGAATGTGTGAGACGGAGTGTCAAATTTGTGACGAGAATAGGATTTATATACTACAATTGTAGCGCCAGTATGGTTGCAAAGCTAGCCCTAAAGGGACCTGGAATAGCGGAAAAAGATGGGGACTTCCACAGTGCAGCAAACGGGTAAAATTTATGACAGGAGAGGGTGATAATGGGAGTCGGGTTAGTTATGTGGAAGAAACTGCTTGCTGACAGGCCTTCAACTTTAATAATAGGAGAGAGAAGGGCTTGAATACCACAGGTTTAGTTGGAAAATGGTTATAGGGCCAGCGCTGAAGGGGACCTAGAATAACAGTATTGTTAGCAGCAGCCGCAAAAATGCTACGTGTGCCACTCTAATGTAGACATCCACGGTGGGACAATGAAGTCAAATTGACTGGTAGTTATAACTCACCAATTGATGGGTCGCTGGCAGCCTGATTAATTAGTATACAGGAGCAGCACGCTTTATTAGGCTCAGCATAGTCTGATAGGTGTACAGTGTGGAATACAAGAGAGAGCACAGACAGCAATACTTGCGACAGCTGTAGAGAGAAAACGCCAGTGGTGCCAACTGCGGAAGTGACCAAGGGTAAGGAAATAATACAGACAGCACCGCCAATTGCTAAGTTTCTACCCCAAGATTTGCGATGACCAGAGGAGGTGCAGAAAAGTATACAGTAGAGTATGGTTAAACATAGAAGTGGATGAGACCCGAAGAAGTTCAAGTGCTCAGCATCTGGCGCTGGTGGAATAAGAAAGCCATCAGTCCAATAGACGGGATGTGAGAAGTAAAATTGCATGGCAGCCGGTGAGCTGAGGCTAGTGGTACCCATACCACCATTGAATAGCTGCGATATGGACGAAGAGAGAGGCCAAACAAGAGAGGGTGACGTTAATGTGAGCTGAGATGCATGGTAGTACAGCCGAGAGTCAAAACTCAATTAGCGACCAGAAATTTCGATTTCGGTAGTCGTTATTAAGCATAGAGATAATGATTCGGACAAAGAAGAGTATCATGTTGTTGTAACTTATACCAATGAGAACCTTAGTCGATGGCAGCCGATGCTCAAAATAAGAGAGGCCTTGGCTTGAGACCTACAGGCATTTAGAGCCTGAGAGGCCGGACTAGTCCAAAAAGTTTAAGAATGCGTGCCACAGTTGGAAAGATAAGCAAACGAGGACTAGATAGCTGCGCTGACGCTAGTGGTACCTATAACACCATTGAACGGATGCGATATGGACCAAGAGAGGGAGACGATACCTGTGAGCTGAGAAGAATGATAGTGGAGCCAATAGGCAAAATTAATCAAGGACCTGAATTTCCGGTTTCGGTAGGGGTCCGAGCGTACAGATAATGTATCAGACGGCGAGGGCATCGTGATACTGTTACTTTTACCAATGAGAACCTTAGTTGCTGGCAGCCATTGCTCAAATGAAAAGAGGCTTTGGTCTGAGACCTATGGGCATTTGGAGACTGAGAGGCCGGACTAGTCCAAAAGTTTTAACAATGAGAGCCACAGTAGCAAGGAGAGCAAACGAGACCTAGGATGTGACGTTGACGCTAGTGATACCTATACCGCCATTGAACCGATGCAATATGAAGCAAAAGAGAAGCCAAACAAGAGAGGGGAACGTAATTGTGAGCTGAGATGCATGATAGTTGAGCCGAGAGGCAAAACTCAATCAGAGACCTGAAATTGCAATTTTGCAGGGGACCAAGCACACAGATAAGGTATCAGACGGAGGCGAGTATCATGAGGCTGTTGCTTACACCAATGAGAACATTAGCCGCTGACAGTAGATGCTGAAAAGAAGAAATGCCTTGGTTTGAGACGTATAGGCACTTGGAGCCTGAGGCCAGTGTAGTCCAGAAGGTTTAAGAGTGCGAGGCGCAGTAGGAGAACAAATCAAATGTGGCCTAGTAGGTTGTGCTGACGTTATGAGAACCTAAACTACCAATGAACAGTTGCGATATGGACCCAAAACGGAGACCAAACAAGAGAAGGGCAAGTAATTGTGAGCTGAGGACTTAAGCAGGGATTCCGGACACAAATGCTGGGACAAAGATTAAGTAAATCCACACAGAATTCAAAGAGAGGAATGGTGGGATGAATCAGGGGTTACTAAGCTGATCCATGTTGGCATGTATAGATGCAGAAAGTCAGTTTGGGCAAGGTCTAGAACCGAGTAATCAGGCAGGTTACCGTAGGCTCTAGATGATTTCGCTTAAAATGGTAGTGAGAAAGTTCCTTAGTCTGCTCGAGTTAAAAATAAATACTTTTTACGAGGAGTGGATCTGCCGTAAACCAGGCTTGTACGCCTTGATTGTCTAATCAAGCGAAGGAAACATCAACCTTTGTTGAGGCAACGCGAGACGAGCGCAACAGTCAGACAACAAGCAAGCCAGCTAGGGAACGTGGAATAAGTGGCTCATACAACCCAGCGTTTAGTCAAATTGCAATTGCCTTGGGAAGAATGTGAGGAGGAGCAACGGTCAATGCAGGTTAAGCTAAAGGTATAAGTGAAAGTGCCAAACTTAAGTCAGTATACCTCAGTCGTTTAGCAGCAGCATTCTGAAAACAGGCGAGGCCTCAGTTAAAAATGGATTGAGCAGACAGCAGAGACTATTCGGCCTAAAAGAAGTGAGGAGGTCATTTAAGTTGTCACGCAGGTAACCAGAATACAAAATATGAGACAAGGTTTGGGAAACGTCTCCTACAGAGAACAAGAAGAAAAATGGTGTGATGAATCAGCCGTCACTGAGCTAATCCATTGCGGCATGCATAGCTTCATAAGTGCAGGATGCGGCGGGAGCAGGAACAGAGTAACCATGTAGGTTAGCATGGGCTCAGAATGACAGGGATTAGAGAGTCACTAAACGTAATTTTGCCTGGTCAATGTTAGAATAAAATTCACCCCGGGTGAATCTGCTGTAACCCAGACTTTTAAGCCTCAATAGTCTAGGTTAGGTAAGAAAACTACAAACACAGGTGAGTCAATGGGAGACGAACGCAGCAGGCAGACTTCAGGCAAGCCAGCTGAGGTCAGAGTGAGATAAGTGGCTCAAACAAATAGGCATATCACTTGGTGTGTCTCAACAAATTCGAGAATAAACTATTTATTTATTTATTAATTTATTAAAATGGCTTTGTAAGAAGAAGTGATGAGGACAAACCATCAAAGCAGGGGAATATAAGGATCAGTGGAAGTGCCAAGCTTGAGTAAGTATCACTCATTTGAATAGCAACTGGCTTAATATTATATAATGTTGCCTACCTATAATTAAATGCTTGCTTATGTATCTATTAACGACCTTACTCAGATCACTCAGTCTAACCAATCCTCCTTTCTCTTTTCTTGTGCTGATTCGATGCTGCACTGCCCCTTTCGAGCTGATGGCTAGGTACTATCTTCGTCACCCTCCAAGGGCATCCATCAAATTCTGCTTGGTCTATCGGCAAGCAAATGTATTCATTTCTATATTTTTAATTTCTTCATACTTCATTATTCCTTGTTCAATTGGGGCCAGGACTGGGTTGGTCTCTTGAGTTAAGAGTTTGCAGCATCCAACCAATATAAGTACACCCATGCAAATTATGCTGCTACTGACTCTAGCTTTAACAAAAAGGTGCCATATTTGATTGATTAGAATTAAGGAACGGGCGGAGGCTTAATTGCCAATAATGAATGCATAAAACAACTCTTATGCAGAAAGCATTGGTTATCTAGATGATGGCTTAATTACTATGTTGCCACACAAACACAGAGCCAGTTAGAGCAAGGAAGTGCGCGTGAAAGCCATATATGGCGTACACTGCATGGAAGCAGGTCCCCTGCACATGGTTCCGTGGATATCCATGTTAATTTACTTGAACATTGATTAAATGAACATTCCCTGTTTCTCCCAGTTTCCTGATCACCCTAATAAGTTCAAACTGTGAATAACTTCAAATATCCCGTATTTGAACCATTGCATAATACACGTACAATTAAATAGCATTATGCGGTCACGTTGCACCAGTAGATTAGACCAATCAGTTGGTCAGTGCACCGCATTATCGAGGAATAAAACGTTTCTTAGTTTCTTAGTTAACTACAATCTGAACCCGCACTACAATCTGAACCCGCGAAATTTGAAACGGTGCGTTTTCGTTGCGTTCCAACTTGCCATACCCTGAGTTGAATACAGTAGCGTTTTAGCCCCTTTTGTGTTACTTTAACGTAACACACTCCTACTACTAACTCGTGTGTTCCGTTTTTGGACTTTTGTCCAACACATTTTTTCCACTGTCGTTTGTCGTGTTCACGTTTTTCCTTTTTGTCCGTATATACCCTTGTGTTTACCAGTTTTTATATCCATTATTTACAACATGGTCGTCAAACGTCGCGTACCTTCCACATCTGTCAAGAAACCAGTGAAATCTTCAGCGCCTTCGACCGCCAAGGCTAGTCCACTCCAAACACGGGAGTGCAAAGTAATGCTCTCGGATCCACTAGCTGAGGCTTTGCAAAAAGTGTCTGCCCTGGAAAGTCAAGTGAACGAGTTAAAAAGTCAAATTGTGACTATTACCGAGACTCTTGACAAGCTCACACCTTTTGTCAACTTAACCAAACACCAAAGTGGAGAAAATCTGACTGATATAGTCGCAACTGGTGAACTATTGAGCAATATTGCGCACGAAGTTAGTGAACGCATGCGCCGCGCCAACAACGCTATTGTACTCAATGTACACGATAAATTGCCTCTCAAGAAGGTACTGCAAACACTCTTAGATGCTTGCCAAATGCCACATGGTTGTTGCACAGCCACTCGTTTGCGTAAGATCCCTGGACGATCTTGCCCAATCGTGATCAAGTTTGGCAACCACGACTTTGCTAGAAGGTTTATTGACGCCCGTTTTCTCCTAAGACATCTGCCTAATCTCGGGCCAATCCTGATAAAACCGGACAGAACACCGCTACAGAGATCCATTCTGCCTAAACCAAAACTAACCAAAAGAACAACGCAAACAACACCACCCTCGGGAGCGCAACTGACTACCACTCATCCAACTTCAACTCCCACCGCTTGCTCTTCTATGGTTTATAATGTGGACATGGATATAACACAAGAACGACAAATAGACCCCGCCATACTAGAGCCGCCTGGGAACAAAGGATGCGTTAATAGCATCGAAACTGGGACTGTTTCAATGACAGCAACAACCAGTACAGCCGTGGACAAAACACACCGTCCGCGTCCAACTAACCCGTCAGACATGTATGACACAGAATCGGAAGTTGAAAGCATTGACTTCTTGTCGTCTTACACGCCCCTTACCAGTGTCATAAAAGATTCCGCGCAAACTCCTACTGGTCCGACTCCAACGTCTAGCAAACCTCAACCACGATGTTTGATTGCTAAGACTCCTCGGCTTCCATCAAAACCACAACAGTACAGCAAAGTTACAACACGCGAACGTTCCAACGTGGCCAAGACAAACCCCCGTGGCTACCGATTAAGCAAAACACCCAGTACGTTCGCATGGACATACCGAAAGTCCCGCCCCCCTATTCTGGGCCGAAGTCTGCTTATGCGACCACCAAACTGGAACAGCCTGGTCGCCAGAAGTATCTGCTCAACACCCCAAGCCCCCTACTTCGTAAGTCAAATCCGAGCAAGTCGGGTTTCACTGCTGATCGAGTCACAATACCACACAGACAACGACCACCTAGATACATTAACCCTATGAGTATCACAAACACCGCACCCCCTCGGCCTTTTGCACCCAGCGAACCTGTGCTTCGACCATCACATGCGATCCCTCCGCAAATCGCCCAAACATCTCCAGCATCCCCTTTTTTATGGAACGCGGCAAATTGCGGACCCCCGATCCAAGCATGCCTGCATCAAGCTACGGCGCTATACCACCTAACCCGACTACTGGAAATGATGCAACCGACGGCGTCCAGTCTGCTCCAGCCACTTGGACAACGTCTCTGACCCACTGCACTACACCTGACCACGCGCCTGATCTCACAACTCAAGCTTATATACACCCGAATACATCTTACTCTCCCCTACAACCTACTGTCCCTGACCACCGCCAGCCTCTTACCTTATCTTATACTGATTCATCGTTCATGCACCTCAACGCATGCATACAAACAAACCTCTCATCACAACGGCGTTCGCCAGATGCTCCGTTGGCCGCATCCCTCATCCAGACCAATCTGACCGACTCGTATACAATCCTACTATTCAATGCTCGATCTATCAAAAATAAAATGCACCTTCTCGCCCCTCTCATACTTCTGTCCAGTCCGCATGTAGTGCTGATAACTGAAACGTGGCACGCAGCTGATATGCCTGATGACCCGCTGCACATTCCTGGGTACAGGACTTTCTGTAGCGGACGCATAAATCAACGTGGCGGCGGTTGCCTTATATACGTCAGCAATGAATTCCACGCATCTTCTTTTCAAACCATACCACTTGGAAATCCAGAAGATTCTGTCTGGATTCAGGCCATAGGAGGCCAAGTTGACATTGTGATAGGCTGCATCTACAACCCACCGCATCCGACTAGTGCTAGAGCTGACGAATTGGCTAAGCTCTTTCACGAAGTTTCATTCCTTCCAGCCCGTCATAAAATAATCGGCGGAGACTTCAATATGCCCCACATCTCGTGGCTTACTCAATCAGCACCATCTAGGTACAGGGCCTTCATAGACACTGTCTTCACACATGACTGGACTCAACATGTGCGCGCACCCACAAGACTGTCCAACTCCTTGGACCTAATATTCACCAACGGTATCCCGCATGCAACTGCCAGTGTGTTAGATAACATTCCGGGCAGCGACCACAAGGTTGTGAGGCTATCATTCAAGCTAGCCAAATTCCTTCATCCTGTTGGCCCGATCTACGCTGCCTTTAGGCCTCTACAGCATATGAATTGGGAGGCCTTCTCTTCACTTCTCCGTGCCGCTCCTTGGGACACTTTCTTCCTGACAACTAGTACAGACACTGCGACTTGTGAACTTTACAATAACTTCACGCTTTGTCTCGATACCCTAGCCCCAATGGAGCGTTCGATCAGGAGACCTCAAAATTCCGATGACGCCCCCACGCGTAAACTTACCACTAAGCTTAAGAAAATGCGCTCTCGCTACAAGCATACTAAGGATTTTCACCTCATAATTCGTATTAACGAAATGCTAGTGGAATGGAGAAACTCGCAAAATCATGTACACACTTTAGCTGAGCGTACTGCGCTGCGCAGTGCGAACAAGGCTAAGTCACTTGTACGACTTATGAAGCATCGCAGTGGCCGCAACGACTTACCCATTAACTCACTAGTGCTTCCTGATAACAGGGTTATTACTGATGCAGCAGAGTTGTGCGAGTTCATTAACGCACACTTCTGTGATGCCTTCATCAGCACTAATGTGTTACTGCCAAATACGATTCCAAAGTTTACCAACGATCGCATTCACACCATTGATTTCGACCTGAACAATATTAGTCGAGCTCTACGCTCACTGAAACTGACACACAACGCCGGCCCCGACGGAGTCCCATCTTCCTTACTATTACTCGGAGGCCCGGATATTCCAATCTTTCTTCTCAACGTTTTCACCCTCTCCATGAAGAGCGGAAACTACCCATCTATTTGGAAACACTCCATAGTCGTTCCACGGCACAAACGAGGCTGTCGCCAAAATATCGACAACTATCGACCTATAAGCCATACACCATTTGCGTCCAGAGTTATGGAAAGGATAGTCAAGGAGGGGATGCTTCATTTTCTACTGCAGCGCAATCTCATAAATAAGTCCCAACACGGGTTTTTGCCGGCTAAATCGTGCCAAACATGCCAGTTTGAATTCTTGAACTACGTGACACACTCCATTGACTCGGGGCATGCGCTGGTCATTATCTTCTTAGACATGAAAAAGCGTTTGACCGGGTTCCACACAATGGACTGCTGACGAAACTAGCTGCATTCGGTGTCACCGGCCATCTTCTTTCTTGGTTTTCTTCCTACCTCTCTAGCCGAACGCAGTCAGTAAAACTAGGTGACACATCTTCCAAAAGAGCACCCGTAACTAGCGGAATATTTCAAGGTAGTGTACTTGGCCCTCTGCTGTTTCTGTTATACATTAATGACGTGTTCCGCGTCTTTCGATACGGCACTCCATACGTTTTTGCCGATGATATCAAAGTTGTATTTTCGTTCGAGCCTAGCCACATACAAAATAGCCTCTCAAAAATTCAGAACGATCTTCGTGCTCTCAAAAATTGGTGCGATACTTGGCGACTAGAATTCTCACCAATGAAATGCAATGTTCTCTCCTATCGTTGCACTATACCACACAACACCCTGACGCATAACGGCACATCCTTAGGTAACAGCTTCACCGTGCGCGACCTTGAGGTGCTTTACTCTAGCTCGCTAACTTTCTCCGAACAGGCCAGCTATAGCTTTGCCAAAGCCAGATATATTATTGGGTATATAATGAAGTCAGTAAGCCTGGCGAAGTCTCGGCTCATGCTTTACAAAGTGTGCTCGACCGATTCTAGAGTACTGCTCGCTAGTCATCTCCAATTCACGAAAGATTGATAGATTGAGGATCGAGAAAGTCCAGCGGTCTTTCACTTAGCGCATTCTTGGTCCATCTACGCTCAACTATCAAGGACGCTGCAAACTGCTTGGCCTGGAGCCTCTCTGGCCACGAAGGCTTAAAGCCAAACTTGTATTCCTCTACAAACTTCTTAAAACCCCTGACTCCTGCATAGGCGATTTTTTCAACAAATGGGGGATACACGTTACCCCCATACGCAAAAGCCTCACTCATTCTCTCTTCCTAAGACACGTCGCAACATGGCTAGATCTTGTGGGAGCAATAATCCCGAGTAACGCTTGATAAACCAGAGCAGATGGTGTAATAGTCACCGGTTGTAGTTGCAGGGGTATTGGTTTGACACGGTGGGTAGTGTAACGGGGTTTGTTGCAAATTTAAGAGTGCTTTATTGGGTTTGGGGTATGGAGTATGTAGTTACGACGATGAGACCGTGCTTGGTTGGCAATGGACTTTGGTCCAAATTTGGTAATTGGAGGTCTTGTTGTATGCTGACGAGCCATTTGTTGGCGTGGTAATTTTGGTATTGGCAATGAGTATACTTAGCCATATCGGAACGTCTGGGTATAGTCCTTTTGTTGTACTGATATGGATTGGATGGGAGACGATGGGGAGAGCTGTGGAACACCGTTGCTTTGAGCTGCTGGTGGCTAACGCTTTGTCCATAGAAGTTTGCGTTGGGTCATCAGCAACGCTGGCTAATGGAGTATACACTGATAGAAAGACCACACTCTCTAGTTCACGGTCTATGTCGCACAAGTCGGACATATCAACAGCCTGTGTACTGTATTCTGTCCTGTCTACGGCAACAGTCTAGTTTTCAGCTGATGATACCGACTTGGCAACGATAGCTTTTGGCAATTTTTGTCTTTTGATGGCTTTTTGCATCGCGGTATGTTGGTCGCTGTGAGGAACCCATTTCAACGTCACACAGGTCGAGGAAGAGGCCGGGTAGTTTGGATTTTCTTGCGCATTTGTGAGTTGGGGTTCCGTGAATGATGTCGCACGGGTTTATTTCTTCTGATAAACTAAACTAGCAGGCAAAGTTGATCCTGGCAACGGGGTTCTGGCTGGTTTTATCTGAATTCGCCCGTGGTTCGAGTGCTGATTCAATATATATCGGGCGTCAAGGAAGCTTTTAGCCAGCTCGGGGCTGCTAAATTTCATGATTATTGGGCAAGATCGGCCGAGGATTTTACGTAGTCGAGTGGCCGAATCGCAAACGTGTGGTAGTCTACAATCAATCAGAAGAATCGAAACACCTTTTTAAGCGGTGTCTTGCTGGGTACGTTGAATACAACCGCGTTATTGGCACGCCGAATGTGTTCGCTGACCTAGTGTGTAATGCTATTTAACATTTCACCCGCAGCTAGCGTATCAGGTTGGCTAGCCAAAGTTTGGACTTTGTCCAGAGTGACCAAAGGCATGACTTTGTTCAGTAGCGTTGCAGAAGATGTACACCCTTCTTTCTGCTAGTTTACCTAACTTTCGAGAACACGGCAGTTTTGCAGAGCTTCTGCTAGCGGACCTACGAGCACTACTTTGCAATCTCGTACTTGAGATGGGCCAGCCTCACTGAAGTCAGGGGCGGCTTGTTCCGGTGTTTCCTGTTTGGCATATGTGGGTGACATACGTATTTTCACCATGATAAGAATAATCAGTAAAATGTCGGAAAAAAGGTGGGGCAACAGGATGAACACGCAACGCGAACAAACGACTTTGGGAAAACGGCTTGGACAAAGGTCCAAAAACAGCAAAAAGGATTAAACAATTAATATGTGTTACTTTAGTGTAACACAAACTGAACCAGAACGCAGTGATATACAGTTCAAAGAACAGCCGGACACCACGCAGCAAATCGCACCATTTCAAGGTCATGTAGGTAGGTACCAACGTGTTAAAACCACGACTAAATGTTTGTTTGAGTAGAATAAATGCTTCAAGCTCGCCATTAAACTTGGAGCTGTGAGTTCATACAGGATTGTAAGGGCGCATGTGTCCAGCTGTTACACCAACTCTGCTTTGTGCCACTGCTATTGCGACTGATCGCTTGAATAGTGTGAGAAGGGTTCAGCGACCTATGTGGGGAGCATGGTTGTTTGGGTAATCAGATGGCTGTGCATTTAGTTAGTTCGAGTAACCCTCGCCTCGCCGCAGGGCTCTTACACAGACATCAGTGGCCTTTTATAGGGAGAACGCTTGTCATGCGAAATCCCACCACTTCCTGGAACACTGTCTCCAAACATTTGCTGGAACAGTGTAGACCCGACGCACCTGGCTGGTACCTCGAGGAAGTCATATTTTCATTGGCCGTTAAGCAGCCTGATATTGGTGGCAGGTCATAAACGAGTGATTGGCTGCTGGACAGGAGAGACCACAGGTTAGGAAGTTATGCATTGGTTCCCGTATGTTATGGTAATCAGTTGTTTTCAAGGCTCCTTTGCAGGCAAACCCCGACTATTCTTATTCTCTGCATAATGCCATCCAGCTACATCTGTTTAATGATAGCAGGCCAGTGAGAGGTGGTTGCGTCGGAGGCCTGACATCATCCCCGTTTGTCTATGTAGGTCCATTCCGTCGTAGTCCTACAAGCCAGATTGGATCATTGGTAAGTTTCTGTTGCCAGCTTCAGACCACAGGGAAGAAAAGGGAAAGCAACGAAAGGAACAGCAGAAGAGACCAAGAAGGAAAAATTTGACACCTTGTGGAGTGAATGTAAAGTCATATAAATAAATAAATAAATTTTTATTCTCGACAATGCGAGGCACACCTTTACTGGCATGATCATATTTAGCTATCATAGTGTGATCAAATTGTACAAAAGGACATGTTTGGCATAACAGTGTAAGTAAGTATATGAGTGTATATACGTATGTAATTGTGTAGGAATGTAGCTTGTGTTTTTGAATGCGCCGAAGCATTTCTGACTGTTTGTTATCGTCAGGAATATGAGAATTAGCGATTGATTTTCGTGGGTTGGATAGCGTTTTCCGAATATCCACTGGACAGTGACTTTAGTTTGTGGCGAGTCACATCCGCCACGTCGCAGTGTTGTTAAGCAGTGTTGTTACAACCTGGTAAAAATGATAAAGGAAATGCAAAGAAAATATTCTGTCTTTTGTGCTCTGCGACAACATAAAGGTTCTAAGCGGGCGGAGGTTGCTGACAAATTAGAAGCAGGAATGGTAGGATGAATGAGGACAAAGGGAAGACAGTGGCAAGCAAAGTCAACATGTAAAGCTAGATAAGGACGAAAGAAAATGGGATAAATTTATATGCACTAGTTGCCCTGAATTGACTGCTCAAGCTGATTGGTATTAATAGCAAATAGATGAAAAACCGGCAAGTTACTACCTCAAAGCAGAAGTAGGTGCAAAAGGCCGCAAACAGCTACGTTAACTTTCAAAGCTAGCAATGACATTCTGCGCAAGAGCGACAGACGGTGGAATGATAGATGTGTGCTTTCAAGTAGCTAGGGACAGAGCATCGCTTAGTGCTCAATAGTCAGAGAGTTGTCAGAGGTGAGAGCATCAGCTCATACTGAGTGCATCAAAGGCGGCATGCAGTGACCCATGCGGGCAGGGTTAGGCACGTTTAAGAACGAATTAATGCGGCAGGTAAGCATAAGCTTGGTATTTTGGGGCATAGAAAGGTGTTATGAAAGCTAATTTGTCTGGATGAAGTTAGATAATGCTAACCAACTTGTGAATCTGCTGTAAACCAGGCTATGACGCCTCAATGATCAACACCACCTAAGGAATCATCAAAGACAAGTGAGGCAATGCGAGGCGAATGCAACAGGAGACAACAAGCATACCAGCTGATGTGGGAGTGGGATAAGTGACTGAAACAAATTAGCCTATCATAGATCTGAGAGGACCTTAAGGGAAGATATGAGGAGCAGCAACCATTAAAGCAGTGGAAAATGATAGATCAGTTAGGTGCCTAAAATGAGTCAGTATACCTCTGTCGCCTGGCAGCTGACGGAACGCTGGTGCGCGAGCTCAGGCGTGACATGCTTAGAAAAATAATAGTGACTATGCGTTCAAGGTAAATAAGGATGCCACTTTAAATAAATAAGTAAATAAATATTTTATTCTCGACAGAGCGAGACACGCCATTCGGACATGATCAGCATAGTGCAATATTGTACCTGATAGCAGAATAAGCAGCACCAACAGCGGGAGTAGTAAAGTTGGAGACAGTAGTGTAGGCCCATATGGCTCAAAGGTTGTATGAAGTCTATGTACACAGAATGCGAGAGATAGAGATAATAATCAGCTCACTAATATGGTATGTTGATGAGGAACTAGTCCGATGAGGTCCCGTAAGCCGTGTGGGTCAGGTGAGTGAAGTATGAGGAAGCTGGTGAAAAATGCCTAAGAATAGTGGCATGTCACTAATCAGATATGTAGGCGCGTTCGTGCGAGAGCAAATATATGTACAGAACTTGTAAATGTGATGTCGGTCAACCTGCCTATGTGTTAGGGGCGGTGACTTTATTGAGTGGCGAGTCACATCCGTCACGTCGCAAGGTTGTTAAACAGACATTTGTGGCCTTTTGCAGGGAATACGCTTGCCAGACGAAGAACTACCACGTCCTGGAACACTGCGGGCTGGTGCTATAATATTACCAACATTGCACCTGACCGATTATCCTCGCGGATATTCGCAGTCACGTTACGCAAGCTTGTTTCCTATGGCCGTGTGGGCGTCTTCGGAGTCGAGCGCAAGTGGTTGGAGCTGTTGAAGTCGGACGACGCAGGTGACTTGTATTGAGTTGATCAGTTTTCTAGGTTCTTAAGTGTGTCAGGATTACGAAGTGCGGGTTTTTCTTTGTTCTTTAGTGTTTTCGTGCCCATGGGAGTCTCGCAGGTAAGTTCTCAGCGGTGTTCCGTG
Source organism: Dicrocoelium dendriticum (assembly GCA_944474145.2). NCBI lineage: Eukaryota > Metazoa > Platyhelminthes > Trematoda > Plagiorchiida > Dicrocoeliidae > Dicrocoelium > Dicrocoelium dendriticum. The sequence continues at coordinate 88,397,706 of OX104063.1, forward strand.
CAGGTACTGTTATCCTGTAGAACAAGTGAGAGAAGAAAAACGGACCGAGCAAACTGCCAACAAAATTGAGCGGGACCATGTTATGGTATAAATATAAAATTTATGGTAAAGTTGTGCTAGTTGAAAGCAATGGAGTGACCCTCTACATTATACACCATAACCGTAGTTTTGCGCTCAAGCACGAGACCCGATATTTGCTGAATGTGAGAGGAAGGTGTTGGCCTAAGTGGCCCAGCGCACGCAAAAGTTGCCCTGTTTGGAAACCCTGAGTATCAAGCGTTGTTAACCGGTAAAGGAGTTGAGGGAATGAGAAGAACATAGTGAGTAGTTTAATAAGCGCTTGAGATATAGGTTGAGCCATCTGTTGACAGTGTTAGAGCTTATCGTTCGAACATGTACGAGAGCCAGTGAAATTATTACGCTGGGTTTGAGGCCATGACAATAATAACGCAACCTGCTCAGTAATCGGATGCTATACATCTGGGTGAATGGGTGAAACGGAGTGTCAAATTTGTGACGAGAATAGGATTTATATACTACAAATGTAGCGCCAGTATGGTTGCAAAGCTAGCCCTGAAAGGACCTGGAATAGCGAAAAAAGATGGAGACTTCCACAGTGCAGCAAACAGGTAAAATTTATGACAGGAGAGGGTGATAATGGTAGTCGGGTTAGTTATGTGGAAGAAACTGCTTGCTGACAGGCCTTCAACTTTAATAATAGGAGAGAGAAGGGCTTGAATACTACAGGTTTAGTTAAAAAATAAATATATAAATAATATATTCTCAGTTTCATAGAGACACACCAACGCAGGCATTATCAAGGGAAAATGGTTATAGGGCCAGCGCTGAAGGGGACCTAGAATAACAGTATTGTTAGCAGCAGCCGCAAAAATGCTACGTGTGCCACTCTACTGTAGACATCCATGGTGGAACGATGAAGTCAAATTGACTGGTAGTTATAACTCAATAATTGGTGGGTTGCTGGCAGTCTGATTAGTTAGTATACAGGAGCAGCACGCTTTATTAGGCTCAGCATAGTCTGATAGGTGTACAGTGTGGAATACAAGAGAGAGAACGGACAGCAATACTTGCGACAGCTGTAGAGAGAAAACGCCAGTGGTGCCAACTGCGGAAGTGACCAAGGGTAAGGAAATAATACAGACAGCACCGCCAATTGCTAAGTTTCTACCCCAAGATTTGCGATGACCAGAGGAGGTGCAGAAAAAGTATACAATAGAGAATGGTTAAACATAGAAGTGGATGAGACCCGAAGAAGTTCAAGTGCTCAGCATCTGGCGCTGGTGGAATAAGAAAGCCATCAGTCCAATAGACGGGATGTGAGAAGTAAAATTGCATGGCAGCCGGTGAGCTGAGGCTAGTGGTACCCATACCACCATTGAATAGCTGCGATATGGACGAAGAGAGAGGCCAAACAAGAGAGGGTGACGTTCATGTGAGCTGAGATGCATGGTAGTACAGCCGAGAGTCAAAACTCAATTAGCGACCAGAAATTTCGATTTCAGTAGGCGTTATTAAGCATAGAGATAATGATTCGGACAAAGAAGAGTATCATGCTGTTGTAACTTATACCAATGAGAACCTTAGTCGATGGCAGCCGATGCTCAAAATAAGAGAGGCCTTGGCTTGAGACCTATAGGCATTTAGAGCCTGAGAGGCCGGACTAGTCCAAAAAGTTTAAGAATGCGTGCCACAGTTGGAAAGATAAGCAAACGAGGACTAGATAGCTGCGCTGACGCTAGTGGTACCTATAACACCATTGAACGGATGCGATATGGACCAAGAGAGGGAGACGATACCTGTGAGCTGAGAAGAATGATAGTGGAGCCAACAGGCAAAATTAATCAAGGACCTGAATTTCCGGTTTCGGTAGGGGTCCGAGCGTACAGATAATGTATCAGACGGAGAGGGGCATCGTGAGGCTGCTACTTTTACCAATGAGAACCTTAGTTGTTGGCAGCCATTGCTCAAATGAAAAGAGGCTTTGGTTTGAGACCCATGGGCATTTGGAGACTGAGAGGCCGGACTAGTCGAAAAGGTTTAACAATGAGAGCCACAGTAGCAAAGAGAGCAAACGAGACCTAGGATGTGGCTCTGACGCTAGTGATAACTATACCGCCATTGATCCGATGCAATATGGACCAAAAGAGAAGCCAAACAAGAGAGGGGAACGTAATTGTGAGCTGAGATGCATGATAGTTGAGCCGAGAGGCAAAACTCAATCAGAGACTTGAAATTGCAATTTTGCAGGGGACGAAGCATACAGATAATGTATCAGACGGAGGCCCGTATCATGAGGCTGTTACTTATGCCAATGAGAACTTTAATCGATGCTCAAAGGAAGAGAAGCCTTGGTTTGGGACCTATAGGCATTTGGAGCCTGAGTGGCCGGACTTGTCCAAAAGGTTTAGGAATGAGAGCCACAGTAGCAAGAACATATAGCGACGCCTGGAATAAGGCATACAGATAATGAACCGGGCGGAGAGAAGAAGCATGATGCTGTTACTTATACCATTGATAACCTTAATCTATGGCAGCCGAGCCTCAAAAAGAGAGGCCTTGGTTTGAGGCTTATGGGCATTTGGAGTCTGAGAGACCGGACTAGTCGAAAAGGTTTAAGAATGCGTGCCACAGTAGCAAAGAGCATCAAAGTAGACCAAGGGTGCTGCGTCGACGCTAGTGGTACCTATAAGACCCTTGAACCGATGCGATATGGACCAAAAGAGAGGCCAAACAAGAGAGGAGAACGTTATTGTGAGCTTAGATTCATGCTAGTGGAGCAGAGTGGCAAAACTCAATCAGAGACCTGAAATTGCAATTTTGCATGGGGACCAAGCACACAGATAAGGTATCAGACGGAGGCGAGTATCATGAGGCTGTTGCTTACACCAATGGGAACATTAGCCGCTGCCAGTAGATGCTGAACAGAAGAAATGCCTTGGTTTGAGACGGATAGGCACTTGGAGCCAGAGGCCAGGGTAGTCCAGAAGGTTTAAGAGTGCGAGGCGCAGTAGGAGAACAAATCAAATGTGGCCTAGTAGGTTGTGCTGACGTTATGAGAACCTAAACTACCAATGAACAGTTGCGATATGGACCCAAAAGGGAGACCAAACAAGAGAAGGGCACGTAATTGTGAGCTGAGGACTTAAGCAGGGATTCCGGACACAAATGCTGAGACATAGCTTAAGTAAATCCACACAGAATTCAAAGAGAGGAATGGTGGGATGAATCAGGTGTTACTAAGCTGATCCATGTTGGCATGTATAGATGCAGAAAGTCAGTTTGGGCAAGGTCTAGAACCGAGTAATCAGGCAGGTTACCGTAGGCTCTAGATGATTTCGCTTAAAATGGTAGTGAGAAAGTTCCTTAGTCTGCTCGAGTTAAAAATAAATACTTTTTACGAGGAGTGGATCTGCCGTAAACCAGGCTTGTACGCCTTGATTGTCTAATCAAGCGAAGGAAACATCAAGCTTTGTTGAGGCAACGCGAGACGAGCGCAACAGTCAGACAACAAGCAAGCCAGCTAGGGAACGTGGAATAAGTGGCCCATACAACCAGCGTTTAACTTGCAGTTGCCTTGGGAAGAATGTGAGGAGGAGCAACGGTCAATGCAGGTTAAGCTAAAGGTATAAGTGAAAGTGCTAAACTTAAGTCAGTATACCTCTGTCGTTTAGCAGCAGGTCTGAAAACATGCGAGGCCTCTCAGTTAAAATTGGATTGAGCAGAAGGCAGAGACTATTCGGCCTAAAAGAAGTGAGGATGTCATTTAAGTTGTCACGCAGGTATCCAGAATACAAAATATGAGACAAGGTTTGGGAAACGTCTCCAACAGAGAACAAGGAGAAAAATGGTGTGATGAATCAGCCGTCATTGAGCTAATCCATTGCGGCATGCATAGCTTCATACGTGCAGGATGCGGCGGGAGCAGGAACAGAGTAATCATGTAGGATAGCTTGGGCTCAGGATGACAGGGATTAGAGAGTCACTAAACGTAATTTTGCCTGGTCAATGTTAGAATAAAATTCACCCCGGGTGAATCTGCCGTAACCCAGACTTTTAAGCCTCAATAGTCTAGGTTAGGTAAGAAAACTACAAACACAGGTGAGTCAATGGGAGACGAACGCAGCAGGCAGACTTCAGGCAAGCCAGCTGAGGTCAGAGTGAGATAAGTGACTCAAACAAATAAGCATATCACTTGGTGTGTCTCAACAAATTCGAGAATAAACTATTTATTTATTTATTTATTAAAATGGCTTTATAAGAAGAAGTGAGGAGGACAAACCATCAAAGCAGGGGAATATAAGGATCAGTGGAAGTGCCAAGCTTGAGTAAGTATCACTCATTTGAATAGCAACTGGCTCAATATTATAGTGTTGCCTACCTATAGTTAAATGCTTGCTTATGTATCTATAAACGACCTTACTCAGATCACTCAGTCTAACCAATCCTCTTTTCTCTTTTCTTGTGCTGATTCGATGCTGCACTGCCCCTTTCGAGCTGATGGCTAGGTACTATCTTCGCCACCCTCCAAGGGCTTCCATCAAATTCTGCTTAGTCTATCTTCGGTTGCCTTATTTACGTCAGCAATGAATTCCACGCATCTTCTTTTCAAACCAAACCACTTGAAAATCCAGAAGATTCTGTCTGGATTCAGGCCATATGGGGCCAAGTTGACATTGCGATTGGCTGCATCTACAACCCACCGCATCCGACTAGTGCTAGAGCTGACGAATTGGCTAACCTCTTTCACGAAGTTTCATTCCTTCCAGCCCAGCATAAAATAATCGGCGGAGACTTCAATATGCCCCACATCTCGTGGCTTACTCAATCAGCACCATTTAGGTACAGGACCTTCATAGACACTGTCTTCACACATGACTGGACTCAACATTTGCGCGCACCCACAAAACTGTCCAATTCCTTAGACCTAATATTCACCAACGGTATCCCGCATGCAACTGCCATTGTGTTAGATAACATTCCGGGCAGCGACCACAAGGTTGTGAGGCTATCATTCAAGCTAGCCAAATTCCTTCATCCTGTTGGCCCGATCTACACTGCCTTTAGGCCTCTACCGCATATGAATTGGGAGGCCTTTTCTTCACTTTGCCGTGCCGCTCCTTGGGACATTTTCTTCCTGACAACTAGTACAGACACTGCGACTTGTGAACTTTACAATAACTTCACGCTTTGTCTCGATACCCTAGCCCCAATGGAGCGTTCGATCAGGAGACCTCAAAATTCCGATGACGCCCCCACGCGTAAACTTACCACTAAGCTCAAGAAAATGCGCTCTCGCTACAAGCGTACTAAGGATTTTCACCTCATAATTCGTATTAACGAAATGCTAGTGGAATGGAGAAACTCGCAAAATCATGTACACACTTTAGCTGAGCGTACTGCGCTGCGCAGTGCGAACATGGCTAAGCCACTTGTACGACTTATGAACCAGCGCAGTGGCCGCAACGACTTACCTATTAACTCACCAGTGCTTCCTGATAACAGGGTTATTACTGATGCAGCAGAGTTGTGCGAGTTCATTAACGCACACTTCTGTGATGCCTTCATCAGCACTAATGTGTTACCGCCAAATACGATTCCAAAGTTTACCAACGGGCGCATTCACACCATTGATTTCGACCTGAACAATATTAGTCGAGCTCTACGCTCACTGAAACTGACACACAACGCCGGCCCCGACGGAGTCCCATCTTCCTTACTATTACTCGGAGGCCCGGATATTCCAATCTTTCTTCTCAACGTTTTCACCCTCTCAATGAAGAGCGGGAACTACCCACTTATTTGGAGACACTCTATAGTCGTTCCACGGCACAAACGAGGCTGTCGCCAAAATATCGACAACTATCGACCTATAAGCCATACACCATTTGCGTCCAGAGCTATGGAAAGGATAGTCAAGGAGGGGATGCTTCATTTTCTACTGCAGCGCAATCTCATAAATAAGTCCCAACACGGGATTTTGCCGGCTAAATCGTGCCAAACATGCCAGTTTGAATTCTTGAACTACGTGACACACTCCATTGACTTGGGGCATGCGCTGGTCATTATCTTCTTAGACATGAAAAAGCGTTTGACCGGGTTCCACACAATGGACTGCTGACGAAACTAGCTGCATTCGGTGTCACCGGCCATCTTCTTTCTTGGTTTTCTTCCTACGTCTCCAGTATAACGCAGTCAGTAAAACTAGGTGACACATCTTCCAAAAGAGCACCCGTAACTGGCGGAATATTTCAAGGTAGTGTATTTGGCCCTCTGCTGTTTCTGTTATACATTAATGACGTGTTCCGCGTCTTTCGATACGGCACTCCATAGGTTTTTGCCGATGATATCAAAGTTGTATTTTCGTTCGAGCCTAGCCACATACAAAATAGCCTCTCAAACATTCAGAACGACCTTCGTGCTCTCAAAAATTGGTGCGATACTTGGCGACTAGAATTCTCACCAATGAAATGCAATGTTCTCTCATATCGTTGCACTATACCACACAACACCCTGACGCTTAACGGCACCTCCTTAGGTAACAGCTTCACCGTGCGCGACCTCGGTGTGCATTATTCTACCTCGCTAACTTTCTCCGAACAGGCAAGCTATAGCTCTGCCAAAGCCAGCTCTATTATTGGGTATATAATGAAGTCAGTAAACCTGGCGGAGTCTCGGCTCATGCTTTACAACGTATGTGCTCGACCAATTCTAGAGTTCTGCTCGCTAGTCATCTCCAATTCACGGCAGATTGATAGATTAAGGATCGAGAAAGTCTAGCGGTCTTTCACTACGCGCCTTCTTGGTCCATCTACGCTCAACTATCAAGGACGCTGCAAACTGCTTGGCCTGGAGCCTCTCTGGCTACGAAGGCTTAAAGCCAACCTCGTATTCCTCTACAAACTTCTTAAAACCGCTGACTCCCGCATAGGCGAAATTTTTAACAGATGGGTGATACACGTTACCCCATACGCAAAAAGCCTCACTCATTCTCTCTCCCTAAGACACCTCGCAACATCCTTTCAAATTTCTTCCACTATAGATATGCGCACGTATGGAACAAGCTACCAGGAACAGTCAGCGCATCAGAAAATGCAGTGCAGTTCTCCTCGGCCATAAAACGGTTACTCAGCGTCCCAAAAGTGGCGGAACTTTTGGGCAGCTGCGTTGCTGAAGATGAACTCTGGCAACAAGGACCTGCTCACATTTAGGACATGTAACCACACAGCCACCGTATACTCCATTGCACGGATAACTCTCGTGGCCTGGCTGTAAGCTAGCCTCGTCCGACCAGTCTACTGCTTTCTGACTGCTTCCAGACATCAGCGACGTTAGCGATTTAGGCTCTGCAGTCCCAGCACTTTGGTCTCCTCATCTTCTGCTCTTTGCTCGAAATGATAACTGCCTCTTCATACAGTTACTTTCCACCCTAACTGCTCTTTTCTCATGATACCTATTACCTTTATCCCCGCATTATTTTGCCGGCATAGACGTTAGCAACCGCGGCTCTACACCCCAAACACTCTGTTCCCCTCATCTCCAGGCCTCTCCTTGGCATGGTAACTGGCTTTTCATATAGCCGCTGGCGTCCCTCTTCTTATGACACTCATCCCTGCTATCCACAAGTTAATTTGGCGGCATAGCTTCATCTTGCTGGCCTATCCGGACTCGTCCGAACGGTCTCCTGCTTTCTGACCTACCTCGGACTTCTGAGATCCCAATGACCTAGGCTCTGCCGACGTAACGTCCTGCAACCCTCAACTGAAATGCATTGTTGGCCTTAATTAATCCTTATTACTATGTCCCCTTTCTTCCTGTACGTGCCTATTCTGCCGATGCTTCCCTTTATTACTTAGACCTAAATTTTACGGTTTTCACTCTTCGAGCTGATATTCTAATCTCATCTCAATAGTCTCTTTGCTTCTGACTATTGTGACCTGAATGATTAGGGTTGGGCAGACTTGTCGGTCTACTCCCATAACCCGTAGAACATCTTTGGCTTTTCCACCTCTTCTGAATAGAGTATTTTCCTTTTCGCACTCTATTTGCATTAATTTTTCAATTAGACGTAAATCTCTTCGGACCTGGCTCTAATCTATCCTCGGCTGACCAGTCTCATGATTCTGACTGCTCCGAGACATCCGAGACGTTATCACTCGAGGCTCTACATTCCAAACACTCTGTTCCCCTCAACTCAAGACCTTTCCTTGACATGCTAACTGGCTCTTCATATAGTCACTATCGTCCCAAAAGCTTCTTTTCTTACGATACTCCTTAACGCTGACGTAACGTCCTGTAACCCTCAACTGAAATGCATTGTTGGCCCTGGTTAATCTTTATTGCTATGTCCCCTTTCTTCCTGAACGTGCATATTCTGCCGATGCTCACCTTTAATACTTATACCTATATTCAACGGCCTGCTCTCTTTGCATCCGACTACTGTGACCCCATTGATCAGGGATAGGCAGACTTATCGGTCTACTCCCATAACCCGGAGAACATCGTTGGCTTTTCGACCTCTTCTGAAGGGTATTTTCCTTTTCGCACTCTATTTGCATTAATTTTTCAATTGGACGTAAATCTCTTCAGACCTGGCTCTAATCTATCCTCGGTTGACCAGTCTCATGATTCTGACTGCTCCGAGACATCCGAGTCGTTATCACTCGAGGCTCTACATTCCAAACGCTCTGTTCCCTTCATCTCCAGACCTTTCCTTGGCATGCTAACTGGCTTTTCATATAGCCGCTGTCGTCCCTCTTCTTATGACACTCATCTCTGCTATCCACAAGTTAATTTGGCGGCATAGCTTCATCTTGCTGGCCTATCCGGACTCGTCTGAACGGTCTCCTGCTTTCTGACCTAAATTCTACGGTTTTCACTCTTTGAGCTGATTTTCTAATCTCGTCTCAATGGTCTCTTTGTTTCTGACTATTGTGACCTGGATGATTAGGGATGGGCAGACTTATCAGTCTACTTTCCCGTCTCAGTGGTCTCTTTGCTTTTGACTGCCGTGACCCGATTGATCAGTGTTAGGCAGAATGGTCTCCTGTTGTCTGACCTCTCTCGGGCTTCTGCGATCTAACTGTTCTAGTCACTGCCGACGCAACACTTTGTTACCCTCACCTCAAGAACGTTGCTGGTCGTGACTAATCGTTATCATCATGTCCCCTCTCCTCCCTAACGTGTCCATTCCTGCTGATTCTCTCCGACAAAATTCATAGCTTACTATTACGCCTTTCTCCTTATGAGCCGACTTTCTAGTCTGGTCTGAACGACCCACCTTCCGACTTCTGTGACCCTAATGATCAGGGGTCGGCAGACCCAATGGTCTGTTCATATCACGTCGGGAATATCGCTGACTTTTCCACTCATCAATGAAACTTTTCCTTTTCTCATTTTGTTTGCATTCCTTTTTCCACTGGTCAGGCAACTCTCCGGATCTGGCACTACTCTAGCGGCGTCTGACCAGCCACTTGCTTTCTGACTACTTCCTTACATTCCAAACGTTAACGATCTTGGCTTTGTTGTCCTGGTGCTCTGTCCCCCTTATCCTGAGACCGTTCCTCTGCATGCAACCGCCTTTTCATATAGCCACTTGCTCCCCAAACTGCTTTTCTGATGACACTCATTACTTTATTCCCACCTTACTTTGGAGGCCTAGCTTCAGCTTGCTGACTTACCCGGGTTTGACTGTACGCTCTCCTGTCTTCTGACATCGCTCGGACTTCTGTGATCTAGACTCTGCCGACGAAAGTCTGTTACCCTCACCGCAAGACCACCGCTGGTCATGATTGAACCTTATTATCATGTCCCCTTTTTTCCTTAACATGTCCATTTCTGTTGATGCTCTCTGTCAGCACTTAGACTTTACTAATACGACTTTCACCCTATGAGCTGACATTCTGGGCTCGTCTCAACGATCTCGTACCTTCCGACTTCCGTGACCCTAATGATCAGAAGCCGACAGCTCCAACGGTCTGCGCAAGCACCTGGAGCATATCGTTGGCTTTCTTTTACTTTCTCTTCTCACCCATAGAGCCTTTTTTCACACTCTAGTCTGACTTATCTGGTTCTGGCTGTACGGCCTCCTGCCTTCTGACCACTCTCAGACTTCTGAGTTCTAAATGCTCTAGTCTCTGCAGACGCAATGCTCTGTCTCCCCCGCCTCCAGAGCACTGCTGCTCATGATTCATCACTAGTATATCCGCTTTTATCCTTAACACTTCTATCCTGTTGACGCTCTGTTAACGTTCTGACATTTATAATACGGCTTTCTCTCCATGAGCCGATATCCTCCTCTCATCTCCATGGTCTCCTGCTTTCCGAATACTGAGCCCATACTTTTGAACCATCGACAGGTCCAAAGGTCTGTTCGCAACATCTCGAGATCTTTGTAGGCTCTTCCACTTCCCCTTAAGTGTCTCCTTCACGATTACATTCTTTCATTTTCGCGCTCTGTCTGCCTTCCTTTATCCATTGGACGGATAACACTTCGGGCCTGGCTCCACTCTAGCCTCGTCTGACCAGTCTCCTACTTTCTGACTGTTTCCAGAAATCAGAGACGCACGTGTTCTAGGCTGTGCAGTCACAACACACCCTGTCCCTTAGCCTGAGAGCTTCGTTTGATATGCTAACGGGCTTTTTATATAGCCTCTGTAGTCCCGCAAATTTTCTTTCTCGTGACATTCACTACTGTTATCCCTACTTTAAGCTGACTGCCTAGCTTCATCTTGCTGACTTATCCAGTCTCATCTAAACGATCTTTTGCTTTCTGACCCTTCCCCAAACACTTCTGCTTCATCTTCAATCTTTCATTCCTTACTGATCCGTGTTCTGCTCGATTCTCGTCGTATTTCGCCACTTATATATACGTGTATATGCGATATTTCAATAACAATTACATGCATAGGGGTACAATAGTTCAGGCATCGCCGCAATTGATTGACTGCATTCCAGATGCATTCCTTTCTTCTGTCTGTGTGGCTGTCTCTGTTCGTTTCCTTTTTTCTCCCGAGTCTGTCACAGGTACGGCGACACGCACCCAAGGAATTGTCCTCCGTTTCGACAACAATACAAGGCACACAGTTCCTATACCTGGACATGAGCGGAAAATTATCAACCTTTTTACAACATACTTACCGGACAAATCAATCAATATCTTGCACTGATACAATTCTTCCGCGGCATGAACCACTGAGTTCAATTTACCTAACAATACTTCTTCCACATATCTCTTGACTGGAGGACTTTCGGCTACGGAAGGCACATTCTCCTGCCAATACAAAGCTTGAACAATCGGTCATTCTAAGCTCTTCAATCCGCTTTGACCGCTCAAATGGCCGTGGTTTCCTTTATTTCTAATCAATTTCAATACATACCCCGGGGGATCTGCGATTCTTTAGAGGGTTGCCTATTCCGGGAGCCCAGAGAGCAATTCCAGAAGACAGATCGAGTTGCAGGGAAACTTTTATTGGTTCAGCAAAAGATTCCCTGTTAGCTAGCTATAAAAGAACGACCCCGTGGACGCTCTAGCTCGGGGAACGGATCAAGCACAGCACACAGAGCAGTCGCGCGTTGCAACCGAAGCGAGCGCCAAGCAAAAATGGCGATGAGCAAGTAAAGAATTCAAACTCAGCAATCAGTTCAACAAACCACACTGGTTGCCTAGGTGTACAATTATAGAATTTTGGTTAGAATTTTACACCGGCAAACCGGGGAATCTCCAGACTTCTACATAGCCCTCTCCCAGAAGTGACAGTGTAAGCAGTCCTTCGATCTACGTGAGAACTGTCCGTCGCTCGCCAGCCTTCTGCGAGACCAGGTTGTGAAACCCGATGCAGCTGCTGGGGGAGAACCATGCAATCGGACCCTAGTGGGCTCCCACTCGCGTCCTCCCTACGGTGTCGAAACGGTAAAAAAACTGTTTGTATGGGGGACAGTTAATAAACTTCACGTAGGCAGCTGACCAGGAAGTTCGTTCCACTTGCAGTTGACGTGCGGTGCTCCAGCGGAACGTGAAACCGAGGTGCAGCCAACCGACGGTGTATATGGAAAGCAAAACGAAAAAGCAGCATAAACGCATAGCAATACACAAAAGAGTGCAAAGCGAAAAACGTGCAAAGCTGTTTTAGGGTCTTCAAAAGGTTTTGCTCTTTTTTGGTAGTTTCAAAACGTTTTGGTCTTTTTTGTGGATTTTCAAAACTTTTGGTAAGAGCAGAAAATTTTAAAGGCACGTTCTAAGTAAAATAGTAAGTGCGAACGAAGTCTGAAAAACGAACTGAGCGTTTGAGCTTCCTACCGCGTCGACTGAGTGTAGGGCGAGTAGGAGTGCTGTCGGTTGAGGTTGTCGGTTCTGCTGGAGCGGACTGACTCGCCTGCGTTTGCGGTGCCGGCTGTGATGGCACGGGCTGTAAAGGTGCTTGCTGCACCGAAGAGTCAGACTTGTCGAGGAATGCTGTCTTGAGTCGATCGATGGTGATCGTCTCAGTGGTGTTGCGCCGTGGCTTGCTTATGTCGGGATCAGCTTGTTGGGCAGCAGCCATAGCGGCTAGATCAATGTTGGCGCCAGGCGATAAGCTGATCTGTTGAATGCGTGAAAGCGCATCCGCGACAGGATTGAGAGCACCTGAGACATGTCGTACGTCTGTCGTAAACTGAGAAATGTAGTCTCCGTGTCTAGTTCCCCGCGGCGAGTACTTGTCTGTTGCGCCATTGTTTGCGTAGATCAATGGCTTGTGGTCGGTGAAGACTGTAAAATTTCGACCTTCGAGATAATGACGGAAATGTCGGATACCTAGATAGATAGCTAACAGTTCCCCACCGAAGGTGCTGTATCGCGATTCGGCAGGTTGTAAGCGCTTTGAGAAGAAACCTAAAGGTATCCATCGATGGTCGATGAGTGGTTGAAGAACTGAACCGACGGCAGTGTCAGATGCGTCAGTTGTCAGGGAGAGTGGTGCAGATGTGTCTGGATGGGCGAGAAGCGCTATGTTGGAGATAGCGTATTTGAGCTTCTCGAAAGACAATTTAGCGTCGTCTGTAAAGTGAAAAGACCGTCGTTTACCGCGGCGCAAGTCAGTCCTTGGTTGAACAATGCTCGCGCAGTTAGGTATAAAGCGTCTATAATAGTTGACCAGGCCAAGGAATCGGCGTAACTGTTTGAAGGAACTGGGAGCAGGGTAGTCCTTCAGTGCCTGGATTTTGTCTGGCAGAGCTTCAATACCAGAGGCGGATAGGCGGTGGCCAAGGAAGTCGATGGAGCTTTGGCCAAGCTCGCATTTATCGGGGTTGACGGTAACCCCATGCTGGGTTAAGCGCTGGAAGAGATCATCGAGTTGGTGAAGATGTTCTTCATCAGCAGAGCTCGCGATGAGTATGTCATCTAGATAAGAGCAAACGCCTTCGAGTCCTCGCGTTACCTCATGAATGAAACGCTGAAAAGTTTGGGCAGAGTTGCTGAGGCCGAAAGGCATTCTGAGGTACTCGAATAGACCAAATGACGTGATGACTGCTGTTTTAGCAATGTCATCTGGCGCCACAGGTATCTGATGGTAGGCACGAACTAAGTCGACTTTGCTAAAATAGACTTGCCAGCTAAAGCTGAGGTCAAGTCGTGCATGTGCGGAATGGGGTACTTATCCGGGACCGTAACTTTGTTAAGTGCCCTGTAGTCACCACAGGGGCGCCAGTCACCGGATTTCTTCGGCACCATGTGCAATGGTGCTGCCCATGGACTTTTGGACGGGCGGATGATTCCCAGTTCGAGCATTTGCTCGAATTCCGCCTTAGCAGCTTTGAGCTTGTCCGGTGCTAGTCTGCGAGGGCAGGCCGAAACAGGTGGGCCCTTGGTGCAGATGTGACGCATGACATTGGACGTCACGGGAGGCAAGTCGTTCAGGATGCGAACGAGTTTAGGGTGCTTGCTGAAAAGTTCTAGAACAGGCTGTGAAGCTTGAGGTAGGACACGAATGGGTGTGATAGCAGCCACGTTGGCGCTAGTCCCGATAACACTGAGCTGTGTCCTAGAGTCGATAAGCTTCTTCCTTTTAGCGTCGACGATGAGGTCGAAGCGTTGCAGAAAGTCTATGCCTATGATGGCGAAAGGCCCAGCAACGATTATGAAAGGCCAGCGAAAGGTTCGCCGGAGGCCTAAGATGAGCGTTAGCAGCTTTCCGCCGAAAGTTGCGATTGGTGTGCCAATGGCGGCACTCAGCTTGGTCGGCGATGGTGAGACGACCTCATTTGGGCTACGGGGTATAACACTAACCTCGGCGTCAGTGTCTATTATAAACTCGGTGCCAGAAGTTAAATCCCTAACGCGGATGAGGCGACTTTGGTGTTGGCCAGGCGCGTCCGTCGCCGTTACGGACCGGCCGAGGTTTCCCTGCTTCTCGGCGAAGCTGCAAGGTTTGATACATTTACGAGCTGCGGTACCAAAACGCTGGTGGTACCAACAGCTACCTTGCCTGTTGTTAGACTTAGAACGTTTGCAGGGCGATTTTGATCGGCTATGACGACGACGGTCCATAGTAAGCTGCTGGACCTGGCGACTAAGTGTCGCGACTTGTGTTTGCAGGGCTTCTATAGCTGACTGTAAGCCAGTGATAGAAGTGCCCTGGGACGCGACGGCATTCATCTTGCTGGCGTCGACTTGTGGCTGTGATCATTCAATAACTCGATCCGCTAAATTTGCTAGTCGAGTGAGCGAAACGGAGCTCACTGTAGCAAGAATCGCTTGCGTGTTTTCCGGTAGCCGTTGTAGCCATAGTTCGCAAAGTAACGTCTCATCCATGGTTGAAAAACCAAGGAGTTGCTGTATCATTCGTAGCAGGGTTGAGGGCAGTTTGTCGCCCAGTTGCAGATCCATGAAAAGCTGCTGCAGGCGAACTTTCTCAGAGGGCATAACACGCTTGATCGTGGCCTCTTTGAGAGCCTCATAGCGGTTTTCGGTCTGAGAAATGATGACGTCACGAACCTGCATTGATATCTCCTTGGGGAGATAGGACAGGAGTTTGCAATACTTCGCGTAGTCAGAAGTGATTCTGTGGTTATAAAACTCGGCCTCAAGATGAGCGAACCACAAAACAGGATCCATGTCCCAAAATGGTGGAACTGAGGGTGATACAACGCTAAGTATAGACTCTACCTTAGGTTCTACAGATTCCATGGCTTGAAAAATATGACGCAAAATATAGGCTACCGTATACAAAAATAAAACCGGAAAATATGTAAAATAAATGAAACGAGCTCACCAGAGAAAAGTTCCAAATATCCGGCGCGGAGGTTGGTCCGGATTCGGGGTCACCAATTTCGAGGGTTGCCTATTCCGGGAGCCCAGAGAGCAATTCCAGAAGACAGATCGAGTTGCAGGGAAACTTTTATTGGTTCAGCAAAAGATTCCCTGTTAGCTAGCTATAAAAGAACGACCCCGTGGACGCTCTAGCTAGGGGAACGGATCAAGCACAGCACACAGAGCAGTCGCGCGTTGCAACCGAAGCGAGCGCCAAGCAAAAATGGCGATGAGCAAGTAAAGAATTCAAACTCAGCAATCAGTTCAACAAACCACACTGGTTGCCTAGGTGTACAATTATAGAATTTTGGTTAGAATTTTACACAGGCAAACCGGGGAATCTCCAGACTGCTACACTTCCGCTGGTATCACAAAAGTTACACCGACCTCCGAGCGAACCAGTACACTATGCTATCACCCAGCTAAAACCTCTTGTTTAGCTGTGCTGATTGCTGCACTCAGAAAGCAAAGTGCGCGGCTATCATCTGTGCTGAATTAAAGGCACTGGCCCCCAGGTTCACAGTGGTTGAGAAGGCGTTAGTCGGGCTTGCCTCGCTTAACTCTAAAGTGGACTTTATTGTGAATTACCGGAGTATTGCAAAGGAGGGCTCTGAAGCTGACTGCTCACCTGCTGACAGTCCATCCCTTGTTGGGTCTTTCATCTTACCGGACGCTCCAATACACATTGAGATAAATGACTCATATGTCTCGGACGGTATTGTTGACCCTCCACAAATGGAGGGCGAGTCACGTGCTTCTGGACCAGCAAAGAATAGGCGAAAGTGGGCAAGATAAGTGCGCAAACCCTCCGCACTTAAACCGAGAGGTGAGAAGACTCTCAAGATGCAACCGCCTGAGCGGGAAACGCCACCTGGTGCTGCGACTCCCTCAGTTTTACCTAAGGTTGTGCAGGCAGGGGGTGAAAAACCCCAGATGTCCATGTCGCACGCTACTCAAACTGCGGCGCCTACTCCAAACACATCCTCTCTTCCGGGGGTACAGGCCGTGGAGGCAGGCATGGACGTTAAGCCACCGGCTTTTCCGCCTGCAGGATGAAAGAGAAATCGAGACAGAACTGCCAGTACTCTTCAAGCAAGTACGAAGAGCGTCAAGAATGACGGGACTAACAAACTGGAGATTGAGACTTACGCTACAGTTGCTTCAACGGCGTCTGATAACTTGTGCCAAGTCTCATTGTCTGTGGCTAAGCCGGTTGCGGTTCATGTAAATTCCAATACCCGTGGGGTACCTACACCCCGTCGAGATGATTCTTTCATGGATAGCAGCGTGATATTCCCTAACGCAGTGGAATCCACTGCTGCCCTTCCTGCCAAACGTACAGAACGTGCAGAACCTTCTTCCCACGTAGTAGCTGTAGTCTGAGTCACACCAGCGACGTAATGTATAGAACGCGCTTGCGAATTATGTCTACTAAACAAAATTACAAAAGTTTGTATGTATCATAGGCACCGGTGAGCGCCACCAGTCTGTGTTATTGTTTCTTGATTCATTGCTCTCTCTGTTTGGCCACCTTTTGTCCGTTGCCCGTTTTCCCGAGATTCCCACAGATACATCCGCCAAAACAAGAAGGTTTATCCACTGGGACTGGCCGACCCATCCTCAAAACGCTTGGCCCTTTCCCCAGGAAACGAAAATCACACACTGGTCCAAATGGAGCTCATTCCGCCATTCCGGAGGCGCTACCTTCATGGGGTCTAAACAAATGGGTTTAGTTTGCCTCGTACTCAGAGAACAATTTACTCACCTGGAATAATATATGTACATGGATCCCCCTTTCTACAATCGAAGACAAACAACTCTGGCGTGATTACCTTCACTGCCTCAAACATTCCTATTAGCCATTCACCTGGAGCTATTCTGATGTCATTTCACGGACAGCGTTGCGCACGTATACGTGGCTATTCCGATGGTCTTCCATGGAATTTTCACTTGGCTATGGAAACAGTTACACTTACTTACATTTGCAGGAATCCCAAATCCAATTTGCGGAGAATGGCGTTTTTACCTATTAAGGACATATTCAGCCACAAGAAACAACTTCACTCACCGACCCCATGACAAGTCCAGCGAGGATAGCTGGACATGGTTTGCGAGCCGAGCATGAATATAATAGAAGAGCCGGCCTCTATTAACAATGTGTTTACTCCCCTGCATCATTATCATTCGACTCTTCGAACCTTGCACCATTGACCAGCTTCAACGACTGCTGCCGGATCAGTACTAAGCCCTTCGACCAACCAACGAAGAATTTTGGCTGTCAACCGACTGCGAATAATAGAATGCAAAATCGGTCTATACGATGCATAACCGACTTGCACAACTGTTTAACGAAAGCTACGGCAGTGTTCCAGGACGTTGTGGGTTTTCGCCTGGCAAGCGTTCTCCCTATAAAAAGCCACAAATGTCCGCTTAACAACACTGCAACGTGGCGGATGTGGCTCGCCACAAAATAAAGTCACAGCTAAGCATTTCACACTGACGCAGTCCTCAGCCTTCTACATCGAACCGGTGCAACTAATTCTGCTATGAAGAATGCTTTGTTGGAGCACAGATCATCTCTTTGGTCATTGGTTGCTTAAAGCCTTGTTTGGGCTCATGTGCTCACGGATCACTACCTGGCGAAATTAACCCCAACTTGTATTTTGACGGATTTCTGTGCACCCCAGCGCCATAATGTCCCTGGGTCTGACTATTAACTGACAGTATGCTCACTCATACGGACAACATCTTTTCTTTTATAACTTCATTTATAACTTCATTTATAACTTCATTATAACTTCATTATAACTTCATTTTCGCGTACCCGTGAAAGTGTGAAAATGTTTAGTAACAATAGTGAGAGGTTTTTTCCTCCGAGTTTTACAACGGTTGGGGAGATGCCATCTAGACCTGGATGAGTTGATGGTTTTATGGCTACGATGGCACTTTGCACCTCTCTTAACGTCACAGGGATATTGCAGTATAGTTCGGTCGTTCTTTTTGGTAGTGGAGGATGAAGTGGCCGAATGTTGGGGACAAAAGAGGAGGCAAAACTAGAGTTCATGGCCTCGCATATACAGGAGATGTCGCGCGTTATTGAACCATCGTCTAGAACCAACGTTTCAATTTCCTGAAGTGGTTTAGGGTTTCTTCTTTTGAGTAGTTGCATCAATGCACGTACTTTCTCAGGATTTCTGAGTACCCGGTTTCTTCTTGGGTTTTGCCCGTTAAGGTCAGACGTTGTAAATATAGTAAGTTCTCGTGTATTTGTAGCAATGTTGCGAAACTGTTGTTCCTGCTGTATAGCGATTTGAGTTTCTTTAGTTTTATTTTGGCTTTGGACAGAAGCTTGAGTTCACCCCTATGTTCATGGGTATTTCTCCTTACAGTAGGTGCTAGTAGATCCACAACAAGAGCAATGTTGTTTATAAACTCATTTGTAGCCACAGTAAGGTTGTGGGTTTGGAATGATGTATTCCAGTTCATGGTACTGATAAGTTCATTAAATGCGTTCCAGTCCACACGATGGAGGTTGCGAATGGGTTTTAGCCTTTTACTTGGTCGTTTAAGTAGATCAATAGTCATATCACAAAGCACCGTGTTGTGATAACAGCCAGGCAGTGGATTATCAATGAGTGTATAAGCGTTCGCGATTCCCATCGTGAATACAAGGTCCAAGGTAGTAGCACTTCTAGTTGGCTCTCTAACATGTTGAGTCCAGCCATTGAGGTGGATACATGCGATAATTTCTTCAATCTTCGCCGTGTTTCCGAGTGTGGGCAGCGTCCAGTTAACATGTGGTAGGTTAAAATCACCACACATAATTTTGGATTTGTATATGGTGCTGGAAGCAACACTGATCATATCAATTAGCTTTTGTGTTGCAAATTGTGTAGTTCAGGGCGGACGAAGGATACAACCC
Source organism: Dicrocoelium dendriticum (assembly GCA_944474145.2). Lineage (NCBI taxonomy): Eukaryota > Metazoa > Platyhelminthes > Trematoda > Plagiorchiida > Dicrocoeliidae > Dicrocoelium > Dicrocoelium dendriticum. The sequence goes on from OX104063.1 coordinate 88,416,935, forward strand.
ACTAGAAAATCAATAGATGGGATCACTAGCCATATTGTATCTTCTAAGTCAATGAACACAGGTTGATCTGCGGGGATAGCGGTCAGGTTATTTCGAAGATATATGGCACAGCCACCACCACGTTTGTGTGAGCGATCCTTGCGGAAAAGCTTATAGCCTAGAATGTTAAGCTGAGAATCACTAATTTCTGACGTGCACCAAGTTTCAGTGATAAAAACAATATCGGGGGATCTCATAAACATAAGTGTTGAAAGTATATCTAATTTAGGTAAAAGGGAACGAATGTTAATGACGACAGCTTTGAAAGACATTGTTAACATGGAATGAAAGTGGTGGGTAATGTTTGTTTCATCGTCATTGTATCTGAGATTTGTGTGTTGTGAGGTAGCTGTGGCACACTGAGCTCCAGATCGTACTGGATTGTATGAAGTACATACTCCAGTAGTTTGATTAATTTCTGATTCATAATCGTACGTGCTAGGGTAGGGATTAGTGGGGGAGAAACTGGTGGCATGCGATAGTCTAAAAAAGGACTGACATCCGTAGTATACAGGGGTGGGGAATGCTGAAGTCGACGAACTCATTTTGCTTCGGTTTGTATTGTTGCCAAATGAGTAATACAATGGGTGGTGGTGGGTGAATTTTGACTTGAGGTAGATAGGGGTTGCACCCTCTTAACTGTAAGTCCTTGTGGCCTACCAACTTTTTGTTTGCTAATTCGGTGTCGCACACATAAGGACTTTGCCAGCTTGGGGTCGCGGGATTTGGAAACGTAGTCAGAGGCATTGTGGGTAAGTGCTGGGCCGGCTCTCTGCAACTTATCCCGGCAACAGTGTCGGTTTTGCATGTAGAGGCTTGAGGACGTATACTTTTTCTCAGTTGGCCTAGCTGCAAATCCCTACACTCTGGTGGTGGTTGCTTCAGACCTAATGAGCTTTGAGTGTTTATGGGAGAAATTTTGGCAGGGCGCTTTCCCCTGTTTTTGCCTACGCTTCGGTCGGTCGGATACAACCTATAGCTTAGTTCATTCGGGTCGGATTGAAATTTATTTTTCGGGCTGCTAACGTTCACTCTGATTTTTTGTCTCGCTCACCATAGGTCTCAGGTACATTCACTGTAAACTTTAGTAAAGGCTCGCAGTTTGGAGAAGGGATAGGGGAGTTGAGTGTGTGGTCAGCAGGTGTCTGCGTCGTTGTATTTTCAGCTTGGTTGGTAGTTGTAGTTTTGGACACATCACTACTGCTATCTGAGATTCTTTCATCAGGCCGCTGAAGACTGAGATGTCCATCATCGCCTATCTTAGACGACGCAATTGACTTGCCAAGGTCGACATTGCTGATGATAGAGTCAGTACTGGCTTCTTTAGTAGGAACATGGGGCATATGATGGGTGGAGAGATTTTGTTTCATTGTTAATCGTTTTTGAAGGGGCGTTTGATCGTGTTTGATAATAATATTTTTAAAATTAGTTTGTGCAGCAAGTAGTCTTTTACTGCGTACA
>OX104063.1:88418934-88697721 GCA_944474145.2 Dicrocoelium dendriticum
GAGCGACCGACTATTTCTGCTGGGTGATTTCAACGCGCGCGTTGGGCGTGATGCATCAGCGGGGACAGATGTTATCGGTGCGCATGGCATTGGTTCAGCGAATGCGAACGGTGACAGGCTGCTCTCACTGTGTGCCACTCACGGCCTGACGATCACGAACACTCGGTTGCACTGAGTGCGAGTGATATAGCAACTTGGACGCATCCACGGAGTGGTCACGCTCACCTGCTCGACTATGTCGTCGTACGTCAGCGTGATATGCGTGAAGTGCGCATGACACGTGTACTGCGTGGAGCTGAGTGTGGCGCTGATCACAAATTGGTTCGGACCAAACTGTACATATATTTTCGTAAATCGATGTATTGCACTCCCGCCGTGAATCGGCGTAAATTTAACATTCTCTCCCTCGGTACTGTGGCGAAACGTACTGAGCTGGAGAAGGCGATGGCTGCACGCCTGTGTGGTGATGTGGACTGTATAGCCACAGTGGGCGACCTGTGGCACCACATTCGCGACCAGGTGACAGCTGCTGCGGAGGAGACGATCTGGGCGCGCAAACTGTAAGCGGCCTGATTGGTTTGATGACAACAATGTGACGATTGACGCATTGGTGTCAGAGAAGAATGCAGCATTTGCTGCACATGTTGCAGACCCCAGTGACTTGGGGAAGAGTAGTCAGTTTCGCTAACTTCGACGGCGACTGACCCGAGAGCTCCGTCGCATTAAAAATGCATGGTGGACGGAGAAGGCGAAGCAGATGGAATGCTACGCCGAACGCCGTCAACACAAGGAATTCTTTGACTCCTTGAAGGCGGTGTATGGACCGAGATTGGAGCCTCTGAGGACACTGATCGATGGTAGTTCAGGCGCTACCTTGCACCCAGACTGCAGACATAATGCAGGTCTGGCGGAAACACTTTGACTGTCTCTTGAACAACCGTTCAGAGATCGACTGGCCTACATTGAATGGCCTGAAGCAGCACGATGTGAAGGCGGATCTGGCGGATACGCCGAGACTGGATGAGACGCAGAGAGCACTTGCTCAGCTGCGAAACGGCAAATGTGCCGGAGGTGACGGGATCCCACCTGAAGTATTGAAACACGGTGGACCCGCGTTGTTGACTGCGCTGCACCACTTGGTGCAACGCGTGTGGATTGAGGAGGAAGTGCCTCCTGAGCTGAAGGATGCCCTTGTGCTACCACTGTACAAGGGCAAAGGGAGCAAGCAATGTTGCACGAATTATCGTGGCATCAACTTGCTGAGTTGTGTGGGCAAGGTGATTGCCCGAATCCTGCTCAATCGCCTCGTGAGTCAGGTTGTGGAACCAAACGTGGCGGAAGAGCAATGTGGATTCCGTTCGGGTCGCAGCACTATAGATATGGTGTTTGCGGCTCGTCAGTTGCAAGAGAAGTGCAGAGAACGACACCAGCCATTGTACTCGCTTTTTGTTGATTTCACCAAGGCATTTGATACGGTGAACCGCGAGGCACTGTGGCTGGTGTTGGGTAAGTTTGGTTGCCCGCGTAAGTTTGTAAGTTTAATTGAATGTCTGCACAGTGGTATGCGAGCGAGGGTGCAGCTGAGTGGAGAGACCTCTGATGACTTTACAGTTGTCTCTGGTGTGAAGCAAGGCTGTGTGTTAGCTCCTGCCCTGTTTAATATCTATCTTCATGCAATGTTGTCTTGTGCTTTTGATGCGGCTTGTGCTTACGGTGTTCGTGTGGAGCACCGTATTGATGGTGGGTTGCTGAACATCCGTCGTTTCGGTGCGAGAACTCTAGTCTGTGAGACAACTATCCGTATGTTGCTGTTTGCTGACGACTGTGCGTTGTTTTCACACAGCGCGGATGAGTTTGCAGCACATGACTAGTGCTCTGGCTTCGACAGCGGCCAAATTCGGGCTCACCATCAACACAAGCAAAACTGTCTGTCTCTTTCAGCCTTCACCGGAGGTGCAATCTTCAATATTGCCGCAAATCAGCATTGGTGCTGAAGTATTGGAAACCACCTCCCGCTTCTGCTACCTTGGGAGTGTGATGTCGACTGATCAGCAGCTACACGTTGAGTTGCGTAATCGCGTGTCGAAGGCGGCAGCGGCATTCGGGAAGCTAGAGTACCGAGTGTGGAACAACCATCAGCTTAGCATTGGCACGAAGCTGATGGTGTACAAATCCATGGTACTGTCCGTTCTTCTATACGGCAGTGAAACGTGGACGATGTACCGTCGGGATGTGCGATATCTCGAGCGGTTCCATCAGCAGTGTGTGCGACGAATTTTGCGGATCGGCTGGGGCGCCAGAGTTGCAGACACGGAAGTGTTGCGCCAAAGTGGGATGTATGCAGTGGACGGCATACTTTTACTGCGACACCTGAGATGGCTCGGTCATGTGAGCCGTATGGATTCGACGCGAATACCGAAACAACTTTTATACGGTCAGCTGAGTATGGGGAAGCGGCATGCTGGGAAACCAAAGTTACGTTACCAGGACATGATTAAAGTGAGCCTCACACGTTCTAATCTTGATTGCAGATCATGGGAATCGAAGGCGGCTGATCGTGGTGCATGGCGCGATCTAATCACGAAGGCAGTTGCTGAGGTGCGGGAGAAAGCCCTCATGCATGCAGAGAAGAAGCGGCAAGTGCGGAAGCGGCAAGCACCGATGAATTGTACTCCATTGACATCGAGCGCATGGTGCTGTAGAACATGCGGTCGCGAGTGCCTTAGTCAGGCAGGCCTAGTGAGCCATGAGAGAGGTCACTCGGGACCACTGCCGAAGCGACGACGGGTCCCGCAGTGAACGTAGGCAGCACCGGCGCAGCGTTTGTGGGCACGCTGAATTCGATTTACTAACCGCGTGCTTGCATGCTAAGTCTCTTTATTTCAGGTGGTGGGTTTTCGGTTCCCTCCTAATGCCTTTCTTTCTTTCTCATATAAATGTCTAGTGGATAAATGTCTAGTGGGCAATGCGCTGTGCCATTTGGGGCCACTACAGAAGCGACGGCGGGTCCTGCAGAGGATTACGACGAGCCGGCGCAGCGTTTGTAGGCACGCTGAATTCGATTTACTAACCGCATGCTTGCATGCTAAGTCTCTTTATTTTAGGTGGTGGGTTTTCGGTTCCCTCCTAATGCCTTTCTTTCTTTCTCATATAAATGTCTAGTGGATAAATGTCTAGTGGGCAATGCGCTGTGCCATTTGGGGCCACTACAGAAGCGACGACGGGTCCTGCAGAGGATTACGACGAGCCGGCGCAGCGTTTGTAGGCACGCTGATTTCGATTTACTAACCGCGTGCATGCATGCTAAGTCTCTCTATTTCAGGTGGTGGGTTTACAGTTTGTGCCTAATGCTTTCCTTTCTCATATGAATATCTCCCTGTACTCTATTCCATTAACTTGCACACATAGCTTCAGCCAATTGTATTCGATTTCCATAACATTTTTGTGTTCGTGGCATTCCGTGAACTATACTTCCTGACCTCGTGCACTTAGCTAGGATTTGTTTGTAAACAACTTATTACGTATGCTATTTAATTAAGGTTTATGTCACCGTTTCCTTATGCATTAATCGAGTTTTTCTCTTTTTCTTTCTCCCCCTCTCAAGTGTTTGGCTGTTGTTTGATATCCCCGGTGTGGCTGCGCTTGATGTGCATGTTGACAAGGTGCCTACCTGTCTATTACCCACTACATCGTCCATACTGGCTCCAGGAGACAGTTGGTCGTTGCTGGAGGGGACGGGGTGCACGGTCCTTGTGGCCGTGTTAGGCTCGAAGAGTGGTTCCATGCACTCAGTGTGGAGCGGACTACGGTCCAGCCACCGCCTTGTGTGCGCTTGATTCCCCAAATACAGTGTGCTTGTGTTTGCCTGTGAAGGAGTGTGGGCCGGCTCCGTTGATGAAACGTGGTTCCCATCCGCATGCCTCCCGGTCTTATTCCTTCGGGTTTACACTGGATATGGGGTATGTGGTTGGAGCTGTGGGTGGTGCAGCGCAAGCCACCCATGGTCCCTCTGTAGGCGCAGGCGTCCTGTGGCTTGCCACAGTGACAGGCAAATCCGAAACCGGATGCCGCCAACCATGGTTGCGCTTGTGCCCCATGCTGAGGCTGATGTTGCATTCTTGATGCTTCTTCACCACAGTTGGGCTAAACCAACTTACACTTAAACTAGGTCTTTTTAAGCTGGATAAATTTCATTCCGCTTTATTTGGTTTGTTCTGCCTCCCTGAATAATGTTCTATTAACTGGCCACGTTGCTTACACTAATTGTGCTTATCTTCGGTAATTTTGTTGCGTTTTGTAGCATTTTTAAGTAACTTGTGGACATTTCTTACTTATCACGGATTTGTTGTTAACCCACTTACTTCATATGGTAAATTAGCGAAGAGTTATGCCACCGTATCTGTATGCATTATTGTATTTGTTTTCTTTCATCTTGTCGTTCCAGGTGATTGGCTGTTGTTTGATATCCCCGGTGTGGCTGCGCTTGATGTGCATGTTGATAAGGTGCCTACCTGTCTATTACCCACTACGTCGTCCATACTGGCTCCAGGAGACAGTTGGTCGTTGCTGGAGGGGACGGGGTGCACGGTCCTTGTGGTCGTGCTAGGCTCGAAGAGTGGTTCCATGCACTCAGTGTGGAGCGGACTACGGTCCAGCCACCGCCTTGTGTGCACTTGATTCCCCAAATACAGCGTGCTTGTGTTTGCCTGTGAAGGAGTGTGGGCCGGCTCCGTTGATGAAACGTGGCTCCCATCCGCATGCCTCCCGGTCTTATTCCTTCGGGTTTACACTGGATATGGGGTGTGTGGTTGGAGCTGTGGGTGGTGCAGCGCAAGCCACCCATGGTCCCTCTGTAGGCGCAGGCGTCCTGTGACTCGCCACAGTGACAGGCAAATCCGAAACCGGATGCCGCCAACCATTTCCTTCATGTGTTGCGGCACAATAGCGGAGGTGCTTTCCCACCTCTGGCTGACGTGTATAATTATGATGATGATTCACTTTGCGGCAGCTGCTAGAGCAGCGCCACGCATACCGCAAACAGACAATAGCTGTGTTTCTCGATTTCAAGAGTGCGTTCGATTCAGTCGATCGATCGATTATGTTCGAAATACTCGCGCGGATAGGTGTTCCTACGAAATTGAACATCCTACGTGCTCTATACTCGAACACTACAGACCGCGTCAGGGCCTACGGTGTCCTATCGGATAGCTTTCCGACCACAAGTGGCGCTCGTCAGGGTCGTCCGATTTCCCCATTTTTGTTCAATTTCGTCGTGGATTCTATCATGGAGTGATGTAGGCGTTGAAGTGCTGCCTAGTGAAAGGTTAGTTGATCTAGATTATGCGGACGATATCGTCTTGCTTTTCGACAATGTTGGGGTGGCACAATCAACCCTGAATAGCCTGTCCAGAGTGGTCCCATTATTTGGTATGCACTTCGCACCTTCAAAGTGCAAAGTGTTGCTGCAGGACCACCAGCCACTTGATGACCCCTTGACGCTTGCTAACGAGGAACTCGAGGTGATTGATCATTTCACTTATCTTGGCAGCTGCATCAGCAATGATGGGCGCATAGAAACTGACGTCAGCTCACGCATTGCAAAGGCCAGAGCTGCCTTGTTGAACCTGCGTCATCTTTGGCGACAGAAGGGAGTTTCCCTCTGTCTGAAAGGCCGTGTATACAAGGCCACAGTGAGGGCCGTTCTGCTCTATGGTAGTGAAACTTGGCCCCTTCGGTCTGAAGATCTAAAGCGCCTTCAAGTTTTTGATCATCGTTGTTTGCGAAGCATTGCTGGTGTCGGATGGCACGAGCGTATCCCCAACGATGAAGTGTATAGGCGAGTGCTAGGTAGTGGTAATCATGCTAGCTCCCTAGAACAACAGATAGCACTGAATAAGTTGCGTTGGCTCGGGCACGTGCTACGTATGCCTGGTTATCGCTTACCTAGGAGGGCATTTTTTAGTCTTCCTGGTGTAGGGTGGCGCAAAGCTCGAGGTGAACAGAGGTTGACTTGGTAGCGGGAAATGAAGTCAATGACAACCAAACTGGGTGCCGTTGGTCCGTCTCACCTTCCGGGCTGGAGTCCACATGGCTCGTCTTGTGCTTCGCTCGAGACTTTGCAGGACATGGCTCGCAACCGACACCAGTGGCGCGTCTGCTGCCGCCTAATCGGATTGCCTGTTTAGAATGTGTTTGTTGCTGAGTTATCTGCGGTGATAATGTCTGATTATGACGCGTGGCAGTGAAAGCCGCAAGGAATCTGTCTCGCCGATGCCGCCTTATCTTTGCACGATAGCCAGCTGCTTGATGGTGTGTTGTTAACACAAGGTGTAGGCGCTTTGACCCTGAATGTTTGCTTAGGGCATTAAGGTTTTCAGGTAAGTCCCCCTTCTCTCCCTCTTTTTATTCTTTATTTCATAGGTCCTCATGGTTGTATGGCTGCGAAGCATCAGTTCAAATGGCTGATGTACTGCTGTTGATGATGATTATGATTACTGCAGTAGACTGCATCACTGCTGACGATCCATCAGCTGGTATCTGTCATTCGGTCAAGAAGTCGCACATCCTACCAGACACTCTAGGTAGCATTGCTGGCTCTCCTCATGAGCCTGTCAGATTGGAGAGAAGTAGGGTGCGGAAATACCATAAACCTTCTGCTAAACCCAGAGAATTAGTTGCCACGGCATCGAGAAAGATGCAGTCTTCTTCTAACAGTTATGCACAGGAGAACATTCCGAAGATGCTGACAGCCTCGGCTGCCACTGAACCAGCCCGTTCTGACGAAGTGTTGGTAACTGCTCAATGCGATACAAGGTCAACAGCCCCTGCTCGCGTGAGCCACAAGAGAAAGCGGACTAGATCTGCGCGTAAAAGTTCCAGGGGGCTTGAAGATACTGGAACTAATAAGACGCAGGCAATAGAGCGGAAAACCTACGCTACCGTTGCTTCGACGTCGGAGACGGAGACAGTCCCACCGCCAGTGGTGTAAACAGCTGGTGTGAGTGTCGCATCCAAAACGCATGGGGTAAACACTTCCCGTCGTGGCGAATTTCACGGATAGTAGCGTAAGGTTACCGCATCTGCGGCTTCTCTTTCAAAGGAACGCATTTTAGATGACATCAAGTGACTCAAACTGTACGTCACCAGTCTGCTTCTACCTGGCTTGTCTGGTGTCACTGTCAGAACTCTGACGAGATTGGGCAACGTCCCTATCGATACGGCAAATCCGCGACCCCGACTACTTCGCGTGGTCCATTCTACCCCGGAGGAACTCAAATCATTACTGCGCTTTGCATTCAAACTTGTGGGTAGTGGTGTCAGTGTTCAACCAGACCTTGCACTGGCAGATAGATTGAAATTGAAGGAAGTTATGCAAGACTTTCAAGCTAGACGGGCGGCTGGTGAGCAAGGCCGTCTAGTGGGTTTTCAGGTGGTTAGCCTGAAGTTATTTTCCACCCTATCAGAACCTATCTTGATTTCTCACAACCTAGGGATGGTCGTACAGACTTCATTGATGTGGTACTTAGCAACGTGCGTAGCCTAAGGAACAAGGTGCACGAGCTTGGTCTACTTGTAGAGAAATCTCGTCCCGACATGCTTGCTTTCACTGAAACATGGTTATATCCGGATATCACGGATATCAGGCTACGCGCTGCTTAGAACTGATCACTCCGTTGGTCTCCAAGGCCGAGTCGTTGTACTGTATGTGAGCTGTAAATTAGATGTGTTGACGACCTGCACATTCCAGTCGTCGGATCAGACTGTTGAAGCCGTACCGGCTGTTTTGTGCACTTCCTTTACCCAGTTTACGGATGTAGTAACATACAGGAGTCCTGGAAGTTCTTCTAATTGGACACTTGACTTTATTCGCACTCAATCTGCGAATAAGTGTTTACTTCTTGGGGATTTCAACCTCGCGCTGATGTTCCTTGCAATTCGGCGTCAGGCACATTCGGTGCAGACTTGAGCTGACTCTCCAAGTGCCTTTGCACCAGTTCGTGGACTTCCCCACTAGGTATATGGACAACCCAATAACATCAACTTTAGATCTAGTTTTCCCTAAGTCCCTCGACTTTGTGACTGACGTTTCATACGGTGCATCTTTAGTGCGCAGCGATCTCGGATGCGTATCCTTTCGGTGTGCTCTTTCAAGGCACCAACAGGCCGCCGTTGAATTATTTCCGAATATTTGGCGGGCGGACTTCGGGGCAATGCGAGCTAAGGCTTCAGTTCTGAACTGTGAGATCTCGATGGCTGACTCTGTTCAGTTAGCCTGGTATAAATTTAAGGCATACCTTACGGAGGTTTCCACTCCCTACATTCCACTCATGAGGAAAAGAGGGTTACGGGCACAGCCTCCATGGATAGATACCACAAGCAAGTACCTGCTTAAGAAACGGTCTAGATGCTGGCGAACCTATCAAACAGCTCCATCAGCCAGTACCTATGCTAGTTCTCGAGAGATTAGAAATAAGTGTAAGCAACATCTCAGGCCTTCTCGTCTCCAGTACGAGCAGGGTTTAGCGGACTCGACCGCAGCCAATATCAAGAGGCTTTTGCTTACGTTAACAGACGCAGTGGGGCAAAACTGTCTATACCAGCGTTATTGCAAGCAGACGGAACTCCTTGCGCAAACTGACTATGACAAGGCTTGTGTACTTAGCGAACACTAAACTGATGTCTTTTATCGTGAAACCTCTACCTCGGATTGAGCTGGTCACAGGAGTCCCGGAGGTTTCTTGCCTAACTGAAATCAACATAACGGAGACACAAGTCTTCGGGCTACTGCAAGGCCTTAATCGCTTTAGACCTTCCGGTCCTGATTCAATTCCTCCGAAGCTGTTGCATGAATTGGCCCCTGAGTGGAGTGGTCCTCTCACATGCGTGTTTTCATTATCGCTTGACAGCTGCGTCCTACCTTCGGAATGGAATGAAGCAATCATCTGTCCGATTTTTAAGGGCGGTGACAGCGCTGTGCCCACGAACTACCGGCCTGTCAGTTTGACTAGCGTATTAGTCAAGTTGTTTGAAAGGCTGATAAGGGATTCAGTGGAGAACCACCTGAATAGATTCGACTTTCTCAGTGTTGCGCAACATGCATTCCGCAAGAAATTTTCATCTCAGATTAATCTGCTTGTAGCTCGTGAAAGCTGGGCCGAAGCGATAGACTGACCACGCTGTAGGCGTGCTATTCGTGGACTTTTCGTAAGCTTTTGACTATGGTCCTCATCTTAGACTCATTAAAGTTGAGATCTTTCGGTATATCTGGTCGCGCCCTTCAATAGGTGTCTGCTTTCCTTGAGGTGATGAAACAGTGCGTACGAGTGGGGCGTAGCCTTTCACTCAGGCAAGCTGTCCTTAGTGGCGTCCCACAGAGCTCGATATTATGGCCATTGTTGTTTGCGATCTATGTATATGACTTGCCGAGTGAGCTAAGAGTGCCATCACTAATGTTTGCTGACGAGCTTAAGCTCTGGAATATTGTGTATATCCCGGGGGGTCCTGAGACAATTCAGCCTGTTCTGGATAGGCTTTGGAAATGGTTTACCTTATGGTTGATGCCCATAAATATGACCAAGTGCTCTGTTCTCCGAATCGGAGTTGCTAATCCTCCCACCCGATATGTTGTCGGCGGTGGTGAACTCCCTGTTGTCACTCAGCAGGTTGATTTAGGGTCGTACACTTATCAGCACTTCATTCTGGCGACAATCGGAAGAAGACTGCTTATCTGGTGCTTCGTATGATGTGGTTTATCCACCGCACTTTCGGAATCGTAACGGCAAATATGTTTGTTAAGCTATTTTCGGCATTCGTCCGACCCCACTTGGGATATTCTATCCAAGCTTGTCCACCATGTCTTATCCGAGACAAAATGGACTTGGAGTGGGTCTTATGACTGGGTAAGTGGTTAGTGCAGGGTCTACGAGACAGACGTATTCTGACCGCATGCTCAATTTGGGGATGTATTCATTGCACTACCGAACGACAAGAGGGACCTGCTTCTCATTTATCGTATTTTGACGGGTAAGATCGGCCCGGACTTGTCAGGGCTATTTAGTCCCGCTACGTTACCCAGTCTCCGCGGGCACCCACTGAAACTGCATAAACCGCGGTCTGATAGGATTAGGACGAAAACTTGTCTGTCGCGCCGAGTTATAAATCGCTTGAATTCGCTTCCAGATCACGTGGTTAGGGAACCTACTTTTAAAGGTTTTGCGCGCCAACTCGATGCTTTTGGGTGGCAACGGCAAGCCTTTCGTTTTTCCTATCCGACTCACCTTCAAAACTGAATACTGTATTTTGGAGCAAGTAGAAAGTAATTCTGTACAACTCCATCGGGTGATAATCAAAAACAACTAAAAAATAAATAAATAAACACGTCCTGTGGTTATCCTGAGATGGTTCAGCAACTCCTTCTTTAGCACACAAAATGCGTGTTCACACAGTGAGTCACAAGTGGGTGATATCGTTGTCAAGTGGCAACCGTTCTATGAAACGTATGTTAGCGAAGTGTAAATCCAACAAAGATTTAAATTTCTCCACAGACTTGGCCTCGACGACGTGTTCTGGCAGACTGTTCCAGGCGTGCACAACCCTCCGCTCGAAACACAGGGGGTGTGGGATTTTCTTCAGATCAGGTACCACGAGTTTGTACCTGTGCCCACGTGTGGTGCATGGTACTCGCAAGTGGAGTAACGACCTCAGCATGGGGAAATGACCGAGATGTAAAATACGGTAGGTCATGATAAGATCCACTCGAACACAGCAATACGACAAGGTGTAGAACCCAAGTTTCATGCACCGGTTTTCATACGATAAGCCTCTCAAGCTGGAGATCAACTTGGTGGCGACGTGTTGTACTCGTTCGATCTTTTGCGCTTCGCCGCGAGTGATTGGACAGTATGCAGGCGAGCCGTACTCTACCATTGGTCTGACGATGGAAGAGAAGAGACGAGTGGCGACGTCCTCAGACCAAGTGCAGAAGCTGCGCTTCAGCGCCCAGAGCATGCGCAGTCCGTTTCGATACAGTTTGTTGGTGTTGTCGACGGACTTCAAGTCGCAGCGTGAGAGTACACCTAGGTCTTTCACGGAAGGTGTGGGATGCAGTGGTTGGCCGTCTAGGGTGTACGTTCGGCCGTGAACAGACTTCCCAAGATTCATGAATAGGGACGTTGCCGGGTTGACCGGTAGGTGGACTTCAGCAGACCATACTGCGAGGCGGTCGAGGTCTTGTTGGAGAATGTCACAGTCATCGAGAGTATTAATTTCTCGCCAAATTTTGAGGTCATCCGCAAACAGTGCATACGGCGACCGTAGAAGCTGGGGCAGCTCGTTGATGTGGATGAGAAACAGAGTGGGTCCCAGTACCGTACCTTGAGGTACACCACTGGTCGAGGGATACCAATCGGTTAGATGGCCGTCCACCGGTACCCTCCACTTTCTTCCAACGAGAAATTCATGGATCCATCAATGTAAGGATTCTCCGACACCACACGACCTTAATCTGTCTAGAAGCATTTCATGATTAACTTTGTCGAATGCTTTGCTGAAGTCGATGTAGATTACGTCGACGGACTTTCCCCGGTTCAGTGCTTGCAACCATTTTTGTCTCGTCACAGGTAAGTTGGTAACACAAGAATATCCCATCGTGAATCCGTGTTGTGCCGGTGTCAGAACTTCTTTCGATTGCAACAGATGTATTAGACGCTTTTTTACTATCTTCTCGATCACTTTGGCCAAAACGGGTGTAAGTCAAATTGGCCTGTAGTTATCCACCCTACTGGGGTCGCCACCTTTCGGGATCGGCCTCACCACCGAGCGCTTCCAGTCGTATGGCAATGAGCACTCAGACAATGATTTGTTGAATAGATCCGTAACAGCAGGCGAGATAATGGCAGCTAGTGATTTTTAGTTCTTTTTTAACGACTCAAATATCTTTGTATTCTACTCTCTTGGCTCTTTCCACTTTCTCTTTTTACCTTCTGTTTACTTATTTCCCTTACTTTACATAACCGGTCCAGCAGGGACCGCTATGACAGGATACATGGGCATTAATTGGTTGGACCGGGTGTGATGCGGTCTTTGTTTTAGGTCTATCAGTATTTCAAAGTCTGTCAACTGGTTCAGCGACCTGCTGTAGAAGAAACCCTCACAAGCTAATCCTATCGTTTCTGTCTTACTTGAACTTAGACTTACCAAAAAGTGAGCTAGGGCCTCTTATATTAGATCTTGACGTTTTCCCGCTATTCCGAATTAAAAGCCCAAAAATTTCACCGCAATGATTCTAGCCCAGCCGAGGCAAAATCAAAATTTCAGTAAGCTTGACTGCGAAAAGCGTGCTAACAAAAACACTACCAAATGTTCCGAACTTTCGGCGGACTCGGTAAACTGTCTTGCGTGAAGATAGATCTGTTAAAGACGCTCGTATGCGGAATTGGCGGATGATGATGATGATATTTCAAGATACCGGATCATCTTCTGATTGGCGGTATCCAAGTGTGAACACAAGTACCAGAGTTTCCTGGTGAGAAGGAGTAAATTAAGTGCAACATCCACTATGCGCCTCCAAGTGGATAAATCTCCGCCAAGGCAGAGGACTTGTGGGGCCCATGGGTCGAAATTCTCTGCGTTTTGGTAATCCTTCATCTCTGTCGACATTTATGCAACGTGTAATGGTCCTAGTAGGAGCGGAAGTAGATCCGATGTGCTGGAAGTAAGCAATATACGATTCCAAGTTATCACACAACGAATAGTAAAACCCAATGGGTCGAAATCGAACTTAGTGAGAACGAGAGAAGTGCACGTCACAGGACGATGTGGGTCAAAAAGTGTACAGGCATATGAACAAGCAATTTTTGGCTATAATAAACGTATGTTAACATGTGACTAAAAGAGTTACCAGCGATGTTCTATGGGTTCCAACCATCGACAATGTTAGTAGGGCTAAGGGATGATCGGGGGTGAAAGAGCATTATTACTTATAAAACGCCAGTATACTCATTGGGTGGCTCCATTTATTTTGAATAAAGCGAACGTTCAGGTGGTCTTCTGCTTACGGGTGAGGAGTAGATTAATGCTTTCCGTATGTCCCTTGTAGCCCATCCTCCACACGAGAAGAAGATCAGGAGCTTGGTACGCTGCTGGAGCGCGCGGTGGTTGCTGCGCCTAATTTTCTAATTGTTAACGATCTGAACCTTCCTCATACTGATTGGCAGGGCACCGTAAACAGGGCTGACACCTGGAGCAGGAACTGGTAGTGTGGATACATAAGGATGCAGTTAAACAATGCCGACCATGAGTCGTATCGGCTTGTCCCCTCCACGTTGGGCGTTGTGATTGCCAAACATGGTCACATAGTAGAGCTGAGTGTGGAAGCACCTCTAGGTAAAAATGCTCATTGCGTTCATATTTTCTCCTCAACCACACCGATGCTTGCAAGGAATCCGACTCTTGAGAAGTTTCAGTCGAATTGACTGCGTGAAATTGAGGGACAGACTAACTGAATTCCTGACTCGGCACAGGTGGCTTTTGCTTAAACCTGGCTGGTGCGACTACTGACGAGTTTATTCCCGTTCGCCCTGGGAGACATCTGTAAGCCCCGGTTGTGGAGGATCATAATCGAAAGACTGCGTAAAGATAAATGGAGAAGCTTCCAGCAATCCAAAGGTTTCCGACGTTGGTTGCAGTACAAAAAATGTCGGAATGCCGCCATTAAATTGCCATGGCAGGCGAAATATTTATTTGAGTTTAGGTTGGTGCGATGTGCAGAAACAAATTTAACGTGTTACTGTAGCTATGTCCAGCCTAAAGCTTCTCTAAGGGAGGAAGTTGTATGTCTAACCATGAAACATGTCAGCCAGGCTGTAGCAACGGGATAGAGTGGGAGTGAGGAGTGTGACTTGGCGCCCACCAGCGTTAGGCTAGCCATGGACGCAAATCGACCACATCGCGATCATTTATCGCTGAAGTGGCTGTGTTCAATGCAGTCGCTCGATTTGGAGCACTAGCTTGGACTCCGATCACGCTCTTGTGTGTGCCGACCGCGTTGATTCCGGCTGACGTCGCTGTGAGCGCATAAACACCAGCCAATTGGCGAAGCCTGGTGTTCTGAATGCGAATCAAAGTACGCTGGGTAAGCGCTCACTAAACATCGTTGTAGATCACTGATGGTGTGTTCGCCAGACGTTACTACCAGCAGGCATGTCTTCACGTGGCAAATCAAATTGCGAATCTGGGTATTTGGTCTCTACGCAGTCTCTGGAACTTTTACATGCTGTCCGACGTATTCTGGATGAAAGCGAACACATTAAATCTCACTTAAATTTCAGGGAGAAATTGCGTGCCAGCCTGAAGAGAGACCGCGAGTCCTGTTGATCTCATCAAGCGTCGGAAATAGAAGTGACCACTGCTCTTGGTACCCATCATAAGTTATTCCGTCTGATGCCGGAAATGGACAACAGGAGACCTGGTGTTAGCGAGACCATACACGACGTGTTACGGGGAGAGCTTACAGCCAGCGATCAAGCCGAGAGCAGTGGTGTAAAAGTGGATCGATCTACAATTAGAGATCGAACTCGAGTACAGATCAAAATGCGAATTGACGTGGAATCAGACGCAAGTTGGATCACGAACTTGAACCATTTGAGTTGTGTTAATTAACGCCAATTAGTATCTCCAGTATTGTTGTTTAAGTAGTTGCCCACAACCTATTTCTTGCGCTATGCTCTCATACAATACCTCTGTCTACCTAGTTCTGACCTTTTGTATTCCATTGGTGGGCTGGACGCGTGACTGAGCAGTCAGACAGTCGCAGTCTCAAGCGGCAGCTAGCAGCAGTACGACAGTTGTCAGTGGTGGATAGCAGAGGGAAAGAAGAATCACTATAACAGTGGCGACGGAGATGTTGAACAATCATGGCCGTTTCATTCGAGCAGATGCAATCCCTATTTCAGCAGTGGCAGCTTCAGTTTGAAAAATCACAGCGGCAGTTAATTCACTTGCTATCAGAAAGACTCAACATTCAAGTGGAATGGGAACCGGCACCGAGGTATCATCCCAGGAACTTTTATCTGAATGCCACAAGCTGCTTAGGTTGAATCATGACCCAGAAATGATTGAAACTCCAGGTTTCAGAGAAGAACCCCAGTCCTGTCATACAGTCATTTGTGGCCAAAATGTGAATGGAAATGTGCTGAACCGGAAGCCCCCGACTGCATTATGAAACGGTGATGATAGACATTCTGTGAGAAATTACGCCCACAAAAATCATCATTATCAAAAGGCGCACCAATTGAGATGCGCGTATACTCCAAGGTTACAAGCGAGTTCCAAATTCAAAAGAAACAGGTATCGCGGCACAGTGAGGGAGGCGGCTTTTGCAGTAATTCGTGCAGATTTTTCAGAGAAGAGGAAATACCCCACAGTGAAACGCAAGAATGTTCCGATGTCGCTGCGGCCAGAAACGTTGCATGCTATCAAGACCCTTTCTCGTGCAACCCAGACAAGACTTCGCACTTCCCTGGAGACAGATTCATTACTTGGACTACGGCGATGATATCGCCTTGCTGGGGGACGACGCACAAACTGTTCAGAACGCTTTGGGCCGCTTAGCGATGAAGGCGTCTAAGTAAGGCTTATAGTTCACTCCGGCAAAATATAAAACTTTGCTACAGGACTGGCAGGTGCCTGAACCCACGCTCACCACCGCTGGGCATGTTCTGGAGCAAGCCCCTTGCTTTACTTATCTAGGGAGTTGCATCACGTCTGGTGGCGGTATTGAAGATGGAATCTCACAACGGATTGCAAAGGTCCGCCTTGAATCCATCAAACTGAGACACCTATGGCGTCGTGGTGATATCAGTCTCAAGCGCAAGGGCAGGATGTACAATGCTTCCGTCCTTGCAATGCTCTTGTACGGCTGTGAGACTTGGCATGTTCACTTGAAAGACATGAAGCGGCTGTCAGTCTTCGACCCTCGCTGTCTACGAAGGATTGCTCGAGTGTGGTGGCAACACCACGTAAACAACGCAGAGGTGCGAGACCGAGTGCTCGGAGCGAGTAGTGCCAGTCTTCCGAAGGTTATTCTCCGACATCGCATGCGTTGGCTCGGGCACCTTTTGCGCATGCCAGCCCATCACCTAACACGTCGGGCACTATTTGCACTCCCAGAGAGCAATTGGAAAAAGTGCCGCGGTGGACAGCCAGTAATGTGGAGAAGGAGCTTGAAGAAGGCAACAGGTTTGGCGCCACTCGGACCAGTCCGTCTTCCAGGTTGGGGACCACGAGATGCTGAATCGCAGTGGCTGGAAACATTGGACGTCATGGTCTGCAACAGACCTCAGTGGCGTCAATGTTGTTCTGCCATTATATTCCCCCTTTAATACACACAAAAACTCACAAAACAAATTCAAAATAACGTGGCTAAAACCAAAAAAATCGTATTCCATTTTGCTTCTGTATTCTACTTCCGCTTCTGAGTACAACACGTCGCCACCAAGTTGATCTCCAGCTTGAGAGGCTTATCGTATGAAAACCGGTGCATGAAACTTGGGTTCTACACCTTGTCGTATTGCTGTGTTCGAGTGGATCTTATCATGACCTACCGTATTTTACATCTCGGTCATTTCCCCATGCTGAGGTCGTTACTCCACTTGCGAGTACCATGCACCACACTTGGGCACAGGTACAAACTCGTGGTACCTGATCTGAAGAAAACCCCACACCCCCTGTGTTTCGAGCGGAGGGTTGTGCACGCCTGGAACAGTCTGCCAGAACACGTCGTCGAGGCCGAGTCTGTGCAGAAATTCAAATCTTTGTTGGATTTACACTTCGCTAACATACGTTTCATAGAACGGTTGCCACTTGAAAACGATATCACCCACTTGTGACTCACTGTGTGAACACGCATTTTGTGTGCTACAGAAGGAGTTGCTGAACCATCTCAGGATAACCACCGGACGTGTTTATTTATTTATTTTTTTTTGTTTTTGATTATCACCCGATGGAGTTGTACAGAATTATTTTCTACTTGCTCCAAAATACAGTATTCAGTTCGTGTTTCTATCCTCCACATTTTTCTGCCATAGTTTTGTTTGCACAATGTCGGTTGACAGACTGTGAATTTATGTACTGAATACATCAAAATACTTCGTCGGCTGTTTGTATATGTTCAAGTATAACCGGAATTATTTATTCTTTAGTAATTCGTTGAACCAGAGGATAATCCCATCGTTCTAGTCCTTCTTGCTGCTTATCGTCTTTCAGTTGTAATAGGCGGATTTCCTTGGAACATTACCTTTTATTTACCGTTTTTGTTGGCAGTCAGCGGGATTACACTTCTACTTTCCTGTGTCCTCTGTGCTTTAGCTCATATTGGAGTTTTTCGCTTTTTTGATAAGTCGATTTCTTGATGTCACCCCCTGGTACATCAAATTATTGCTCTCGTTGCCTTTCATGGCTTGCTACCGTTGAATGTTTCACATATCTCTTCTCTGCTGATTTTTCACAGTCTGACTTATCCCTGCTATGAATGTTGATGAAAGTTGTCCTTGGTTCCTGCCTCTCCCCCCAGCTGATTCGGCAGTCGTATGTGGCAATGTGTTCTTTTTCAGTCATCTGATGGCATGCAATGAGATGCCTGTAATCGGTAGTATCAAAAAGCCTTATCGTAGAGGGGGATTTTTGAGAATATATCTCGCAGTTAGACTTCGCAAGACAGCCACTGCGCATCCAGGAAAGCGCTAAACGGCCATTTCGTCCTATTGGGGCTCGCCGGTAGCGCGCATTACTCTTACGAGTCGGCGGCATGCCTCTGTGCTATAAATGATGGCGAATCTTGAATACACACACTTGAACGCGTTCATGTCATGTTCACTTCGTGTGGTGCTGTTCGAGTGTGCGCTGCCGCCTCAACTTTTTCAGTGGTTGGATATAGAGCTCCGAATCTGCAGTCAGCTTCTAACAGACGGTAACCAGAGAAGGAATTGTACCATACGCTTGTCTGACCGTTCTTCGACTGTTAGTTTTCAGCTGGGGTTGTATTTTGCCTCAGGACTCGAACGTTTTGCCCAACGATCCACTAAAACCTCAACAAGCCGTCAGATTCAAAAACGCCCACTTATTTCTCGTTCACAATGGGCTTATCTGTTACTGATTACCTCTCTGACAGTGTTTTTCATTCCGTTTTTACTGCTCGAGCAGCTCAGCCTTTTTCACTGATCATAAAAGCGGAGGAAGGGAAATGATCAATTCAAGGTAAAATATGGTGCATTTGTCATATACTCCTTGCTGTTTACAAGTGCCGCCGTCTTCTCGTCTTACTTTTCGTCTTGCGCAGGCATGTAGTCTACAAAACCAGCTTCCAAACCCAAAGCGCTTGGGACCGTTGCGCACCCACTGCCCTTTGCAAAAGGTATCGATATCCCCTCCTCCCACTTTGCGTATTTTGCGTAGGTGGATTCTAAAAAACCGGCTTCCAAACCGTAAGACTTGCCTTATCGTGGGATGGTGTCGTAAGCATACACTTGCCCTTTTTACATGTTACATCATAGTCATCTCTATTATCTTTCGGCTGATGTACTCTCGTTGTTAGACCAGTAAAGCGCATGCTTCCTACTCCTTGTTATTTTGTCTGTCCTGCGGCCACGATCCAACGCACCAATTTACTGGTCCAACAACACCATGCACCGTTATCTTCGTCCTGATACATTCGACACTGATTTGGATGCTCCAGATGCCTCCAAACAGTGGACCTATTGGCTTCGAACATTCAGTGACTTTCTAAAGCGAGTTCAATCTGACGACTCGGATAATCTGAACATTCTTGTCAGCTTTCTGTCTCCTTCCGTATATCAGCATATCGCCGGTGGCCGAGTGATATGCGGGTCTGGTTTGCAGCCATAAGGTCACCGGTTCGAATCCGTGTTGGGGCGGAAGTCTTCGCGGTATACTCAGCCCACGCGCGACTGGTGGTCTCGTGGCAGCGAAGCGCCGTTACGGCGTACAGTTGGCGATTTATCATTATTTAGTTACGTACAAGCAGGAATGTGAACAACATACCGACCAGTTTGTGCAAAGCGTCAAACTTTTTGCAAAGGACTTCCATTTTCGCTCTGTCTCAGCCGACGAATATTGCGACGATGCCATGTGTGATGCCTTTTTTAACCGGCTTACATTCGATCATCATTCAAACGAGCCTCCTTGAAGCAGCCTGTTTTAAACTTTCAAGCTGTTTATGATGTGGCAAGGTCGCTGGAAGTTGCTCTGAAACAGTCACAGTTTTATGGAACTGAAACTTCCCTGTGCCTCGATAAATTCTGCTTCTCTTACTCATCATCACTCCATTGACTCATCTGCGGCTGAATCAATTGTGTCAGTGGCAATATGCTATTTATTTGGATATACTAAACACCCCGCCTTAAGTGTCCCGCGAAAGATGCCATTTGCTTTGTTCTGTTGTTGTCGGCCGGTGGCCGAGTGGTCTGCACGTTTGCTTTGCAACCATAAGGTCACCGGTTCGACTCCGCGTAGGGGTGGGCGTCCTCGCGGTATACTCAGCCCGCGCGCGACTGGTGGCGGTCGCGCGGCAGCGAAGCGCCGTTACGGCGTATAAGCTGACACCTTTCTTTCTTTCCTTTCTTGTTCTGTTGTTGATATTACTGTCACACAACTGTGAAATTTCTTTACTTGGACGATTGCTACACGAAGTACGGCAGAAGAACGCGTTCGATACTTCTGGAAGACAGGGCAACCTACTGGTAACAAAATTTATCGGCACTTTTACCGTGCTTCTTCTACCTTGGCGTGTCTGTATTTGACTGTGTATTCTCTTAGATTTTGTTACTAGATCTCTGTTTTTGCATTACAGCATCTTTGGTCTGTTCCATTTGTCCACCGCCGTGGATCACAACCGTGACAAGTATGATATCGCGCTTTCGTTTTATTGCTCGTCTTCGACGTTCTTTCTTTCCTTCAAACACTTACCTTGGGCTGACGTCCCCTTTTGGCTTATCAACGCACCCATCCAACTGGCCGGTTGTTTATCGCAGCTCCTCCAATGTTGCCGTTAAAACATCTGTTTCCTCACAATCAGTTGCGACCCACCGCAGTCAAGCAAACGTACTGCAAACGATTGATGCTCATCGTGTCTCATCCTTACTGCTGGACAGAGAAGCGCGGTCTAGGCGTTTCTCAGAAATGTGGGATTTTCTTATGTCGTCTCCTGATACGAATATATTAACTGTCAATGCCTACCTCTTTGCCAAGCTCGACTGCGGGCTGGACGTGGATCGTGGTTCCGTGCTGAACGACTTGCAGGAAAAGGGCTTGACGCCGAACACAGTATGTCACGTCTTTTATATTCGCGATTTTTTGCAGCGTACCTACAGTTCATTCATTCATCAGTGTTGCTCTAAAGGTGACATGGAAGAAACGAGGTAAGGTCCGCTCAATTTAACTCTGTTCCTTGAAGCTCTATCATTCAGGAATTAAAACAAGCAAACCTAAAACCGGATGCCTATATATTCTCCCAGATTCTTTATGGGTACGCCAAAGCCGGGTAAGTGTAACCGTTTGATACCCTTTCCTGTGCCTAAGTATGACGGCTTTTGCCCACACCGTTTACACAGCCACTGGGTTTTTCTGTAATCCAATTGATCATCTGTCGTTCGCATTTTTGTTTTATCTTTCATCCGAGGATTTCCAAATGCCGCTCGCCCAATTATACTGCGTAATTGACGTACTCGAATTTTACTTTACTATGAACACCTATTTGAATTGTGGTTTCGTGTCGCATTCCGCACACAACTGGTAATCCCAAAATTACCATTGTGCACCCCTCACACTTAGCACAACTTGATACATAATTGAAGACTGGTAGCTCAGGTTGTTCAGATGGCAGTTGAACTGCTCGCTGAGCTTGGAAATTTTGTTGCAAACCTTTCGTCACCACTCGAGGTGATATCATCAGTGCGTAGTTGAGTGGGGTGCAGTAGCGTAGAGGAGCCTCGGTGGGAGGGCCACTCTCACCGAGGCTCCTATACGCTACTGCACTCCACTCAACTACGCACTGATGATATCACCTCGAGTGGTGACGAAAGGTTTGCAACAAAATTTCCAAGCTCAGCGAGCAGTTGAACCTCCACAACTTGATACGTTTTGTTCTCCTTTACCGGTTTAAGCTAATTGTCTGGCTGTTAATGTGACCATGTGCACCTATTGCATCCTGGATTGGACGTAAACGATGATGTTGTGTCGGAGGCCAACAGTCTATACATGCAATCGGTGCCGGTTTGTACATTTTCTCAGCTCAAATAATGCAGTTTGAGCGTATTTGAGGATCTGAGTGGTCTAGTAGTCCACACTCGCATTGACCACGACTCTTGAGTCTAACCAATACATTATGTTTCAATGCCCCATGCTTAGGCTGATGTTGCATTCATGATGCTTCACCGCAGTTAGGCTAAACCAACTTACACTTAAACTAGGTCTTTTTAAGTTGGATAAATTTCATTCAACTTTATTTAGTTTGTCCTGCCTACCTGAATAATCTATTAACTGGCCACGTTGTTTACACCAATTGTGATTATGTTCGTTAACTTTATTGCGTTTGTAGCATTTTTGAGTAACTTCTGAACATTTCGTATTCATCGCGGGTTCGTTGTTAACCAACTTACTTCATATGCAAACTATGGGAAGACTCGGCATAACCGTGTGCTTTAACAGGTGTACTTTATTTCATAATGTTATTTCAAGTGATTACCTGTTGTTTGATATCCCCGGCGTGGCTGCGCCTGGTGTGCATCTTGACAAAGTGCCTACCTGTCTATTACTCATTACCTCGTCCATACTGGCTCCAGGAAACAGTTGGTCGTTTCTGGAGAGGACAGGGTGCACGGTTCTTGTGGCCGTGCTAGGTTCGAAGAGTGTTTTCATGCACTCAGTATGGAGCGGACTACGGTCCAGCCACCGCCTTGTGTGCGCTTGATTCCCCAAATACAGCGTGCTTGTGTTTGTCTGTGAAGGAGTGTGGGCCGGCTCCGTTGATGAAACGTGGCTCCCATCCACCTGCCTCTCGGTCTTATTCCTTCTGGTTTACACTGGATATGGGGTGTGTGGTTGGAGCTGTGGGTGGTGCAGCTCAAGTCACCCATGGTCCTTCTGTAGGCGCAGGCGTCCTGTGGCTGGCTACAGTGACAGGCAATTCCGAAACCGGATGCTGCCAACTATGTCTCAATGCCAACTGAACAACTATGTCTCAATCATCGCATTGCCCAGCCACCAAGTGTATATGTTGAGGATTGGGTATTTGATCATCGATGAGTTTAATTATCTTCAGGATAGTTTACCTACCATACAACAAAAGATTCCCGTTGTACCTCTCCTGGAGCATGACTAATTGTTGTTGCTTGTTTTTACGGAATATAATCTTGTGTCTACCACTACTGAGGTTAGGAGAAATTCTGCCCTAACACACCACAACACTTTTTGGTTTGACTCTCATCCCATTTGATAGTACCTCGGAAATTCCTGTCGTCTGGTAACCCATGTTGACATCCCACACCCCATTGATTGATCAGGCTACTCAGTTGAACTGTGCCTCACGCCACCGAGGAACAAACCGTTTATTTATTTTGCTTTGATGCATTTTGTAGCATTCGCGACTAAGCTAAACATTACTATAACGCGATGTTTTGCGTCTCTTTGTGCCCCGACTGACTACACGACCATGCTACACAGATGCCACCACCGTTACTCATGGCACACAGACACATCAGCGCCTGATTGTCAGACAGACCCAGTCTCAGCATTTTCCTTTTTCTTAGAGTCGAGAGAGGTTGACAGTGCTTTTTCTTTGTAACTAAACAATGTCGGCCGGTGGCTGAGTGGTATGCGCGTCTGGTTTGCAACCGTTAGGTCACGGGTTCGAATCCGCGTAGGAGCGGACGTCCTCGCGGTATACTCAGCCCACGCGCAACTGGTGGTGATCGCGTGGCAGCGAAACGCCGTTACGGCGTACAGCTGGCGATTTATTTTTTTCTTTTCCATTGTCTTAGATCCGTAGCGTCGCTGGTTATTTCTAATAGTGAAGTAACCACTTACTCATTGGTTTGTTGTTGCACGCGTCAATGCATATAGCCTTTGGTTGGAAGGCTTCCTTTTCGTCAAAACCTTTATCCAACTCGCTTTGGTCATAGACGATGGAAAAAGTGTATGAATTAGTTTTAATCCTCCACGACTTAGTGTTTCAGCAGATTTAAGTGGGACTGCCTGGTTGGATCTGCTTTTCTGATTGCTTTGTTGATCGGACTGTTGAGCAGCCATGGAATATCATCTGGCTTCCAAACACTGTCACAAGTAGTTCTTAGCCTTATCCCTCCCTTCGTTCGCACTAATACTCTTTTTTGTGGATCTTTACCAACTCACGACATCAGATGAGACAGGCTATTTCTCATGCATGGTGCACCGTTCTAACTCCGGCCCATAAGTGCCCTGGACATTGTAACAGTTTAGTCAACAGGCGACACAGTGGCATTTCACCCTTTCAGGTGTGTTGTGTCGCCCATGCATCTGCGCTTACGTGACTCTCTTCCCCATGATTGCGTCTGCACACTATTTTTGGTTCGCGGTATTTGCGGCGTTGCAACCACTTTCAGCGAACGGGTGGTGATTACTTTTCTGGAGTGGATCCCAGTGAACAGTCGCTTGTTCACCATTCGGCTCCGGTGCCCCAT
Source organism: Dicrocoelium dendriticum (assembly GCA_944474145.2). Classification (NCBI taxonomy): domain Eukaryota; kingdom Metazoa; phylum Platyhelminthes; class Trematoda; order Plagiorchiida; family Dicrocoeliidae; genus Dicrocoelium; species Dicrocoelium dendriticum. Next base: position 88,442,664 of record OX104063.1, read on the forward strand.
CGGAGTTAGTATGCAGCGATCGATTAAAACTCTTTTTTGCCTTCAGTTTATGCTCCCGCCGACTTCAACCCGATGGTTCTCAGCACTGATATCCACCAGCAGGTTCTCTATGTAACTGCTCTCACTATAAGCAAGGGTGTTACGATCGCTGCGGGCCGTAAAAATGATCCATTTGGTTGTCTATCAGAATCAGCCTCTCTGTGGTTGACCTTACTCGGTCTATAGTTGTCGCACTGACTGGGCACTGATTTCTTCAATTCTCTACTAATCACACCTTCTACGCTGATAGCCAGATTTGTAGCATAATCGCCTGCATCAATCTTATGTGGCACCCACCCACTCCACTGGATCGTTTTGCCCTCAACCATTGGTAATATACGTCAACACAAGATTATCGATTAGCTACTAACGGAGCAATGTTGGCACATAAAGCGAAATTTGGCTTCAATAGCACTGAACCCTGACGCAGCGAATAAGTGCCTGATTCGTGGTTATTAACCATTGTCCCCCGACGACGTTTTATCGAGATGATCCTTTACTAACCTCGTCTCTGTTGTCTTCAAATTACTGACATGTACCATGCTGTAGTGGGTCACAGTTCCCATTGAGAGACGAGTTAGCCAAAGTTAGGCTTAAATTCCGCTTCCGTTAAGTGTGCATTGTCCACATTTGAACGTTGCTATACTTAAAATGCTCATCATTTTGGACTATCTTGGCTTAATCCTCGTAAACAGACAGGATCTTTATGTTGTACGACGGTTTTCGTGCCTCTTCGATGCGTTGAACTATACTTGTTGGTGCTCCGGGCTGCTTGAAAGCTACTCCTGCCAGGTTGGTCAGTGGTTAGAGGTCAGTCAAACTCAGTCTCCTGATCCTCCAGGTTGGGGGTTGAATTTGGGGTGGCATCTATTTCTGTAAACTCAAATCATTACCGCATTCCCGCTGCCTTTTTGGTATAAAGAAAGGCATCAGTAGCACCGACGCTTCGTTGCCGTCTAACCACCACCGGTCGCACGCGGGCTAAGGATACTGTGATGGTCGCCCAGCCCCATACGCAGTCTCGAACCCGTGCCCTCCCATCAGCAGTACGTGAGTACGCAGTACAGACACTTCACTGCCGCGCAACTGCCACCAGTCGCACTTGGGATAAGGATAATGTGAGGGTCGCCCGGTCCTTATTCGGACTCGAACCCGCGCCTTCAGATAGGCTTCTGAGGCAAAAGCTTTGCTTGTGTACCTTAATCGTTTTCCTGCCTAGAACTCCTAGTATCTCAGCTCACATAAAACCCGAATTGTCTTATTAAAATACAATCACATCCTGCACCGGCCGTCGCGCTGCTTTACATGGAGTCCCCTTATCTGCTACAAACAGAAAGGCGGATAGCGAAAACATCCTACCACTGGCGGCTCCCTTTTTCTTTCTCCATCTGTTTCTTTTACTCCCCCTGACTACCATAACTATCCTTCCATAATTCCCAGCTTGACAGCAGCCGTAATGCCAGTGCAGTTATACCGTCTGCAGCTATCTTCCTGTCTGTCGTCAACAACCCTTTGTAACTCCACGCTTCCTTTCCCTGGCGGTGTTCAACATTCGCACTCTAAGATAAATAGCTCAGCAGGCTACACTCGGAGGTACGTTGGACAAATTGTTTACCGACGTGTGTTGTCTGTCCGAAACTAAGATCAATGACACTCAAGGGATTGAATTAACTGCACTCTTCTTCTCGCTATTGGTTGCACGCATTCGGAGACGCTGTTGCAGCAGTCACTAGTCACTGAAGATCTGAGGCGCCTTCAAGTCTTTGATCATCGTTGTCTGCGAAGCATTGGTGGTGTCAGGTGGCACCAGCATGTCCGCAACGATGATGTGCGTAGACGAGTACTAGGCGGTGATAATCATGCTAGCTCCCTAGAACAACAGATAGCATTGAATAAGTTGCGTTGGCTCGGGCACGTGTTACGTATGCCTGGTCACCGCTTACCTATGAGAGCCTTGTTTAGTGTGCTAAGTGTAGGGTGGCGCAATGCTCGAGGTGGACAGAAGTTGACTTGGCAGCGGGAAATGAAGTCACTGACGACCAAACTGGGTGTCGTTGGTCCGTCTCGCCTTCCGGACTGGAGTCCACGTGACTCGTCTTGTGCTTGGCTCGAGACTTTACAGGACATGGCTCACAGTAGACATCAGTGGCGCGTCTGCTGACGTCTCCAAATTGGATTGCCTGATTAAAGTGTGTTTGGTGTTGAGTGATCTGCGGGGTAATGGCTGATTATGACGCGTGGCAGTGAAAGCAGCAAGGAAGCTGTCTCGCCGATGCCGCCTTATCTTTGCACGATAGCCAGCTGTTTGTAATGGTATGTGGTCTACACAAGGTGTAGGCGCCTTGACCCTGAATGTTTGCTTGGGGCATTAAGGTTTTCAGGTAAGTCCCTCTTTTCTCCCTCTTGTTATTGTTTATTTCATAGGTCCTCATGGTTGTATGGCAGCGAAGCATCAGTTCAAATGGCTAATGTACTGCTGTTGATGATGATTATGATGAGTCACTAGTCTAGCTGGAGTAGCTTCCCTCTCAGCCCCAAGCGGAGTCATCGTTGGTTGACTGGATTCCCTTGATCAGCCGATTGTGTGCAGCCCGTATGACCACATCAACACAACATGCTTCATGAAGTAGTCCAAGGCGCTGTTTGTTTCCACTTATGCTCCCACTGACTACAGTTCTGAAGCTGTCATGGACACTTACCATGAACTGAGCACGCTGCTTCTCTGTTTCACCAGTTCAGATATCGTTGTTGTTGCGAAGGATATGAATGGGCAAGTAAGGTCATCTGGGCTTTTCAGAATCTCAGCTACGGGATAACTATAGGCTTAACTCCGGACGGACGGACAACGGCTAGCGTCTTTTGCCACTGTGTGCGGAGCACTAGCTATTTTTTAGTACCACTGCTTTTTGACACAGTAGGCGTCGAAGTGCTATTTGGCGTCCAGCTGTGGCTGACCAGCGATGGACCCAAGTACATCACATTGCCATAAGTTACAGGTGGCTGCTTCTTTCCTAGATTGTCGCTCTTTTTTGAGTACTTGCATCGACTCTGATCATACCTTGTTACCTTGTCGTTTTTCCATGAACTTTACTTTGAGGCGCACCATGCCACTCCCTCGGTTCGCAACTAAGAACTTATCTCAATCCTTGGTCAGCAATGCATACCAGAATACCCTGCGTACCGAACTTTCGATCTCTCGCCTAAATGATATTAAGCTTCAACGGAATGAAGTCTCGCAAGCTGGATCCTCTGAGGCACTATCAATCGTCACCACACCAGTCATTGAATATCCGAGAAGGCTGTGAACCTGTTGGAATCTAGCAAAAATCTCTCAGCTGGCTCTGGGCGTAGTTTAACCAGCCGGATTATGAGGCGCTCACTACAACGAAGTCTGCTTGTTGACAAGATGCCTAGTAGACTAATGGGGCTCAAGAATTGGAGGAGGTAATAATAGTTGTCCACTAGTCCCAGGAAACCAGGCGTCAGTGGAACAGTCAGTGACAGCGCGGGTGCTCTGATTATTCACGATAATGAAAGGCCGTACAGATAGTTGGGCTAAGCAATTTCGAGAATACTTACGTTGGCCTCTTTCTCCTAGACCGCTTCCTACTCAGATGATGCAGGCTCAACCATGGACGGTTAATTTAGTGGCTCCGTCGGGGGCTAAGCTCCGGAACACAATCACAACCCTTACTCGAAGCAGTGGCCTCCTTGGTATTCATGCATGGAAGTCAGTGAACGTGGGTCGTATTTTCGCATGACCATTTTGTGTTCATTGATCCGTGTTGAAAGTTTCTTTCCAGTTTGTCCGATGAAATAGTGTTTCACTACAGGGCACAAATCAAAGAGATCAATTTCGATGGGCCAGTCGAACGATCCAAACTCAAACGGACAATTTACGTTGTTTGCCATATGAAGGCCGATGCAAGAGACTAGGGTTGTACACCCTGTCTTGTCGTCGAATGCGGGTCGACCTCATCATGACTCACCGGACATTATATCTGGGTGATTACCCCAAGTTTAGGTCGCTGCTTTATTTGCGCACACCGAGCAGCACACGAGGACACCAGTACAAGTTTGTCGTACCGGATTTGAAGTGGGTCGCTCACCAACTCTGCTTCGAGCGGAGGGTGGTGAATATTTGGAACAACCTGCTTGCAGATGTAGCCGAAGCATTGTCGGTGCCGGCGCTTAAGACACTCCTGAACTCACTTTGCCGACTTGAGCTTTCGAGGATTATCACCATCATAATAGGTAGATTCGCTTAAATGATATTGGATGTGGCTACACAGAGACAACTCTACTCCTTGCGTTTTCTCAGTATTCAGTATTTACTGCTTCCCAAGCATGAAGACCAAGAAGGCCACCACTTCGATCTAGAGAACATAAAGATCCTAGCCCATGGAAATCCAGGGCAATCTGGTGAATTCTTGAAAGCATGGTTCTCTACAGGCAGTTCAATCAACTGACGCATTAAAATACATGCCATATATGCAGCACTAGGGATAAAAGATTACCGATTTACCAAACTAAATTTAACGGAACTGAACGCCGGGTGAATAACTCAGACGACGACCCCGACCGTAGAGGCACGCGTGCTTACGCTACTTGGCACAAATCAAAGAGATCCGTTTCTCTAGTCATTTGCCCGTCGAACGATCCAAACTCAGACGGACGGTTCGTCTTTTTAGGAAATCAATCACACACTCACTGACGTTTCGTGCTCCACAACGTAAATGCGCACTGACGATGTCACTTCGAGTGGTGACGAAATGTTCGCAGCCAAACTGCCGAGCTCAGCGAAAACTCAGACTACCAACTTAACGTACCTTGCTTCCCCGTTGTGAGTAGTATTGCATGAGATTCATTTTCACCTACACCCTGTTTGGAATATATTAGATGGGCTCTTACATGACTGCAAACACATTACCACGCCCATACTCTTGAATGTTGTTAACTGTTGTTTTGCTGACACCAAGACTTTATGCCGTCTTTTTATGGCTGCTGCTTTGAAGAAGATGTAGCAGATTCGTCTTCTTCGATGTCTACTCTTTAAGGTCTATTCTTTGGTCCACAATGATGCGATACGCGTACTATCCAATACAAACTCATTCAAATCACGTAGTGGATCCAAAATGTAGGGTGCTATTTACGGAACATGAAGTATACAGTAACAGGCCTTAATGGTTAACGCTCTCAGGTTACTGTCCAAATAGGACAGGAACAATAATAGAATCCCGCAAATGTTCCATTTCGTCATTTGTGAGTGTCAAATTGGTGCATACCCATCACACCACGGCCAACTGATCAATGCTCACGTGTCCCGCACTAAGTGTTCCGACTGTGCCGATCACGTACGGTAGAGAAAGATGTGTTGGAAGGGAGCGAATGGAATCAGGAAAAAATTAACAAACAACATAATCTAAGCATCGAAAGTGATAGTATCAGCATGAGAAGTTGTATTAAAGGCTAAGCGACGAAATGTAGGGCTTGTATCTGTTAACCCAGCCCATCCAGTCGATGATCAAACTTTCTTACCGTGGGTGCCAACAAAACTTCTTCAGGCAGGGCATTCAAAGCAGAAATTACTCTACATGATAACCTGCTGTTAGCCCCAACCCGATTAAATCCAGGCGTATAGAGCTTCCTCGGATAACCATGGAGGGTTGGCGATCTCGTTGATTGGGAAAAAATTGGGTTTAGTCCGGGCCAAGTTGACCCGTCAAAATGCGATAGCTGACGACAAGTCCAGCTATGCTACCGACAGTGCGACGAACAAACGCCCAATCTAAGCGTCCACTCTGGATAGGATATTGAGTCTTAAGCCATACACCATCTTTGTGCCTACCATCAAGACTTGCTCCACTGCCATCTTGTCCCGGATTAAGCAGGGATGACAAGCCTGTACTGAGTATTTTTGTTGAGGCCTGATAAACGCTTTATGCGTTCTAAAGAACATTTCACCTGTAAGTGTTCTGAATGACTGCCGAGTCATCTACCGCACTCTGAATCCGGCAACACGAGACCATAGGTGAACAATTGTTTTCGATGATTCCTCTTCAGACCATTACAGTCACATATAGGGGTAAGAGAAATAAACTCGACCCATTGACTCAAGGTACACAGTTCATTTGCGGTTCGTGTGGAAGGCTAGAAGCTGACCTTGCCCTAACAAGTCGACTGCATATTACCGAGTTTGATCCGTGGTACTTGACCTCAGCATCTTCCGTTTTCGCTGACCAGAGAAGCCGAAGAGCCTGGATCAACTTCTTTTGCGAGCACAAACAAGGTTGAAACAACCGGATACGAATCGCTTCAGCTGTCGCGAGTGCACGGGGTGAATACCTCTGGATTGAAACTGAGGGACCCTGTAAATTATTCTGAAGATCAATTTGGTGCCCAGTATCCAAAATATGGTTTCGTGCTTTCGAATTCTAACTGGGAATTTTCAAGTTGCTTAATCAATCTGAATTCATTACAGACGGCTTTTGTCCAAGTTTTTATAGACTTGAAATTCGATTACCGTGTGACCCCAAGTCAACCTGCTAGGTCACACGCGGCACCTCGCTTCCGCCTTATAACTAACCCGTAAATGGACCTATATTCCCACTGCATAAAGTCCAACACCGAGAGATTTATTGGCAGTTGCCACGACACGGAGTAGCCTCAGAGACTGTCAAGTCTAGGCAACAAATGACTCGGGATGGGTGATCGATGATCATTGTGGACGTAAACGTCAATGTCGCTACAATCCCAAAAGGTAACGAACTGATGTTTAACGGGTTAGCATAGTGCCGGCACTCGATGATAGACACGCAAACTCTTGATTTCGGTTTGTGCAGTGAGTGGACACATGTTCCAGATGGTTGGTATAACGCGTGCTTGTGTGAGGAAACATTTCACACAAAACCGTCAACCTTAATCTATGGACGGCGATCTGTAGGGGTAAACATCGATCCGCGTGAGCAGTAAAGGGCGGGACAATAATTCCCACGCAGACAAATAACTTGCTGTATCGTCAAACGTCTGCGGAGTCGTAAAGTGCAAGATTTTCGCACATTGCAAAATCCCGCCCCATACACATTATTATTTGAACAAATAATCGTTCGGCGACCGATGTACACGTTAAAGTAATCATGACTGTTATGGCCCAAAAAGTTTACGTACAAGTTAGTGTGGTGGTCAGGATATCGGTAGCTCTGTTTTAATAATAATGTATACTCTGTGGTTCACAAGACATGCCCTTTTCAACACAACCATTTTTTTAACAATTGTTTTGTATGATCTCCACCGGATGGTCCAAATGCTAGGCAGTAATGGGAATAACCTTTTTAACATTAATGGTTCTCCAGTTCCAAACCTGCCAATGGACATATTGTTCCTTCAATGAGGGATGACGAGCACTTGTGCGGTGATACGAGAAACATTGAAACCCAAACTCGGATGTATAGTATATAACATCTAGTTTTGACCAAAATGTGTTTATTTATTTATTTTCAGCACGTAGATGGAGACAAACAGAAGGGGAGCTTGATTTTTGTGTGTGAGACAGTCAGGATTGGCGCTGTTCAACCGGCTCCGGCATTTTGCTTTATCTTTGCGCTAAGTGTATGCGAGTAAGAGAATAAATGAAATAATATTATAAGCTTAATGGTTGGCAAAAAGCGTTCACATCACTGTGTTACTGAGTGGGTTCAAGCGACTACGCGCTGTAAACATTTGGTGCTGACCATCGATGATCGTGCTGCCTTGTTCACATCTTGTTGGAGAATTGTTCGCTCTACCTCTTGGTATGAGATTCCGATTGAAATGAGCTCGTTCCTCACCAGCTCCGAATCCCAGACGAAAATCAGTAGTCAAAGCTTAGAGGTAGAAAACGTGTTGTAGGAGCTGCTACCGAAAGGGTTACAAGTAGTGTGAAACAACAGGCATTTATGAGTCAACCAAGGGATGTTCATGTTCATGAACAGCCACGTCAGCTGTCCTGATTGGTAGATCAGTTCCGCTGGTCAGTGGGAAGGTAGGCGCGCACGTCGTATGGAAATGAACATTCCTGGAACGACTTGCTGTTTCGGTTGTACTACGTTGGTTCATCTCGTTTTACCGCCAAATAATGAGTTCTTTCGGGAAATTTTCCTCTGCCGGACGAGAACTTAGTGAGTAACTTCGAACTTCTCCATTTGTTGCTGTGGTGCCGTGGTATCGAATTCAAGGTTCCTTCGGACTTTAATCACCTTCAGTTGATCTGTTATCTTCACCTGATGCCACCTATTCATCTGCCTTGATGCGTTGTCTTTTGATTCCTCACATAGTTTCTTGGAACTGAAGTGGTCAGTTCAGTGGTATTTAAAATTAATATAAATTCACCAAAATATTTAGCCGAGTCCAGCCTTCTTGACTTCCCGAATCTCTGCGGTCCTCAGTCTTCAACATTAAGACTTCCTCACCACCGAAACATTTGCGCTCATACACTTGTTCCCTTACTCCTGGGGATTTTTTATATGTTATTTCTTATTCATCTCTGTTATTTTAACCTTACCATAATAACTTGGTCCATCCAACCCTTATCTTTGTCGGTAAACCGATCTAACTTGAACACCACATCTCAACTCGTTAGCTTAGACATTATCCAATGAAGTGACAGTCCACAGATTTTGTCTCATCGACAGCAGCACACTCGCATCGACAGTCGCATTGCTAATCCCTTAATATTGACCTTCCGATGGGTGCACTATTCATTAGAAAAGTGAGAAATCAGGCCGTGCAAGCCGAATGATGTGGGGAAGTGCAAGTAATGTGGTATTGCTGGAAATTATTCATGCGTAAACTAACCTTGACTACCTAACACAATTGCTAACCTGTCTTTAAAACTCAACTGTATCGGCGGTGATTCAAACGGACCTAAATTTGAAACACGAGTTTCCGAATAAGTTTCGCTAGGGTCTGGTGATATCTGCCTCACTGGGAAACACTACGCAGTATATGACATCATTTACTTTCCTAACTTGACCAATCTACTTTTGATCACACTTCCCATCGTTTGTTCGAAACCGATCGAGTTCGATTGGAATTTTTGTCGGTTCACATTTGGGTACTTTAGTAGACCTTTCTATGTACACAACACAACTAAGCTCTCACATGACACTTGCGCACATCATGTAGTCAGTTAACACATCCCGTTTCACAAACTACAATTCAGACCACTGTCCTGTGACGCACCGTTTTTAATATTACTCTGCGGTTTGTCTCAAGGCTAAACGTGTAGTCGATAAATTCTTGTTTTACTCCCCCACCGCGAAACAGTGCACTGGTTGTAGCGTACGCGACCACACCGTTCAAACATTTACCGTCATTACACTACTCATTTGGTACCTCCAGCTGCCCCTGTGTCACTGAATGAGGGTTAGAACGGTCCGTCGCCCTTTGAACTATCCAAACAAGGTCCAGACTGATGTCAGCGTTTGACATTGATGGCCAACAACACCACAAATCTGTTCCATGACCACTATTGATGTGTTTCGCCACGCAATAAGTCTCTCTAATTTTCCACTCTCATCCGTTCACTTGTTTTTAGACTGACGGAAGAAGTTGCTTCCGTGCAGGAGCTAATGGGGCGCTTGTTATTATGGCCTTCACGAATAGCTTATGAAAGCCTCTTGTCTGCCTATGCTGAACTTGGCGATCATTCTTCCCTGCTACGTATATTGAAAGAAGCATTGGAAGTCTTACCCGAATATACAGGGCATACTGTTGCTCGCACTGTCCCAGGGTCCTCACCGTTTTCATCACGGTTTCTTGTCAATTTGTATGTTCAATCGAACTGCTTTTCCACCGATTCTTTTCCGGTTTGCACGGAGGTAAGATCGTATACCTGCTCATATGCAGTTTAATTTTTCAAATGCGTATCACAGTCGCTGCGCAATAGAGTAGCATCGCGGCACCTTCACAACCCACTGCTTTGGACAGTCTTTGTGTACAAATCGATACCGTCATTATTAACATGCTGCTTTGATTCAATGCACTCACCCTGTCTAGGTCTGGGCGCCCTGGCAGTATCTCAGCCCACATACAACCATGACATCTTTTTCAAACATAAACTTCATCCTGCATCGGCCGTCGCGAAGATTATCAAGGGTCGCCTTATCTACTGCAAACAACAGGGCGGATAAGCGAAAACATGCTACTGTTGGCGCCTCCCTTCTTTCTTTTCCACCTTTTTTCTCTTACTCCCATCCCGACCCCCATTACTAGCCTCCCTTCTATAATTCCAAGCTTAATTAACAGCAACCAAGTGCCACTGGAGTAGAACCATCTGCAGCCACCATCCCACCACACCTATCGGACGCCTATCGGCAAAAGTCCCTTATAAGGCCACGCTGTCTCGTTTCCATGGCGACATTCAACGTCCGCACTCTAAGACAAACAGGTCAACAGGCTGCACTCGCACGCACCTTGGACACACTGGGTATTGATGTGTGTTGTGTGTCCGAAACTAGGATCAATGACCTTAACGGGGTTATTGAATAACCTTCAACTGGCTTATCCTCTCGTTATTGGTTGCACGCATCCGGAGACGCCGATGCAGCACTCACGGTTCAAGCTGGTGTAGGTATCATTCTAAGCTCCAACGCCGTGCCATCGTTGGTTGATTGGATTCCGGTGAACAGCGGTTCTTGTGCAGCCCGTTTGACGATATCAGCTAAGGTTGATTCACGAAGTAGTACAAAACGCTGTTTGTTTGTGATTTCCGCTTATGCTCCCACCGACTACAGTTCTAATGCAGTCAAGGACACTTTCTATCACGAACTGAACACGCTGCTACGCAGTGCTACTAGTTCAGATATTATAGTACTTGCAGGGGATATGAACGCACAAGTAGGGCGTCTGAGCACTTCAGAAGCTCAGCTGGGTGGTAATTATGGGCTTAACCCCGAACTGACTGACAACGGCTAGCGTCTGCTGCAATTGTGTGCAGAGCACCAGTTGTTTCTTAGTAGCACTGCTTTTAGACACAGTGGGCGCCGAAATGCTACTTGGCGTCCTCCTGTAGCTGGCCAGCGATGGACCCAAAGTGACCACATAGCCATAAGTTACAGGTGGCGTGGTTTTATTCTGGATTGCCGCTCGTACTGGAGTACCTGTGTCGACTCTGATCATGCCTTGGTACGTTGTCGTTTCTCCATGAACTTTACCGGGAGGCGCACCAAGCGTCCCCTACGATTGGCAACGGAGAAATCGTCTCAGCCCTAGGTCAGACAAACTTATCAAGACGCGCTGCATACCGAACTTTCGCTGTCTTGTCCTAATGACACTGAGCTTCAGTGGAATAGAATCTCGGCCGCCATGCACGACGCAGGAGCATCTGCTTGTGGTACTTGCATTGGTCACCGCACCAGTCACTGGATATCCCAGAGGTCGGTGAACCTGTTGGAATCTAGAAGGCACCTCCCGACTGGCTCTGAACACAATGTGACCAGACGGGCTATTAGGCGTGAACTAAAGCGGAGCCTACGTGCTGACATGGAAGCCTGGTGGACCAGTAGGGCTCAAGAAATGGAGGAGGCAAGAGCAGTATGGAATTACCGCAAGCTCTTCCAGCTGATCCGCACCACTGGTCCCAGAAAACCAGGCGTCAGTGAGACAATCAGATACAGCGCGGGTGCGCTGATACACAATAAGGAGCGCCGTATTTATCGTTGGGCGGACCACTTTCAAGATCAGTTCAGCTGGCCCCCTGCTCCCGGACCTCTTCATACTCAGATGATGCAGGACGAGCCATGGACGGTTAATTTAGAGCCTTGGTTTGAGGCCGAGGTCCGAAACATGATCACAGCCCTTAATTGTTATCGTGCCGTTGACCTGGATTCCCTCCCATCTGCAATATTTAAGGATGGAGGTGAGGTCCCCTGCAAAGCACTGCATACCGCAGCACACGCATACCACAGACCGACAATAGCTGTGTTCCTCGATTTCAAGAGTGCGTTCGATTCCGTCGATCGATCGATTCTTTTCGAAATACTTGCGCGGAAAGGTGTTACCACGAAGTAGATGAACATCCTACGTGCTCTATACTCGTACACTACAGGCCGCGTCAGGGTGTATGGTGTTCCATCGGATAGCTTTCCAATCACAAGTGGCGTTCGTCTGGGTCGTCCGATTTCCCCATTTTTGTTCAATTTCGTCGTGTATTCTGTCATGGAATGTTTCCTTGCGGAATCTCACGATGTAAGCGTTGAAGTACTGCCTGGTGAAAGGTTAGTTGATCTGGATTATGCGGACGATATCGTCTTGCTTTTCGACGATTTTGCGGCGGCACAATCAACCCTGAATAGCCTGTCCAGAGTGGTCTCATTATTTGATATTCACTTCGCACCTTCAAAGTGCAGTGTTGTTGCAGTACCATCAGCCACTTGCTGACCCCTTTACGCTTGCTAACGAGGAACTCGAGGTGGTTGATCATTTCACTTATCTTGGCAGCTGCATCAGCAACGATGGGCGCACAGAAACTGGCGTCAACTCACGCATTGCAAAGGCCAGAGCTGTCTTCTTGAACCTGTGGCATCTTTGGCGACAGAAGGGAATTTCCTTTCGTCTGACAGGCCGTGTATACAAGGCCACAGTGAGGGCCGTTCTGCTCTATGATAGTGAGACTTGGCCCTTTCGTTCTGATGATCTGAGACGCCTTCAAATCTTTGATCATCGTTGTCTGCGAAGCATTGCTGGAGTCGGATGGCACCAGCGTGTCCGCAACGATGATGTGCGTAGGCGAGTACTAGGTGGTGATAATCATGCTAGCTCCCTAGGACAACAGATAGCAGTGAATAAGTTGCGTTGGCTCGGGCACGTGCTACATATGCCTGGTCACCGCTTACCTAGGGGGGACTTGTTTAGTCTGCTAGGTGTAGGGTGGCGCAAGGCTCGCGTTGGACGGAAGTTGACTTGGCAGCGGGAAATGAAGTCACTGACGACCAAACTGGGTGCCGTTGATCCGTCTCGCCTTCCGGGCTGGAGTGCACGTGACTCGCCTTGTGCTTGGCTCGAGACTTTACAGGACATGGCTGGTAACCGACACCAGTGACGCGTCTGCTGCCGTCTCCTAATTGGATTGCCTGTTTAAAGCGTGTTTGGTGCTGATTTATCTGCGGGGATAAGGTCTGATTATGACGCGTGGCAGTGAAAGCAGCAAGGAAACTGCCTCGCTGATGCCGCCTTATCTTTGCACGATAGATAGCTGTTTGCAACGTCATGTCTACACAAAGTGTAGGCGTCTTGACCCAGAATGTTTGCTTAGGGCATTAAGGTTTTCATGTAAGTCCCCTTCTCTCCCTCTTCTTATTCTTTATTTCATAGGTCATCATTGTTGTATGGCAGCGAAGCATCAGTACAAATGGCTGATGTACTGCTGTTGATGATGATGCTGATACACTCAAGACACTCGAAGATGATTCTGCTGCTTGATAACACAATGAGGCGAGTTATCCACGGTGATCGTTATGTACTCCAAACACATGTTCTCTACGACAGCACTTTCATCTTGCTAACGAAGTGGATTCCCCCAAAACATTCGCTGTCGTTGGAATATACTGTAGGGCTGCCGAAACTGTTTTCGTACAACTTTCATGGCGCCACTTTCTAATCAGACCTCTTCTGTGCACCACTCAATACTACGGTTTAAACAAGCTGTGTCTTAGAACCTGACAACAAAAGATGCTGCGGTCGAGTACGCATCACGCGTTTCTTGGTCCATAACCAAACGCAAAGTGGATCACGCGGATTTCCCACCATGGTATGCTATAGCGGAAATAGATTTCAACTCCTTTCCTGATTCCAATCTTCATCTTACTCGGGTGGCTCGAGTGGTTTAACTGCTTCATCTGAAGCTGGTACCCAATTACCGAGGTTTGGCGAAAGACTTTGGTGTTTCTCTGGGCTTTCTGTTGAATCTAATCCTCTTGTATTGGTTTGGTCAGGCTATCTATATTCCTGCTGATTGTGTCTCGGTGTGCATTTTTGTCCATTTCTCCGTCTTATTACGTTGAACTGCGTTGTGGCCAGCTGATTGCGTGGCAGTCCAGATCGGTTATTGTCGAATTTTGCAGACATAACTGAGCCTTGAATTCATCGATGCTCCTACAATCGATGTTTTACCTACTTTTTGGTAGTATGGTCCAAATGATTTTTTTGCATTTTTTTACCGCACTGTAATTGCTTATCGCGACGTCGCGAGTCATGACTGCTTCGTAAACTACACTTCATCCATCGACTTATTGTTGCGCAACTGAGCTTCGGTTACTACGTCTCACTACTCTCTTTACTTTTTCGTGTCTACCCGTTAAAGCTACTGACTCAGCTTCCATCCCCTCCGGACGTGCTCACACGTCGTTGCGTACGTGGAGGCGTGAAACAGCTTTTGGCTCACGGACAGTTAAACGCCGCACTCGATTTGTTCGCTTATGGGGAGCCGAAGAACCTTGACGACCCATACCTTATTTCCCTCTGGAGATACGCCGTGGCTGGTGGATTAGTAAGTGTTTGCCTACGTCATTTTACTTCACTCCCTCTGTTCGTATTAACGCATGTTGTAGCTGAATTATCAAGGTTTTTGGCTGGGTCTCTTGTTTTTCCTGTCCACTTTGCCCAATGTTCTCTGTTCTCCTACTGTCTCATGAATTACGTCTGTGGTAACACTGAGAGACGTGTACTTGCCGTATCTGTTCTATAACGCAATTGTTTCGCTTTTTACGCCGATCAGTTCTCACTTTTACTCTGTTTATGTCTCATCGTTTAGCACTTTGCGCGGCTTCGCACACGTTTTGTGAGCCGTCGTTTAATTGAACGGCAACGTGGTCTGCTTTCGTTCATCGATGATCAACTTCTATAAGGTATTCTATAGAAACCGGGAATGCAGTGTTGAAAGCTTCTAGGTTAAGCTATTCAATAAAGGTGCTCAAGCGTATTGTTACTTTCGGGGTTTTGGAGCACATGCTTTGTCTTGGATTACAACATTCAATCCCAATTGTCGCTTCGGTTGATTTTGAAGTCAACCTCATCTATCTGAGAACAATGATTTCGGTGTTGCGAGAGAGCAACACCGATGAGACGTATATTCTCTTGTACCCATTGCTTTTCCCTGGTCATTTGTGACTACAGCAGAGTTGCCTTCTTCATTCACGTCTTCGTTACGTGGTTTCGTTCTCGCGTTCATTGGAATCGCGTGATCTTTTGCTACTCACCTATAAGCTGCTCGGATTATTTCACTGTGCAAATAACTGTAGACGTTTTGCGGTCACCGTGTTATATCGGTTTCCGTTCCACTCGTTCGCCAATGTGTGATGATGCATTTGGATTTTGCTAACTGAATGTTCCAACTTGTATTCCTCGATGCCAAACGTGTTTCCTCTAATTTTTCCTCTATTTGTATGTCCATTTTTTCAGTTTTACTCATGTCTGATGGTGAAATTAGCAACAAAATTCTACGCATAACGCATTCCGTCAGCGCTAGTTTGCACACCTCTGGCTGAATGTAATATTGGATCCTGCAATGGCTCTGATGAAAGAAACGTATTCACAGATACATGTTCCGAACCCGTCATATGGTGCAAATATCCTGAACATACAGCTGTATTTATGTGCTAATCTAGCTGTTGAGGGAGACGAATTATGGAAATCTTTCAAGCCTGGTTCCATGGTAGTTGCCTCGAGAAAAGTCGGACTAACCTGGCTCAAAGCTTATTAGTCAGGAGCCAGCCAGTGAGAGTGTGTTTCTTTTACATGCCTGTAATGACAGTGCTTTTGGCTTGGCCCTAGTTAACAACAGTGTTCACCAGGTTTCTCGTCCTACTGTCATTTCTCTTAAACTATATACACTTGCTGAGATTGATGTTGCATTTATTGTGCGCTTTCACTGCAGTTGACCTAGAGAGACTTCCGCTTCTTCCGCAGTACACTAGATTTCACGATGAAAAGATGGGTGTCGCGCAAATACTGGAGAGTGAGCATAGAAAACGAGAAGATAAAAATATGTGTTGCTCCATAATAGGTGGATCGGGCACATACGCGGAATCACGTCGCTGATTCCTGCACGGTGGTAGCATATGGCAGATGCACTACATCTTATCCGGATGTGATACGCTAACTAGACCCGTAGTCTGCAAAATGGGCGGCAACGAATCTCTTAAGATCCTGCACCGTTTTTGCCTCGACTAGCGTCTCCGACAATTTGCTCCACTATTTCACCACTCGACACTGGAAGCATAGCGGATAGGTGATGCGCTTTAAATCCGGTACCACTATTTTGTACCTGTGTCCGCGTGTGCTGCTTGGTACGCGAACGTGCAGCAGCCGCTTTAACGTAGAGAAGTGGCCCAGGTGCGTCATAATGTGATCAACCCGAATCCGACGATATGACAGGGTATACAGCCGTAGTCTCTTACATTGGTGCTCGTACGACATACCTCGTAAACTGGGGATGAGTCGGGTAGCTGCATGTTGGACCCGTTCCAGTCGCAGCACCTCACCTATTTTGTTGATATCATTTCGTGCTCTCTGATCACATGCAAACGAGCAACGTACTAAACGGACACTGAGGAAAAGAATCAATAATTTGAATGCTGACAGAAAATGTAGGTAGGCACAAAACGTCAAAGACTACAACAGAATGAGAAATGTTGAAGCAAGCATCACGGTCCTCACGGAATCCTCAGTGTGACAGCCAACTGTTTTTGTACACAGAGGTTAGGAAGATTGCGATTGATGGCCACAGCCTCGGCGAACTTGAGCATTTTGATGTTGGTGTTGCGACAGATGGCCGTAAACGCTACGTCCGAGTTAACTTGATGTCCCCTACTTTATAAGTACTTTGCAATCGATAAGGCTGCCATTTTCAGACTTCACTCCTGTCCTCGTGTTTGACCTTTCGTAATGTCACCAACCCATTTTGGAATATGCTCTCCGCTCCGATTACGTAGACGTTGATCTGTTCTGCTGATGTGCCAGTGGCGGTGCTGTACCCTATCGGGCGCGTTCCCAGGTTGCGGATCGGTGAATGCCTTCCTTCTGAAGGTAACTGCGAATAAGTCTCGTCTGCTTTGCAGGCGAGATGAATAAGCAGTTGCGGACAATCAGCGGCAACCTCTCAAAGCGTGGAGAGTTCTGGGCTGGTCACCTGGTTTCCCCTTAAATACCACATGTTCTCGTACGGCGCTGTGTCAAACCCAATGTAACCGACTATGCGGTCACTGGCCACTCACTTCTGTAACTGGGGCTGAGTATCTAACGGTGGGCGGAAGCCAAACCACGCTGACCTCCGGCTTCTCTGTGGACTGCTTCCGAACCCAACAAATACGAATGAGGCATCTGGCTATCAACTGTTTTCGTGAATCATCTCGCTGCCTTGCGGGTCAGGTCTTTAAGAACAAAGTTTCCGAGTAGGGTCCCTTAAGTCAACCTTCTTCCTCGGCCTGGGCAATCCGGAAGCTCAGTGCCCACGCAACACATGGAACTTTCCATCCATTCATCCGACTCCCCCTTTTCCTCCACTTTTGTTATTGTTCCTCTTGTTGTGGCACTCTGTCAAATGTTTTTTGGGAGTGTTATATATATATATATATATATATATATATATATATATATGGTTGGGGACCTACTGTTTCAGATTTGCCTGTCACTGTGGTCAGCCACAGGACGCCTGCGCCTACAGTGGGATCATGAGTGGCTTACGCTGCACCACCCAGTGCTTCATCCACACACCCCATATCCAGTGTAAACCCGAAGGAATAAGACCGGGAGGCATGCGGATGGGAGCCACGTTTCTTCAACGGAGCCGGCCCACACTCCTTCACAGGCAAACACAAGCACGCTGTATTTGGGGAATCAAGTGCACACAAGGCGGTGGCTGGACCGTAGTCCGCTCCACACTGATTGCATGGAATCACTCTTAGAGCCTAGCACGACCACAAGGACCGTGCACCCTGTCCCCTCCAGCAACGACCAACTGTCTCCTGGAGCCAGTATGGACGAGGTAGTGGGTAATAGACAGGTAGGCACCTTGTCAACATGCACATCAAGCGCAGCCACACCGGGGATATCAAACAACAGGTAATCACTTGAAATGACATTATCAAATAAAATATATCTGTTTAAGAATACGGCTTCACCGACATAACTCTTCGATAAATTATCATATGAATTAAGGTAATTATCAAGGAATCCGCGATAAGTACAAAATGTCCACCAGTCACCCAAAAATACTACAAACACAATAAAGTTAACGAAGGTAATCACAATTAGCGTAAGCAACGTGGTCAATTAGTAGCAAATTATTCAGGTAGGCAGAACAAACCAAATAAAGTGGAAGAAAATTTACCCGGCTTAAAAAGACCTAGTGTAAGTTGGTTTAGCCCAGCTGCGGTGAAGAAGCATCATGAATGCAACATCAGCCTCAGCATGGGGCATATATATATATATATATATATATATATATATATATATATATATGCTGATGTGACTGCCTTCGCAGCTACAGCTAAAGCGCTGGTGGAGGTCGGCTGGGTAAGCTTGGCCGGAAGCGTTAGTAACTTCATGGTTGTCCAAGGACACCAGTATTATTACTATTTATGCCTATTTCTGTTAACCGGCCCCATATTTCCCTTGTAATTTGCTCCTTTTTTCTTTGGTTTTGTTGCTAAATCGTTTATATCCCCTGGCTTACACTACATGAGATTTAATACCTTTTGGTATTTGCTCTGTTCGTTCGTACTGCCGCCCATCTACTGTCCAGTTTACTTGTGTATTTTCCCTCATGTTATGTTTACTGTTTGATGCCCCCGTGCGGCTGTGCTTGATGTGCAATTGACAAAGTGTGTACTTGTCAAGAAATCACTGCCTCGATTATATTAGCATAAGGAGGCAATTGGTAGTTGCTGGGTGGGACGGGGTGCAAGGTTTTTGTGACCGTGCCAGGTTCGAAAAATGGTTCCATCCAGTGTGGAGCGGGATACGGCCCAGCCACCTCCTTGTGTACGTCTGGTACGCATTATTCCCTACGTAGATAGACAGGAATGCTACTGCTGTGCATGCTGAGTGTGAGCTGTCTCCCCGTTTTAGAAACTTGGCTCCCATCCACATACCTCTCGGTCTTATTCTTTTGAGGTCTATACTGCGTGTGGGCTGTGCGGATGGAGTTATGGGTGGTGTAACATAAGCCACCTATTGTCCCTCAGTACGCACAGGCGTCCTGTGGCTTTCCTATGGAGGCCGCAATGACAGGCAAATCCGTAATCGGATGCCATCAATCATATAATCCGATCCATTTCGTGTATCAGAAACGCTGCGTTTCCAACTCGTTTGTATGTCTTTTTCTGAGGCTCTGTCTTCTGATTCGAAAGGTGACAAGCTTGCTTCCATAAACTGTATTGGTTATCTGTGCTGTCACTGGTGACAAATTAATGGGTACCTTCAATAGCGGATGAGGTTGGAGTAGCTACAGTCATTGCAGTCACCGCACTAGCCAGCCCATCTGCAGCTGTGTGAATGCACTGCGTGAATGTTCGGATTTCCCTACGTATTATTATCCACGCATTGCATTTCCTTGTACAGGTAACCTCTTGCACTTTTCTCGTCTTCTACTTCATTCTTGGCTGCCGGATCACTGCTGGTATCCAGGAGTTCTCGTGCCGATTTCCAACTAATTGTTTTATCGACAAGCATGGTTTGGCATCCATAGCCAGTGCGGGAGATGCGACTACATATTCAGCTGCATTTGTTGATCATAGATACAAAACATAAAACCTACAAACCTGCACAGCTAAATAGGCATCTATGCCTGTCGTGGATGCATATAGGCTGGTGCCAAGTGAAACAAATGATACCCCATTGGCGACAGTGTTCAAAGATATGGAATACTTCTGTTCCGATGGTCTTACAGGTGAAAAACCCTGTGTGTGGCTCTGTGGACACAAACAAAAATCCATGGTTCATCTCTTTTGGGGCTGTTCATCAGTTGGACCGACGGTGATTGTATGATCATGGTGATTATTATAGCTGAGAAATGTTTCATATTAGGCCGATTCTTGTTCACGAGGAATGAGTTACTTACTCCTAGGGCACTGGGTTTTTCGAAGGTCCGTTTGTATCTTATGGCTTGTGGTTCTAGACACCTTCGGCAAAATCATACGTGACGCGAATACTGAGCACGCCGGCGCAAGCACTGCTTCTCTTTTTTCTATTTGTCGTGATGGTAGAAGAAAAAGATGATTATATCAACGGCACTACGACGCACCGTTCTGACGCTTTTTTACCGCGCGACCACCACCGGGAGCGCATGAGCTCTGTATACCACGTGGTCTCCCGCACGTTCGCTGATTCGAACCAGTAACCGGATTATAAAACAAGCGCGTACGTGCTCTATACTCGACCACTGCAGGCCACACCAGAGTCTCCGGCAACCTGTCGGATAGCTTTCCGACAAGTGGCGTTTGTTAAGGTTGTCCGATTTCCCCGTTTTTGTTCAGTTTCCACGTGAAATCATCATGGAGTGTTCCCTTGCGAAATCTGACGATGCAGGCGTTGAGGTCTTGCCTGGTGAAAGGTTAGTTGATTTTGATTATCCGGGCGATATCGCCTTGCTTTTTGGCGATGTTGGGGCGGCCCAGTCAACCCTAAATAGCCTCTAGAGTGGTCCCATTATTTGGTATTTGTTTCGCACCTTCAAAGTGTTGCTGCGGCACCACCAGCGACTTGATGACCACTTGGCCTTTGATAATCAGGAACTCGAGTCGGTTGATAGATACCATTACCCTGGCAGCTGCATCAATAATGACGGGCACATAGAAACTGGAGTAAGTTCACGCATTGCAAAAGGCGGAACTGCCTTAAACCTGCGGCATCTTTAACGACAGAAAGGCCGTGTATCCAAGGCCACAGTGAGGGCCGTTCTGCTATATGGGAGTGTGCCTTGGCCCCTTCGGTCCGATGATCTGAGGCGCCTTCAAGTCTTTGATCATCGCTGTCTGTGGAGCATGCTGTTGTCCGATGGCACGGGCGTGTCCGCGATGATTATGTGCGTGGGCGTGTACTAAGTTGTGATAAGCAAGCTAGTTCCTTAGAACAACAGATAGTACTGAATAAGTTGCATTGGCTTAGTCACCTGCTACATATGCCTGGTCATCATTTAGCTAAGAGGGCCTTGTTTAGTCTGTCAGATGTAGGGTGGCGCAAGGCTCGAGGTGGACAGAAGTTGACTGGCAGCGGGAAATGAAGTCACTGACGGTCAAACTCTGTGCCGTCGGTGCGTCTCGCCTTCCGGACTGGAGCCCACGTGGACCGCTTTGTGTGTGGCTCGAGACTTTACAGAACATAGCTCGCATTCGCCACCAGTCTCGCGGCTACTGTCGTCTCGTAGTCGGACTGTCTGTTTATGGGATGTTCGTTGCTGAGTTATCTGCGGCTTAATATCTATGACGCGGGGTAGTAAAAGCCGCATGGGAGCTGTCTCGCTGATGCCGCCTTATCTTTGCACGATAGCTAGCTGTTTGTGACGGTATGTTGTTAACTCAAGGTGTATATGCATTGACACTGAATGTTTGTTTAAGGCATTAAGGTTTTTTGGTAATTCTCTCTTCTTTTCCTTTTATTATTCTTTAGGTCGTTTTGGTTGTACAGCAAGGAATTATCAGTTCAAATGGCTGACGTACTGCTGTTGTTGATTTGTTTGTCGATGCATACTCCATTTTACCACCAGCCGACGGTGTCACTAGGTAGACTCAACTTGGGCGCAGCTGGTGTAATGTGCCGTTTACCACTAGCTTTACTCTGCTGTTCTCATGTACCATCATCGGCGCTCATACCTTATTACTCCATAGTTACGCCTATACCCCGTTGTTGCTTCCTTGACTGAATTCTAAACTATGAAAGACATTTTTCCTTCCTCTGTCTCACACTGAAGATTTTGACTCAGTTTGTCTACCTATTAACGGTAGCATTATTGAATCTACGGGCACTGAGAGTACTTGGAAATTGGCACGCAGTTTGACTCGACGAACGTGCCATCGCCCTCCGTCAGCGTCCCGCATCCAAAAGGTTTACTTACCCCATTGCAATGTACCGGTCTTTCTGTGTCATCCAGATGCATGCACTGTCTTATTCACCACGCGTCCTACTTGCGGCATGATTGTGTCGGTTCATTCTGAACCTTGTGACATTTCATCGTTTTGGGATGCATATATCCGTTCGGCCTTTACTTCCTCTCTTATGCAGCACATTTTCACTTATCATATACAGTGATTAATTCATATCCTTCATGTACATACAAATTATTCTAATGTGTTTCGATTGATGTCCTCTTTCATCCACGATCAGGGGTCACACGAGTTTGATCAAGCTGTTTACTCCGTTTGACGCTTATTTTTTTATTGCGTCTTCTAAGTTTATTTTTATTTTTGCAGGGTCCCGATGCTGTTGAAGACTTTTGGAAATTAGCCAACGTATCGGGTGCGCGTTTGAGCGCTCTCCGGAGACACAGTGCGTTTGATGAGTTGTTTACTTGTTCCACATCATTGTACATCCATCCACACATTTTGATCTGTTTGTTTTCATGCACTCCGCGGTCTGTTTGTTGCGATGAATTGAATGTTACGATAAATTAGTTGATGTCATTCTTCTTACTTTCGAAAATCACTTCTTGTTCCTGAGTCCTGCTTTACAGCCATTTTTCTAGTGATTCCTTTCCTTTTTCGTCGTCGCACTTTCCTTTTCGATGGCAACAATTACTGTAGTCGTTTCACACCCTTGGAGAGATACGCTAATGAAAGAGGAGATCTACAGCGGAAGTGGTGGCAAACTTCACAAGCTGAAGTCAATGAGGCCATGCAGCACTGATTCACGCAAATGAGGACAGCTAACGCGCGAATTTTCTGGGCCGATTTTACAAGGAAATGCTAAAAGGATCTCACAAGAATTTAGGGTTGCAGTTTTCTAAGCATCCAATGATTGGTTAGAGAAATATAAACTCTGACATGAAACTTTCCAACTAGTTTTGCGTGGTGAACCCAATGACGTGCCTGAAGAGTTTGTTGAAGACTTCACCGAAAAAATTTCCAACTTCAGCAATGATGGCATTTTTAACGCTGACGAGTGCGGTCCCTTTTTCAAGACACTGTCTAACAGAAGCCCTGTTATAAAGGGTGATAAATATAAGAGTGGAAACCATCCAGAGAATGTTTCACAGTTCTTGAATTATCCCCATTTGAGTCAGAAGTAAGCAAATGCGCGAAGAATATTCTTTTCGATAATTCTCATCGGGCGTATACAATTATGAAGCAAAATATTGGAGGGAATAAACCTCGTAGTGGCTTGTACAGAAAGCAACCAACTCATTAACCAGGCAGTATGAAAATTAAATCAATGGTTTGATCAATCAGACTGTCGCATTAGGAAGCAGGTGATCAAGGCAAGTCATATGTCAAGACCAAGGCAATTTCAGAGCCTGTAGCAATGTGCGCCGTTTGCACAGCTCTGTACCCAACCTTGATTACAATTGCTTCAGAAATGGTTAACAGATGTTTCTTAAGCTGTTTCGGGTAGTGTTTAGCGATGGTATAAAATACTGGTTCATTTGGACTTGATGTCCAGTGTCAACCAAGTGTTGTAAAACGGAACTGTTGATGGATTTTACAGTACCTTTTCGTAGTGACGCAGGACAAAGTTTGGCGATTCTTTTGGACAAACACCTGATCGTTTGTCCAAGATACCTAGCACCACAGGTGCAGGTGAACTGGTATAAGACACATGATTAGGACCGAACCGGGAGTTTATCCTTTAAGCGCTGAATTTAAAACTACTTGCCGAAACAAGACCATTGATTCTTCAGCGCTTAAAAGATAAACTCCCGGTGGATTTTGAACAAACATTTCATGCACTTCATTGGATTCACCACACAAAACTATTTGGGAAGTTTCATGTCAGAGTTTATATTTCTCTAGCCAATCATTGGATGCTTAGAAAACTGCAACCCTAAATTCTTGTGAGATCCTTTTAGCATTTTCTTGTAAACTCGTCCCAGAAATTCACGCGTTAGCTGTCCTTATTTGCTTGAATCAGTGCTGCATGGCCTCATTGACTTCAGCTTGTGAAGTTTGCCACCACATCCGCTGTAGATCTCCTCTTTCATTAGCCTTTCTCCAAGTACTCGTGTTTATCTCTTTGGATATTACTAACACCACAAATGCTCCGCCGTCTTTTTTGGCTACTGCTTTCCAGAAAATGTAGCAGTCTAATCTTCTCCTTCATAGTCAACTCTGAGGTCTTCGGACCCTAATGTTGAATTACTCTTAATGACAGATCCTTAGTTGTTCAAAGCACTTTCCAACAATCTTTTGATGCTCTTGCCCTCGCAGTGGATAATAAACGGCGCCCTATCTGCTGTATCAAGCAGGGTGGATAGGGATTTGGATGCTACTACTCAGGCCTTCCTGTCTTCTTTATCACCCTTGCGCTTTTTCATCCTTATCGTCCTGCTCCAATTTTACTTTTCTCGCCTCCCCCGCATTTTCAATCCCCCAGTTCTTGTCCCTCCCTCTTCTTGCTTGATTGGTCGCTTATCTTCTACTTTCAACTCACACAGGATCGCAGGGCGTTGCCCCAATCCAGTCGACAAGTCCATGTTCAACCCAGCGGATGTCAGTTCATCCGTTTCCGTTTGGAGCCCTCGATCCTTATTAAGACGGGCATGCCTCAATGTGCGATTTTGCTACAGATTGGCCAACAGGCAGCATTTGCCCGAACACTCGCGACCCTATCGATCGATATTTGCTGTTTATCTGAAACCAGCCTGCAAGGTTCGACTTTCGTGCTTACTCTGCGATCCCCCACATTCGACACTGGCGTCACATTCTCATTGTGCCTCTCTGGTGATAACGCCGCATAAAATGTCGGTCAACCTGGCGTCGACATTGTTTTGAGTCCCCAGGCTGAAGCTGCCCCCGATCGACTGGATCGCTGTCAACAGCCGGATGTGCGCCGTTAAGTTGGCTGGCTCTTTCCAGGTTTCGAAGTCACTCGGTGACAAACGGTGCCTGTTTGTCCTTGCGGCTTACGCCCCCCACAAACTGCAGCCCTGATTCGGTGAAAGCTGATTTCCATCATCAACTTAACGGTTTTCTTCGTTACAGAAGAAGCACGACTACTGTGGTGCTCGTTGGTGATCTAAACGCCTAAGTCGAAAAATTGTCCTCTGGTGAGTTTTATCTGGGCGGCCAACATGATGTAGGCTTCCGTAATGATAACCGTGTGCGGTTGCTACACCTTGCGTTAAGGTGCTCGTCTCGCGAGCACAAACTTTCGACACAGCACCTGCAGAAGCGTGACTTGCCGCCCACCAGCCTCGGACCAGCCATGTACGCAAATGGATCACATCGTGATTAGTTACCGCTGGAGAGGCTGCGACCAAAATTGTCGCTCGATATAGAGCACCAGACTGGACTCCGATCACTCTCTCGAGTGTGCCGACCTGCGGGTGCGTTGCGGTGAACGTCCGTAACGTCGCTGTGACCGCATTGACACCGGCCAGCTGGCGAAGCCTGATGTTTTGAATGCGTATCAAACTACGCTGGCAGCTGGGCTGAGTAAACGCTCGCTGAACACCGTCGAAGATCACTGGTCACATATTCATCAAACGTTACTATCAGCAGGTATGTCTTCATGTGGCAAATCAAATTGCCAACCTAGACATTGGGTCTTTATCAAGTCTCTGGAACTTATTTATGCTCGCCGACGTATTCCGACTGGAAGCGAATACAATGAGACTCACCAAAATCTCAGGGCAACACTACGTGCTAGCCTGAAGAGAGACTTCGAAACATAGTGATCTCATCGTGCATCGGAAATGTAACAGCCCCTTCCTTTGGTAAACATCGTAAGTTATTCCGTCTGATACGGGAAATAGGCAGCAGGAGATCTGGTGTTGGCGAGACAATACGCGATGAGAGTGGGCAGCCGATCCATAGCCTGTCAAAACGCTTGGAGCGTTGGGCTGGACACGGCAACAAATATGAGTGATCACTTTCTCTTTCGGGCATTGAGTGCCCTTCTCCTTGGGCCGTCTCCTTAGATCCGTCATCACGCGCCATCTCGTATTACACGAGAATAAAGAATTTATTTATTTAAGTTGAACGTGGGATCAGACTGTTGAAACTGCTGATCCAGATGGAATTCTCCCAGCTTTTTACAAATTCGGAGGACATGCTGTTACTACTGAAACTTTGGGAACAGGAAACTGTCCCGACGGACTGGAGCCGCTCCGTCGTACTCCCAATTCTCGGTGGTGCTCCCGTTCGGAATACGGCAGTCATAGACGGATCAATCTGATCTCAATTTTCTCCATATGCTCGCGTCTGTTCTTCTCCACAGACTGACTGACAGTCGTGAAAGCTAGATCCGTGAAGAGCAAGCCTGGCTTCGTCGAGGTCGAAGCTGTATCGACCACACCTTCACCTTACGTCAATTGTTGGAGCACCGCCATGTTCATTGCCGACCACCGTTGTCGTGTTTCTCGATGTCAGAGGGACTTTCGGTTCGGTGGATAGATGTGCCTTTTAAGACTATCTGCTGAGAAAAGGTGTGCGCGATACATATGTAAACATTACTACAGCGCTGTACACGCATAGTTCGTGCAGAGTGAGGCTTTATGGCAAACTGTCGCTACCCCTTATCTTTGCACGATAGCCAGCTGTTTGCGACGGTATGTTGTCTACACAAGGTGTAGGCGCCTTGGCCCTGAACGTTTGCTTAGGGCAATTACGTTTTCAGGTAAGTCCCTCTTCTCTCCCTCTTATTCTCCTTTATTTTATAGGTCATCGTGGTTGTATGGCAGTATTATTATTATTAGTAGTAGTAGTTGTAGTTGTAGTAGCCAACGATCTATCAACTAGACACAGAGCCAGCACAAAACCACGCATGGGACCGTCATAAATCTTGTGTCATGGTAGTTGCTGAGAAAATCACTTCAGCTAATATGCCGCAAGAGGAATGGAACATTTCGATAAAAAGTAGAACAAAGCATTTTTAGTTGGTTTTTCACACGCCGCTTTTGCTCTTTTTTGTCATTTTCAATATTACTAGTATTAAATATGTGAATGAATACAATGCTGTACACAATTCTTCCACTCATTCCGGTTGCGGGCCATACCTTCAAGAGTGCTAAGCCATTGGCACTCCTCATTTTTGGGTCCCCATCCTGGAAGACGTACAGATCCAACAGCGGCTAGACACGACATCAGTGATTTCATGTGCTGCCGCCAAGTGGAAGGCTGACCACCACGCGGTCGCTTCCAGCCAGGTCCTTGACGAGCGAATAGTGCGCGACGCGGTAAACGCTCAGGTGCCATGGCGCAACAAAACCAATTTATTGAAGGAAATACTTGCATTCCCCAAGATGCGACGTCGAACGTCATTACTATTAACTCGATATTGCCACCAAATACGAGCGATCCTCCTTAAGCAACCGTTTTCGAACGCAGAAAGACGACGCATGTCTTCCACGCGAATCGGCCAGGGTTCGCACTCATATAACAATACCGAGCGAACTGATGCACTGTAAAAGCGACCGTTTAGTGAGAATGCGACGACGCCACAAGTGCCTCAGATTGACAAATGCTGATCGAGCTTTAGCGATACGAAGAGAAACTTTGTTGGTAGTGCCATTAGCAGAAACACAGCTCCCAAGGTAAACGAAACTATCTACCTGTTCAAGTTGTGCACCTTCGCGAGTGAGCACGGGAGCAGGTGAAAGCTAATCCTTGAGCAGTACTTTACACTCCGATGGGGCGAAGCTCATGCCATACTTAGATTCTTCAACCGCCAAACGATCCAGAATGAGTTGCATACCCTGTGGATCGTCACCAAGTAAAGCGATATCAATAGCTTAATCTAAGTCGGTGGCTCGCTCACGCGGAAGAAGCTCTAGGCCAATATGTTGGAAACCTTTTAGAGCATTCGACAGAACGTCTTCGATTGCGAAGTGGAAGAGGAATAGGGACATAGGGCAGCCATGTCGCACACCGCTATTGACAGCGAATTGCGAGGAAAGCTTGCCATAGACCCTCACTCTGCCGGATGTATGAAGGTAAAGTGCTCGTAAGATGACGGTATATTTCTCTGGCACCCCGTTCTTTAGTAAGCAACGCCATAAAACCGGTCGATCAACGGAGTCAAAAGCGGCACGTATGTCTGGGAATGCAATGATAGTGGGCCTGTGATAAATGTGGCGATGTTCGAGGAGTTGGCGGAGCGTGAAGATTTGATCCACGCATCTGCAGCCAGGACGGAAACCAGCTTGTTCTTCACGGTAGTATGATTCACGTACTGGGGATAGCCTGAGAAGCAGAATGGATACCAATAGCTTAGAAGCAACCGAAATAAGACTAATCCCGCGATGATTTGTACATGAAGTGCGAGCATCTTTCTTGAAAATCCGGACAATAACCGATTCTCCCCAAGTGGAACGCACTTTCTCTTCATGCCAAATTTTTGCGAACAGCGCAATTAGCTGGTTAATGATCGCCGCACCGCCGTACTTGAAGAGCTCCAGGGGAAGTCCGTCTAGGCCGGCAGCCTTGAAGCGCTTCAAGAGTGGAATCTCGTGGCAGACATCCGCTTCGCTGGGCGGATACAGAGGGACGAGCCAGGGTGGACAACAACGTGTACTGCATGTACTGATGGATGGTGGAGGCCAGTTGAACTGCGAGTGAAAGTGCTCGGCCCAGCGGTCCATACGCTTTTGTTGGTTGGTGATCTGAGACTCATCCACCTCACAGATGACCTCACTGATACCAGGCTTCCTGAGGCCAGTGGACCGAATGAGTTGGAAAAGCCTGCGAGTGTTGCCAGAGAGGGCGGCAATCTCCATCTCCATAGCACGCTTAGGCCACCATGTCTCGCCATCCTTGCGTAGGCTTTGCTTGAGCAGCCGGTTGGCAGAACGGCGCCGGTCGTTGCAATCTGATTCTGCGTGGATATCTGCGGCGTTCGAACAGCTCCAGCGAACGAGAGAAGTTCTTCGCTCCAGCGAAGAACTCTCCGGAAATGGTCATCGCTTTCCGTATACAAGTCCATTGTTGTTCCACTTCCTGCGGTGAATTGCCACGGAATGTATATGCCAATGAAGACTGATAGCTCGTCTAGACAGAAGAATCGGTTAATTTGTTACATCAATTTTGCGGTGCTTCGTGTTTCGGGATCCTCCAAAAGGTAGATTTTCACGCAGACCAGAGCATGGTCTGAGTCGAGGAAGGTGGACCAAAAGGACCTGTAGTCCAGTACAATGCCGCGTCATCTGAAGCTAATTGCAATGTGATCAATTTGAGACTACGGTTGTGTTGAAGAAGGGGGACATCACGTTGCGGAACGCTTCTTCGTATTCCTAAACTTAGTGCTCGAAAGACACAGATGGTTTTCTTCGCACAATGTGAGAAGCCTCTCCGTTATCAGAGTGGTTCTCATCGAGCGCGTGTTGGTCACCAAGGTGGCGTTCGTATGGTAACAGGCGGCCAACTCGTGCATTAAAATCTTCAGCGAGGATAACGACATCCGACTTTTTACCATTAGTCAAAAGCTGTTGTAGATCCCGGTAGAATTCGTCCTTAACCCAGCCACAACTGCAATCATTTGGAGCGTACTCAGAGATCACATATAAGTTGTGTCTCTCTTCGCGGTGCCTGTTGATTCTACATGAACCCCGAAGCCGAACTACACATAGTCGGCTGTTAATCGGGAACCAGTCCAGTAGTGCCGCCTCGGCCTTGCCACTCAGTGCTATACTTACACCAGCCAGACCCGCTGAGGCTGCTACTGGATCTCAAGAAAGACGCAGGTGATATCTGGCTTCGAGGTCAGTGGGGGATGTCAATGCAAGCACAGTGCTGGGATCTTGCAATCGGGTTTCTGAAAGGCAGCAGACATCAACGTCTAGGGAATCTAGGGTGCGCGCTGGACCGGCTTACTGTCCATGAGTGTACGAACGTTGAAGCACGCCAGACGGAACGAGGATCGGGGACGAAGGAGAGCCATAGGTTGAACTTCTTGGTCTGCGGCGCAATCAGAATCACAGCCAGATTGTTGAGCACATGAATCGGGTAACGGAAAGTGAGGATTGTTACCAAACAAACAATTGGCGTGTGATGAAGTCGCGTGAAAGTGACTAACAGAAATAGCAGCTGATGAGCCAGTTGTAATACGGCCCATAGTTTTGCGAGAGGGCGTGATACTACCCGGTTGCCCAAGCCGAAGTAGGGAGTTGACTTAGGGGACTCCACCCCGAGCCTTTGGCTAAATAACCTACCCGCAAGGCAGCGGGGCGAATTTAGGGAATCGCGCCCACTGGGAGGCTTTGACTGAATGTTCAGTTCATGCGCCTTTGTTTGGTAACTTACCAAACAGGGGCCCAATACTCCCCATGAAGTCAGCACACCTGCTGGAATACAATGCCCCACGGAGGTGGAACATTGTCGCCGATCACTTTGCTGAAACGATGTACACCTGAACCACCCAGCTGACACCACGCGGTAGTTTGGCAAGCCACCAGCAGCGAACCATCAGTTCAAACGGCTGATGTACTGCTGTTGTTGATTGATTACCTGACCCTTCAATATTTCCATCGGTGTGGGACAAGGTTTCCCGGTGTCACCTTTCCTCTTTAAGTTCACTATTTATGAAGTCATGAAAACAGCGTTCACTGGACACGACCTAGAAGATGTGGATCTGTTCTCGGGAGAGCAACTTCTTTACTTGGAATATTCGGACGACATTGCCCTTCTATGTAACAGCGCCCCAACATGCCAGGCTGCACTGAACTGATTAGCACCGACTGTCAATCGTTTTGGGCTATGCTTTGCTTCATCGAAATGCAAAATGCTTTTCCAAGATAAACAGCGTACCACCCTTATGCTGATCCTTGTTGGTTGTCATTTAGAAGTCTTTCAGGAATACAAGTACCTGGGCAGCTATATTAGCGACCGTGGGATCGAAGCTGAGGTTACGAACCATATAGCAAAAGCTTGAGGTGCTCTTGCCAATCACCGCTACCTGTGGCGCAGCCGTCCGTTCAACCGTTGTGAAACCTGGCCCATCTGGTCGACAGACATAGAGAGGCTCTTCACGTTCGATCATCGCTGTCTTCGCAGCTTAGCTCATGTCTGGTGGGAGCAACGCGTGAGCAATGAGCGTATTTGGTGCGGGAAGACCATTATATCACGCACCAGGCTCCGTTGGCCGGGTCGCGTGTTGCGCATGTCGGCACTCCGACTCCTGTGACGTGCATGTTTGCACGCCAGGGGGGATGGTTGATCGAGGATGAGAGGAGGCCCTGCGATGACTTGGTCGAGAGAAATGAAAAGCCTCACTATGAAGTTGGCGTCGGTTGATGCATCCCGACTGCCTGGGTGTGGTCCCAAGGACGATGAAAATGTTTGGTTAGACACACTTGCTGTTATGGCTAGGAGCCGGCCCCATTGACTTTTGTGTTGTGAGTTCCTTTGTCCTTCCTGACCCTTGCTTATCCTCCCCTCTAGTCACGATCTAATTCATTAGGCATAATATAATTCTCCTTTTGCGGCTGTTAACTCTCCGGAACGATGCCCATCCGTGACTGAGGACTCAGCCGGCTTGCCTGTCTCGTTTTTTCTTATCCTTTATAGTGCGGCACAATAGCTGAGGTGTTTTACATCTGTAGCTAACATGTATAATGACGATGATCAAAGCACGGGGTTGATCTATGGTGTACTGTTTTATTTACGTAACATTAATTACCTACAACAATTAACCTCAGTTGGTTTCACTCCCAGGCCGAAACCAAATAGCGCCGGGTAAATGCTCGACAATTGCTCTGGGTCTAAACATCAATCTCGCTGCAATCCAAGTTACTAACGAACCGTGCTTTTGTCAAATGAATTCTAGCTCACTTCTGCACTTGTCTGCCTACTGTTATGGGTTTTTTGGACATGACCTCATGACATCATCCCATATACGTTTTACAGTTTTCCGATCTAAACCATCGACCGTCCTCGATTTGCGCTTGAAGCTTAAGGACGCGTTCGCTCGGAAGGATGTGGATGGTGAGTTTGCCATGTATTACGACGTTTTGCCATTGTTGCTGCTTTCTTGTCAAAGTATTGATTTTCTTACTTCCGTCCTCGATACAAAGGACTGAGCTCCTCTCTGCATGAAATGCATACATCCGATTGTGTTCGCTTCTCCACCGCATCACTTGTTCTCTGTTTTTTAGCCGTGTTTGCTACTGTGAAAGCACATCCCACAGACGCGAGAGACACAATGTGCAATTATATCACTCAGGAGTTGCTCCGATTGGGTCTCTCCCCCGCCGAGATTATTGACCGTTTGCAAGTAGGTTTTATCCTTCTTTTTTGCCAAAACAGTAGATTCTCTGCTTCATTATGCTGTCTTTTTACTTGTCTCCTACTTATTGTGCATCATTGCTTTTTTATACGTTCAACTTTCTCGTTTGAATTTCCTCCACTAGGAGGTTATATACCGTCCCGAGGTAACTGTCACATCATGTGCCCTTTCTTTCCATGTGCACACCCCGACCAGTATGCTTACTGTCATTATAAGCGCAGTGTGGTTTCTGGCGGAAACATTTTCTTCAGCATTTCGTTCCATCTGAATCTCGAGGAGCGCGCGCAGGCTATATTGACCAAATCCTTACATTACTCTAATTGATGAAACTCTGCCACATTTATTGGCGACCAACTGCGTTCTTGTTTCTCGACGTCAAAGGTGCTTTCGATTCGGTGGATCGATGTGTTCTTTGTTACCGTCTGCTTAGGAAAGGTGTGCCCGAGCGTTGTACGCGTATAGTTCGGACTGAGTAAGTTTTTCTGACAAATTATCGCCTGTGTTTAATCTCTCCGGCGGCGTGAAACAAGGTTCCTCGCTGTCACATTCGTCATTGAGGAAGTCCTAGAAACGGTATTCATTGCACGCGGCTTGGAAGATGTGGAACAGCTCCCATGGGATCAACTTCATGACTTGAAATGCCCCGACGACATTACCCTAATCTGTAAAAGCTCTCAAACGTGTCAAGCATCTTTACATAAATTGGCATTGACTGTCAGTCGTCTCGGACTATACTTTGCATCCTCAAAACGCAAACTCCTCTAAGAATGTCATGGACCCACCCATGCACTAACCCTTGGTGGGAATCAGCCAGAAGTCATCTAAGAATTGTAGTATCTATATTGGCACCCGTGGAATAGCAGATGAGCTCACAAACTTGTGGCGCCGTCGCAGCATCATTCTTCTGAAGAGGAGTATTAACAATGTAGCCGTGCGTTTACCCCTCCTTTGCTGTTGCGAAACTTGTCCTGTCAGGTGGACAAACCTAAAGAGACTTGCTATTTTCGAACATCACTGTCTTTGCAATTTGGCTCAAATCTGATGATTACACTGCGTAAGCGATGAGATTATTCAGCCTCGGTGCAGGAAGTGCGTGTGAGCCGCTCAGCATCTATATATCACGCACTATGCTCCGATGGCTTGGTCACGTGTTGCACATACCAGCACACCGACTCCCGCGCCGTGCATTGTTTTAGCGCTACCTGGGGGTGTGAATGGAAGAATAGGAAGGAGGCCAAATAATGTATTAATCATGAATAGTGGAGACTCTCACTTCGCATTAAGCGTTTGTTCGTGTCTTCCGAGGACCGGGCTACGGTCCCAAGGACGATGAACACAGTTACTTGGATACATTTGTTAACATGGCGCAAAACCGAACTCAGTCCCGTTGCCTATCTTACTCTTCTAATAACCATCACACAATTCATGGATAACATGATACTTAGCATTATATTGTTTTTTGGTTTCTTCTGTTCTGCAACGTTAGGTATCTCGCTTTTTCTTGTCTTATCTTTTTTATTGCGGCGCGACAGCTAACCTCTAATGATGATGATGACGATCTGAACGTCAACTCTTCGCAACACGTGCTTTTGCGTCCATATATATATATATATATATATATATATATATATATATATATATATATATATGCTGAGGCTGATGTTGCATTCATGATGCTTTTTCACCGCAGCTGAGCTAAATCAGCTTCCACTTAAACTAGGTCTTTTTAAGCTGGATAAATTTCATTCCACTTTATTTGGTTTGTTCTGCCTATCTGACTGATCTTCTGCTGACTGGCCATGTTGTTTACGTTAATTGTGGTTGTCTTCCTTAATTACGTTTGTAGCATTTTTTACGTAACTTCTGGACATTTTGTACTTATCGCGGATTCGTTGCTAACCAACTTTCTTCATATGCTAATTTGGGGGAGAGTTATATCTGCATAGCCGTATTCTTTAACAGATTTGTTTTAATTGAGAGATTATTCCTGGAGATGATATCAGAAACAGAAAGTAGCCAACAAGCTTGTTTTCAGGGCTTCATCACCAGTCCAATACAACCACAATAAAGCAAGCTAAAATAGACACAATGGGTTTAAATTGGATCACTTTAGCAGAGTAACTAATCGATAAATCTACGTTTTTGGCCCGATTGAGGCGAGGTCAAGTGATGTGGCGTGACTGCCATTGTTAGTCGCGCTGATCTGAGGCCAAGACAAGGTTAAAGTGTGGACGAGTTTTTTCCTGTGCACATAGGTCCGGGTTGTAGAGCCGAATTGCGATCGCCTCTGCTGTCGACAGCAGGCGATCTCTGACTGCCCGTGTGTAACGTCCGGGGACACAATAGATCGGTGTGAATGCGTCACGCGAATCGATTTGATGATCGGAGTCAACTAGGTGCGTCAATACTGCACTCGTTACATTCTTCCTCGCGCCGCTGTAGAACCAAGCTGGGCAATGCTGGTCGTTTTCCCAATATACCTTGCTCGACGCGAGCAAGAGAAATTGTACACACAGAAGAAGGTCTGCGACCAAGATATCCTGTCTTTAAGTTGCCGCACAATCGGGGTTGTAGTGGAGC
This sequence comes from Dicrocoelium dendriticum, assembly GCA_944474145.2. Lineage (NCBI taxonomy): Eukaryota > Metazoa > Platyhelminthes > Trematoda > Plagiorchiida > Dicrocoeliidae > Dicrocoelium > Dicrocoelium dendriticum. Next base: position 88,477,686 of record OX104063.1, read on the forward strand.
TTACGTGGGGATTAGCGGCAAAATACGTTCTCTCTGTTGCTAAGGAAAGTCTTCGGGCGGTCCATTCCGCTATCGCGTCACCCTTAAATGGTAGCGATAAGTATATCATCCGGTTCTTCACGGAAACGGCTTTATTCTTTTGTACTCGCGGTTCCATGTGCCTCAGGATGAATTTCTTAGGGTAACCATTACGCTCGAGTACGTTTCGTATAAAGCTCAGCTCATCTGAAAGCGTATCATCTGTACATTTTCTCCTCGCTCTCTCCGTTAGGCAACGGACAAGGTTCCTTTTCTGACTTATGGGAACAAAACTAGTGAAATGGATGTACTACCCATTCCAATATGTTTTTCTGTGCACCCTCTTCCCCATTGACCCGTCTGATGCCCTGTTGATTTGGACATCTAAAAATGCCAACGATTCAATAGTGAAACTTATGTTGCTATGTGCAGTATTAAACTGGGCCAATAGATCATCGATCCGCGTAAGGGTGGGCGTCCTCGCGGTATACTCAGCCCGCGCGCGACTGCCGGTGCTCGCGCGGCAGCGAAGTGCCGTTACGGCGTTCAGCTGACACATTTTTATTTTTATTTAATAGATCATCGACGCACATTCCATTATCCGCAATACAAAATATGTCGTCTACATATCGACCGTAATTAACCAAGCTGTTGATGGATTCGTTCAGCTGGTTGCACTCCAATATATATATATATATATATATATATATATATATATATATATATATGCCCCATGCTGAGGCTGATGTTACATTCTTGACGCTTCTTCACCGCAGTTGGGCTAAACCAACTTACACTTAAACTAGTACTTTTTAAGCTGACTAAATTTCATTCCACTTTATTTGGTTTGTTCTGCCCACCTGAATACTCTTCTACTAACTGGCCACGTCGCTCACGTTAATTGCGCATATCTTCGGTAACTTTGTAACGCTATGTAGCATTTTTAACTAACTTGTGGACATTTTTTCCTTATCGCGCATTCGTTGCTAACCCACTTACTTCATAAGCTAAATTAGGGAAGAGTTATGCCACCGTATCTGTATGCATTATTGGATTTATTTTATTTCAGCTTATCGTTTAAAGTGAATGGCTGTTGCTTGATATCCCCGGTGGGGCTGCGCTTGATGTGCATGTTGACAAGGTGCCTACCTGTCTATTACCCACTACATCGTTCATACTGGTTCCAGGAGACAGTTGGTCGTTGCTGGAGGGGACAGGGTGCACGTTCCTTGTGGTCGTGCTAGGCTCAAAGAGTGGTTCCATGCACTGAAAGTGGAGCGGACTACGGTCTAGCAACCGCCTTGTGTACGGTTGATTCCTCAAATACAGTGTGCTTGTGTTTGTCTGTGAAGGAGTGTGGGCCGGCTCCGTTGATGAAACGTGGCTCCCATCCACATGCCTCCCGGTCTTATTCCTTCGGGTTTACACTGGATATGGGGTATGTGGTTGGAGCCTTGGGTGGTGCAGCGCAAGCCACCCATGGTCCCTCTGTAGGCGCAGGCGTCCTGTGGCTGCCCACAGTGACAATGATGTATATATATATATATATATATATATATATATATATATATATATATGTATATATATATATATATATATATATATATATATATATATATATATATAGGGCTGGGAATGGTCAAAGAGACTCACCGCATAAACGTCACTGAGGTCGGCTCCTAGCCATCTCAGCAAGTGTATCTAGCCAAACGTGTTCATCGTCTTTTGGACCCAAAGCAGTGAGTTCTGTCGCTCCAATTGAGGCCAACTCCGAAGTGAGAGTCCATTCCTCTGGTCCAAGTCATCGCTTGGCCACTTCTCCTCTTCTTCGATCCACACCTCCGGTGAGCAAACAACGCACGTCGCGGAAGTCAGTGGGCTGGCATGCGCAGCACGTGGGCCAGCCATCGGAGCCCGGTGCGTGAAATGACGGTGCTGCGCGATTCAGGGCCTTTTTCTGTGCCGTAAACAAGGCGTTGAACACGCTCGTTACTCACGCGATATTCCCACCAGATGTGAGCCAAACTGCGAAGGCACCGGTGGTCGAACGTAACTAGCCTCTTCAGGTCCGCTGATCTTAGGGGCCAGGTTTCGCAACCGTGCAGTAAGTTCGAACGTACGGTTGCATTGTACACTCTATTCTTCAGGGCAAGGGTGATGTCGCGCCGCCGCCATAGGTGGCGAAGGTTAGCACAAGCACTTCGAGCTTTTGCTATACAGTTCGTGATCTCATCTTCAATCCCGCGGGCGCTGATACAACTTCCCATGTAGTTGAATTTTTGAACGACTTCTAGCTGATCTCCACCAACGGTCAGCGTAGGTGGCAGTCCAGGCCGATCTTGGAGGAACGCTTTACACTTCGATGGTGCAAAGCAAAGCCCGAAGCGGCTGACAGCCAGTACTAATCTGTCCAGCGCGGCTTGGCACGTCTGGGAGCTGTCACAGATGAGGGCAATGTCGTCTGCATACTCCAAGTCAAGAAGTCGTTCTCCTGGGAGTAGCTCCACACCTTCCAAGTCATGTCCTGTAAATGCAACCTCAATGACTTCGTCAATAGCGAAGTTGAAGAGGAAAGGTGACTGCGGGCATCCTTGCCTCACACCGCTGGAGATATTGAAGGGTGGCGACCGCTTGCCGTAAGCCCTCACTCTGCCCGAGCTACGCGCGTATAACGCTCGAATAATGTTTACATACTTCTCAGGCACACCTTTCCTGAGTAGACAATTCCAAAGGGCACATCAATCAACCGAATCGAAGACAGCTTTGATGTCGAGGAATACGACTACGGTGGGTTACCAATATGTGTGATGGTGCTCCAACAACTGAAGGTGGTCGATGCAGCCACGACCCCGACGAAACCCGACTTGCTCCTCACGAATCTGGCTTTCACGAGCGCCAGTCAGTCTGTGAAGGATTTTGGAGGCGATGGAGATCAGACTGATTCCTCTATGGTTGACGCATTCCGAGCGCGAGCTTCCTTTGTAGATGGGAACAATAACGGAGCGGCTCCAGTAGGTTGGGACAGTCTCCTGCTCCCACAGTTTCACTAGCAACTGATGTAAATCATCAACAAGAGCAGATTTCCCGAAGTTGAAGAGGACTGGATGAAGATCATCTGGTGCCGCGGCTTTGTTCAACTTCAACAGTTCGATTTCTGAGCGAGAGGGTGGATCCAAAGGGACAGCCCACGGAGCAGGGCGATCACTGGCCGGCAAGGAATCGAACAATCTTGGCCGATTAAATTGCTTTTCACAACTGTGTCCGTACTTCTTCTGTGTATCGAAGTAGCTGGGTCACTTGGCGGTAGCAGTCGTTCTTTACCGTATTATCGCTACAGTTTGCGAGTGCGTAGGCAGCGATGATGAGTAGACACCTGTTAGTCCCGCACGACTTCGAAGCTTTGAACGAGCCAGCTAATCGGGCCTCATACATTCGGCTATAGATTAGAATCCAGTCAACCAGAGTAGCTTCATCCCGGGGACTTAGGGCAATACCAATACCAGCTTGACCTGTGCTTGAAGCTGTGTCGTCAGCTGATAGACGCAATGAGAAAATATTGCTTGCGTCACCTGAAGCGGATCGTAGAGTGAGCATAGAGCTCGAGTCTTGCAGGCGGATCTCCGAGAAGCAGCGGATGTCGATCGAGAGGGTCTCTAATGTTCGGGCAAATGCTGCCTGTTGACCGATCTGTGGCTGTGTGCCAACATTTAGGCATGCCAATCTGAAGGATGATCGAGGGCTCCAAATGGAAGCCGATGAACCGGAATGGACCGCTTGTTTGGACCTGAGCTTGTCGACAGGGGAGGAGTGACGCTCCGCTTTGGCATGAGTTGCAATTAAAGGATAAACACCTAGCAAAGCATGTTGGAGGAGGGCCAAATATCGGGGGGTTGAAAACTGGGGGGATATAAGTGAAGTTGGAACGGGACGGTAAGAGTGAAAATGTGTAAGAGGGGGGAATAAGAAGACGGGAAGACTTGAGCAGTGGCATCCAAACCCCTATCCACCCTGCTCGATGCAGCAGATAGGGCACCGTTGATTATCCTCAGCGGTGGCCATGGCCTCAGCAATTTGTTTGAAGAGAGATTCATTTTATTGCGGGGGAAGGATAATGTCAGGTTGCCCTGGCCTGGACAGGAGAACGATAAGGGTTCTCAACCAAAGCGTTTGGTTCAAATACCTGACCGCAAAGCAGCAGGTTTGCCGTTGGGCTACAAGGAGTCCGATATAAGAAATAAGGTGCCACTTTCATTCCATCCCCCAAACTGGAGGACCAGGAGGCTGAGTTTGTCTGGCCTCCAACCATTGACAAATCTGCTATGAGTGACTCTAAAGGTGTAAAAGCACCACACATCATAGCTCAGTGGATCACTGAGGCACACAAACCATCGCACCAAGGTAAGGTCCTGCCTCATTTCAATGGTCAGCTTGTGTTAAACCGTGCAGTTTAACCATTTCGACCATACTGCATCCTGCAGGTACAGTAGCACACCTTACTGACGCGTCACATCCTACACTTTCTCGACTGATGGCCTGATGGTTGAATTCAGAAGCTTTATGGTATTATTAATATTAGACGTAAAATATATAGGTGATATTCGTCAAGCTACCTTCTCGATCGTCGCTGTGTTGGAGCCGTTTGGAACTCCTTCGCTAACGGTATTGCTGTCCACACCTTCTAGCCTTGAATACGTTAATGAAGGGGCACGTCATTCGATTACTGATTTTCGCACACGGTTTAAGTCTTCACTAATATCTGAATCCCGACTCAACTACTGCTTCTATCCTTGTACTCAGACGCAGGTTCGGAGCTCCAATGACATTGTCGACTGTACTTCGCATGCTGTTATACTACCGACTTGATGATCCCCACGCTACAGCTATCACGGGGGTTACTATGATTGTTCGACGCTTAGTTACAGATGTGAACTTTCTCTTGCGTCCGTCCTCTATTCTTCTACAGTTACAGTAATAATATCGAGGGCTCCAATGACGCATTTGCCGTCGTCCTCTGGTCGCTGTGCCCGTTCAGCGTGTATCTGGTGCGGTATTTTTCGTCTGGTAGGGTTGATTATAGTTTAGGATTACCAGCTCCGCAAGAAATATCTTCCATCAATGTCGCCCTGTTTGCACGCGATAGTCCTTTTTTGCAATCTTGTGTGTTGTTGACAAAGTGCGCACGCCTTAATCATATATTTTCTACTTTGGGCATTTCGGTTTTACACCAGTTTCCCTTTCTTCGATCTTTTTATTTGTCGCTACTTAACTCATCATACTAGAGTGTTGGTGAAATATCATTTCAACCTAATGATGTAGTACTGCTCGTGATGCATTCCGCTTCAATCTACATGTTCTGTCTGATGCAAGATTTACTGGCCGTCACCTCATTATTTTCCCACATCTCCCAAACACCATACTTTTCTCTTCGCAGTCTCCATCGTTGAAAAGTTGTGCCGCATTTGGATCTGTGTTGGCCAGCCTCTCGGCTGATTCGACGAGGGACGAGTCGATTTCCGCTCATCTGGACACTGTTAGCTCTATGATATCTCAGTTCGTCCAGCAAGGCCATTTGCCTATGAAAGGTCCCATTTACTCACTGTATGCTGTCTCGCGCAAGATTGTAAGTCACGCGTATTACTTACCACTAGCCTAAGCAGTTTGATGCTTTTCTCTTCTGCTATGGTCTGAACTAGTATACTGTTTTCAATGACACCCTTTTCTCGCACTCCCAGTATCGTCCATGGCATATTTAGCTATCACGCTCTCTTTATACTTAGAGTCTGTATTGCTACATTCACTCTCTGTCACTCGTCTTACTCGGACACTGACGTAGTGCATCAATCTTTTGTTTCGGCCATGCCTACAGCTTATGATCTACATGCATTTATTGATGGTTGGGCCCTTACATATTCGTCACCGAGTAACGACCGATAATTGGGTAACACCTACCACGAGTATGTATCGCATATTTAGCAAAAATATACCCTTTTCTATTTCCGACTGCCACTGTTGGCCCAAAGGATCACTCGCTTGCCTTGTACTCCTGAGGTCATCGCTGTTGGAATCCGGGTCGTTACGGGCGACTTCGGGGTTTACCCCAAGTCCACGCACGACCGGTCCTGGTTGCCTGGCAGCGAAGCATCGGTACGGCGGGTTGGCGTACTGCTGATACCTTCTACTTTCTAATCCAGTTCTGAAACGTTTCCCTTGTCTGATTCCCGCGCCAGTGCTTCTATTCATACACAGCCATCATATACCTATCATTGTGGTACCAAGTGGTACAGGTAACAGCGAAGATACTCCTTTCATTGGATTTGCTACCTGAATATTGACTTTTTTGCGGACTGATATTTTCCGCGTCTTTTGTAACCACTTGCTGGAGAGTATGGCAACTAGTCGGTCTTATATCCCCATATTCTCCACTCTCCTTGTCTGCAGTTGGATTGATTTTCGCCCAGCAACCACACTCTGCACACAAACTTTGTTGTACTTCCGTACAGTGTAATGACACTGCACCAAAAAAATTCATTTTCTCCAACAGAAATGCTAATATCCATATCTTATAGAATACACTCCACTTATCATGGAAATGTATTCCGATCTTACCTAGCACATCAGGTTACATTGCTATAAGCAACTGATTATTTTCAGTAATGTCAAGGCTACCTCGTACGAATTATATGTAAATGTACTGAATCGCGACATATACAGAATGCATCTATGTGGCAAATACGTTTAAAACATCACTGCAACGCTCGTCGCTAACTGCTGGCTGCAGCTTGACACTGGGAAATGATGACTTCGCCGAGATCGTCGTTTGTATGATCCAGCGCCATCACGCTGTAGAAACCAGCAAAAGTCACCCATCATAGAAGGCGTGTACTTGCCACTATGGCGCTGCTCCATGAATGAAATGTCTTGGAGAAAGCGCTCACCATACTCATCACTAACAGATCCAAAATCCTCAGGGAAAAAATCAAAGTGATTATGCAAAATGTGCATCTTTTGTGACATTCGAGCCCGATAGTTTGCAAAGAGCTTTTTTGTAATATATTTGTAGTTCTCTGCCTTTGTTCTGCCCAAAAGTCCTATACACACTGTATTTAATGGTCGCCACGCTTCTAACTCAAACGAAGTCAACTGGTATTCGAAAGCACTGTCTGCCATTATCAGGCGAATATCAAGCCCAATAAGTATCCGTTCTTTGAGCTTCCCATCATTGATATTCGGAAACACTTGTTTCAGGTACCGGAACGCAAAACCATCTTGTTGAAAGGCTTAGACGACGTTTTTAATCAAACAACGCTTGATGTGCAGGGGTGGTAGATAGGTATGATCAGGTTGCACAAGAGGTGTATGCTTTACACTCATTTTCCCTGCAGCATACTCCGTCCTCTCTGGCCACTTTTCGCTTGTGTAGTGCTGCTCAGTTGCTCTACTGTCCCATAAGCACAATAAACAGCAATATTTTGTGAAGCCTCCTTGCATACCCATTAGGAGTCCAATGACTTTGAAGTCAGCACAGATGTTCCAACCATACTTATCGTTGTTCAGTGCAGCGAGTATCTGTTGCATACTTTCATATAAGTGGCATGCAACAGAGGCAGAGTTGGGTACACATTCCTTTCATGGAGCAGTTTAGCTTTAAGACTACTCTTGGACGAGTCAGTGAACAAACACCATTCATCACTGATACGCCTGTCACCAAGCTCATTCATCAGTCCTTCCACGTCGGAACAATAACAAAATCTTTCTCTCGTATCATAGAAACTGGACAGTTTAACACTTCGCTTTTGGTATACAGTGTTTTCAGCAAGTGCCACTGCGATATAGAGCCAAATGTTGGTAGCTCAGGTTGTTCAGTTGGTTGTCTGAGTGTTCGCTGAGCTCGGCAGGTTGACTGCAAACGTTTCGTCACCACTCGAGGTGACATCGTCAGTGCGCGTGTATTTAGCAAAGTGGCGCGTACGGAGCGTCAGTGCTGCATTTGTGATGCCAGGAACTCAGCCTTGTCTTTAGGACTGATAATTACCAGTCCAACAAAGTTCCATCAGGCTTCACTGCACTGTCCACAAATTTGGTTGTCACGAGAATAAGGCAATCTAGAGCTTTTGATCCCAATTATTACCTCCGTAGGTTCTAATTCTAGAAGCCAGCCGCGAAGGAAGCTTCTTTCATATCTCACTTTCTCATCACCTCATCCTCCAGTCCAAAATAAAACAGTAACTCTTTATCTCCAACACTTCGTTTACATCTTCGAGAATCGCTTAACGCACGAGTCAGTTTTCTCCAAAGCACTGCACACACTACACACTTTTTCATTCTGGTTTTAACAAGTGTACGTCATATTTCTTTCAGCAAGCTATGCACCAGTCTGCTCAAAGACTATCGCGACCCTTCATGGCTACTGCATTTATGAACTTAGACTGATTTACACTTCGTTTGAAACCGCATCCACCATGGGCTTTTGGTCATACCCCCTGTTTAACCAGAGTTTTGCAACATCGCGGACATCTGTTTGCGGACATTCATCCCCATTTAACATTACTGGAGCATTGGTGACAGGTCGCTGTTCTCCTTTTTCTTCTCGCTATCATTGTGCGCTTCCATCAAAACCAATCTTTGTCTGTTGCCTCCGTTTACGATTCTTTTAAGCCATCCATCTGTCGTGTGGTTTTTTTGAACTTTGAAACGCCCATCTGCCATTGTTTGTTGCCCCTGTTTCAGCTTCAGCGCGCGTTGGTCTCTGATTCCTCACCGGACCAGTACCTTTGTCATGTGTTGGATCTCCTCTCGTGTGCGTTATCTCCCAACCAACTCGCAACTGTTGTCGATCAAATGTTTGCTAGTATCTTACTGCATCGATTTGCCCCTTCGTCGGGTCTCAAACCGGCGCTTTCTGCCGATGATCTGAAGATGGTGCAAGCCCTAGTGAAAGCGTGTCTAACCAAGGTAATTTCATTTATTCTGATGACAGTTTTTGCGTTTTTTTCTACTCAATAAAGGCAGCCCATTATCTTATCTCCTTATCTTATATCTTTTACGATTTCTTACTTACCAGTGCTTTATTACTAATTTTCACATATTCTAACTAACTGCTTACTTTTCTCAATCTGATTTCCTTATCGGTTACATGTTTTTATTACTTTTTGCAGGGAATACAGTTTCCGCCCGATTCCTGGTTGTTCCACAGTTTAGAGAGTTGCGAACTAGACAAGGTTAGTTTACGATCGTTGTGATTACTGATTACTGGTTAGAAGAAGCGAGTACAGCTTGCTCTGTGTAACTGCATCAATCGTCGTTCATGGACATGTATCCGTTATGTTGTTTTCCGCTCCATATATTTTGCGTCGGCAAAGTGTTTGTCAAGGAACTTCTGAGTTTGTCTCTACTACGTGCTGCGGCAGGTCGTTCCATACATTCACCACTCTGCGTTCGAAACAGAGTTCCTGAGCGACCCTCTTCAAATCCGGTACGACAAGCTTATACCGGTGACCTCGTGTGCTGCTTGGTTTGCGCAGATGAAGCAGTGGTCTCATCATAGGGTAATCACCCAGATATGACGTCCAGTGAGTCATGATGAGCCACAATGCCTCGCGGTTCACCGTATCAAATGCTTTGGTGAAATCAACAAAAAGCGAGTACAATGGTTGGTGTCATTCTCTGCACTTCTGCAACTGACGAGCCGCACACACCATATCTATAGTGCTGCGACCCGAACGGAATCCACATTGCTCTTCCGCCACGTTAGGTTCCACAACCTGGCTGACGAGGCGGTTGAGCAGGATTCGGGCAATCACCTTGCCCACACAACTCAGTAAGTTGATGCCACGATAATTCGTGCAACATTGCTTGCTACCTTTACCCTTGTACAGTGGTAGCACAAGGGCATCCTTCAGCTCAGGAGGCACCTCCTCCTCAATCCATACACATTGTACCAAGTGGTGCAGCGCGGTCAACAACGCGGGTCCACCGTGTTTCAATACTTCAGGCGGGATCCCTTCGGCTCCGGCACATTTGCCGTTTCGCAGCTGAGCAAGTGCTCTCTGCGTCTCATCCAGTGTCGGCGTGTCCACCAGACTCATCTTCACATTGTGCCGCTTCAGGCAGTTCAATGTAGGCCAGCCGATCTCTGAACGGTTGTTCAAGGGTCGGTCAAACTGTTTTCGCCTGATCTGCAGTCTGTGTGCAGGTAGCGCCTAAACTATCATCGATCAGCGTCCTCAGCGGCTTCAACCTCGGTCCATACACCGCTGACGTACGATGACAGTCGAGCAGGTGAGCGTGACCACAACGTGGGTGCGTCCAAGTTGCTATATCACTCGGACTCAGTGCAAACCGAGTGTTCGTGATCGTCAAGCCGTGAGTGGCACACAATGAGAGCAGCCTGTCACCGTTCGCATTCGCTGAACCAATGCCATGCGGACCGATAACATCTGTCCACACCAATGCATCACGCCCAACGCGCGCGTCGCAGTTACGCAGCAGAAATAGTCGGTCACTCCTCGTCGCAGACCGTATCACGGAGGATAGCTCAGTGTAGAATTGATCACGCTTGTCATCAGGATAACACATAGTCGGACGGGACGTGCTTATAAAAGTGGCAAACTTAACTCTTCCGAGTCGTAGTCTAACAGTCGTCCGTCGCGCGCTGATGCCCGTTGGTTTACCCACCAGCAGGTCATGGAGGCGTTCGGATATTGCAAATCCGACCCCATGATCACGTGGTGCTGAGGCGGCGTTGCCCACCCAGTAAAATGTGTAGCCAGCACCTGCTTCATGCAACTTACCTTGCTCAGCGAGCCGGGTTTCACTGAGCGCCGCAATATCGATGTTGTAGCGCGCCAGTTTCATCGCGACCAGTGCAGTGCGTCGCTTTGGGCGCTCGTTGGAGTTCCGGTCCAGTAGTATGCGCCCGTTCCAGCACCCGATGCTAAGTGCTTTGCGCGCAGGCATACAATTGCATTTGTGGGCAATCGCACGCGAGGTGGTCGTTTGTGCTTCGAAGTTTTGCTTGAGGGACTTCACCCGGAACCTTTGGCTCAATAGCCTTACCCACAAGGCAGTGGGTGGTTTGGAGGGTTTCTTGAGGGACTCCGCCCGGAGCCTTTGGCTCAATAGCCTGACCCGCAAGGCAGTGGGGAGCAGATCCAGCTGGGGAATGTGATTGCAGACAGATTGGGATCTGCTTGACGGTCGTCGCACGCAGCCTTTGAGGTACTGGAACGATTATCATATGTTTTGCGACCGTAGTAGGATAGGCACCTGGGACCACGGCCAGACGCAGGTGGGTCTTTGGCGGGTTTGCACCAATTTGACCAGGGGCTGCCTGGCTTGAGGCGGGCAGTAGCAAACCATTGAACACCCGGAGGTGTTCTCCCACCGTCAGAGAAAATTCGTGGCGCTCGTGCTCTACGCCAATCGAGCTGTGAGCTTATAACCCGTAGACCTGTTGTCTCCCATGGCTAGGTTTTACTGGAAGAGAGCCATTGATCACTTCCTAACCTCCGAAGAGGATGGACTAGGATACTGCCAGAGCGCCAACATCTGACAGGAGAACGACTCAGGTCCTCAGCCAAAGCCTTCGATTAAATGAACACCCGAAAGGCAGCTGGTCTAGCACATGGTCAGTTCACTGACTCATGCGGATTGGTGTCCTGGAGAAGGGCGAAACCCAACTCCCACCCAGCGGTCGCCACGAGGAGGCGCCTAGGACATGAGCAAATGGCACAACAGTAGCAGCAGTGGTGGACCATCTGTCAGGATCTAGCCACCACCAGCCTCAGCGCACCATAGGCTCTCCCGCCATATATATATATATATATATATATATATATATATTCAACACTATACCATTTACAATATAATTGGCTGTGTGCCATAACACATAACAAAAAAAGAATGCATGAAAGAGAAGACGACTTTTAGGATAGAAGCGTCGTCTCACAGCAAGTGCGCCATTGCTTACGGTCCTTGGCCATTTCCTCCAGCGTTTGAAACAAGGTGTGCTTGGGGTCCTTTGGTCCCCTACCCGGGAGTCGGTAATGCCCTATAACCGCCAGCTTCTTCAGTTGCTCATTTGTTCGCCGAGCTTCATCGTTTGCGCCTTAACACTTTGGATCCAACTTTTACATTGCCCTCCTTTTCGTCGCTTCCAAGCCACGCATGTGCTCCCAAATAGGGATTGTCTTGCTAGCCGCTGGGTTGGCATGCGAAACACATGGCCCAGCCAGCGAAGTCTCTACATTGTGATGATGCTATCAATCGATCGGCGGAGTTCATTAGATCTGAAGGTTCACCGACGGATTTCCTCATTATTGATATGATCCTGCCATCGAACACCAGCAATGCTTCGCAGGTAGCGGTGATCGAAGTCTGATAGCCGCTGAACATCGCTTTTGCGAACGGGCCGTCACACAGCCGTACAGCAGAATCGCTCGTACCGTAGGATTATAGACTCGTCCCTTGCGTGCGAGGCTGAGATCACGATGAAGCTACAGGTGTCGAAGGTTCGCGAAAGCGACTCTAGTCTAGGAGACACGCAGAGAGATCTCATCTGTCCCACCTCCAATGCTAAGACAACTCCCAATGTGAATTTGTCGACCACTTCCAACGGGTGCCACGAAAGGGTGAGAGAAGGACATGCCTATCGTACCAAATGACGGTGACGACTGTGAATTAGTTCACCGTCATTTTCACGTAAAACCTCACTCACTGTTGGTCTTCTGTCTCCCGTGGAGCGAATGAGTTCTGTTTGCGGGAGTTTGCTGATGAGGCTGCCCGCCCCATATTAACGACACGCTGTGTCCATCTAACCTCGCGATTCTTCCTGAGGAGCTTTCTTAGCTGAGCACCTTTGGTTCTGCCTAGTGCGTTGTACTCGATTTCGGCGGGAATTGTTCGACAACTTTCCATTAATTGGAGAGACTGTGTGGCGATCCAATGACTAACAGCTTGTCTAGTGAAGTCAAAGACCAGGATAGCGGAGTTTCCTAAGGCGCTCCGGATATGTGCCTAGTGTGTCTCAACTTCGGAGGATAGAGAACGTAGGTTGGAGGCTAATTGTCTGAAATGCGCCGAGAACATTTGGAACGGCGAGGTTGTCTGTGTCCAACCGTTTCTGGCGACGCTGTTGCGTGCCTCCAAAGCGCAGAACGAACTTAGCACACACGAGCGCATGATCCGAAGTCAGGTAAGTGTTCCATATTGACTTGCGGTCCGTTATGTAGCGTCGCCAGCGGTAACTAAACAGTGTGGTCAATTTGCGTCCAAGATTGACCAGGCGCCGGTAGTCGCCAGGTGGCTCGTTAGCGCCAGGAATGTCGGAAATTGGTGCTAGTGGGGAGCAAGCCGTGGTCGGCGCACACTTGCAGGAGTCGATCGCCGTTGTCGGTGCTGCAACTTCCGTGGCTGTGTTGACCCCAGTTTCACGCTCATGAACTAGTCTACCGCCCTGCGCATTGAGATTACTGATTAGTATCAAGATGTCCGTGTGGCGTTTCTTGCAGAGGTGGTCGATGAGTTGGCGGTCGAACTCGTCTTTAGCTTCGTCCGGGCTGCAGTCCGTTTGAAGGTATGCAGCCACAATGAATAAGCAGCGCCTACTGGTCCCGCGGCTAGACGATCGCGCTGAGCTTTCCAAGCGGACTGCACGAAGACTACTGTTGACCGGGAACCAGTCGTCGAGCGCTGCCTCAGCACGCGCGCTTAACGCAATACCTACGCCGGTGCAACTAGAGGCTGCCGCTGTCGTATCTCCAGATAAGCGCAAGGTGAATGTGCAATTGGAACTTGGGGGGGTGAGAGCAATTGCAGCGTTGTGCTGGAGTCTTGTAAACGGGTTTCGGTTGGGCAGCAAAGGTCGATTGAGAGGGTTTCCAAGGTTCGTACAAGAGCAGCTTGTGAACCAATCTGCATGAGCGTTCGAACATTGAACTTAGCTTGCTTGAAAAACAAGCGAGATGCAATAAAATCCTGCTGTTGGTTTTGCAATGTGTGCGATCGGTTTTGAGCGGTTTATTGAGGAGGCCAGAGGTACCGTTTTTTTGCGGTGCACTTTTGGAGACTCGCAATTGAGGGCGGGTTACCAAGAACATGAGAATTGTATAAACCTGGAACGAAGAACGTGGTTTGCGGTGCGGTAGAGTTAGGTATAACATGTCCGGCCGCCAGCACCCTGGCCAAAGTGAGAAACTTCAGAGAGTGAGAGACGTGAGCAGAGAGTTGTAAATCCATCATTTCATGTGTTGTCTGTGCATACAGCTTCTCGGTTGCCTAGGCCGTGGAAGGGGGTTAACTTAGGGAGCCTTGCCCGGAGCCTTTGGTCATAGAGACCTGACCCGCAAGGCAGCGGGGCGAATTCAGCGGTTCGCGCCCATTCAGGGCCGATGACCGATTGTTAAGTTCATACACCTTTCGTTTGGTTTGCTGTCAAACAGGGGCCCAATACTTTCAGTAATTCAGCGTCAAGCTGGATGATTACAATGATCCAGCGAAATGAAACATGGGCCATTGACTTTATTTAGTGGCGAGTCACGTCCGCTACGTCGCAGTCTTGGTAAACGGACATATGTGGCTTTTTTAAGGAGAACGCATGCCAGGCGAAAACCCGCAACGCCCTGGAACACTGCCGCCGAACCGTCCGCTTGAACGAGATTATCCCGATCCCGGCTGGCTTGCGAACTATCTCCTCGTGGTGCCAGCTGGGTGGTTCGGGTGTACCCTGTTCCAGCAGTGTTCGGCGACAATGTTCCACCTCCGTGGGGCATTGTATTCTAGCAGGTGTGCTGACTTCATGGGGAGTATTGGGCCCCTGTTTGGTAAGTTACCAAATAAAGGCGCATGAACTGAACATTCAGTCAAAGCCTCCCAATGGGCGCGATTCCCTAAATTCGCCCCGCTGCCTTGCGAGTAGGTTATTTAGCCAAAGGCTCGGGGTGGAGTCCCCTACTTCGGCTTGGACAACCGGTTAGTATCACGCCCTCTCGCAAAACCATGGGCTGTATTACAACTGGCTCATCAGCTACTATTTCTGCTAGTCACTTTCACGCGACTTCATCACACGCCAATTGTTTGTTTGTTAACAATCCTCACTTTCCGTTACCCGATTCATATGTTCAACAATCTGGCTGCGATTCCGGCTGCTCCGCAGACCAAGAAGTTCAACCTATGGCTCTCCTTCGTCCCCGATCCTCGTTCCGTCTGGCGTGCTTCAACGTTCATACACTCATGCAGATTGGACAGCAAGCCGGTCTAGCGCGCACCCTAGATTGCCTAGACATTGATGTCTGCTGCCTTTCAGAAACCCGATTGCAAGATCCCAGCACTGTGCTTACATTGACATCCCTTACTGACCTCGAAGCCAGGTATCACCTGCGTCTTTTTGGTGATCCAGAAGCAGCCTCAGCGGGTCTGGCTGGTGTAGGTATAGCACTGAGGGACAAGGCCGAGGCGGCACTACTGAACTGGTTCCCTATTAACAGCCGACTGTGTACAGTTCGGCTTCGAGGTTCATGTAGAATCAACAGGCACCGCGAAGAGAGACACAACTTGTTTGGGATCTCCGTGTACGCCCCAACTGACTGCAGTGGCAACTCGGTCAAGGACGAATTCTACCGGGATCTACAACAGCTTTTGTCTAATGCTAAAAAGTCGGATGTCGTTATCCTTGCTGGGGATTTTACTGCACGAGTTGGCCGCCTGTTACCATACGAACGCCACCTTGGTGGTCATCACTCGCTTGATGAGAACCGCTCTGATAACGGAGAGACTTCTCACATTGTGCGAAGACAACCGTCTGTTTCTTTCGAGTAATAACTTCAGGCGTACGAAGAAGCGTTCCGCAACGTGGCGTTCCCCTTCTTCAACACAACCGTAGTCTCAAATTGATCACATTGCAATTAGCTTCAGATGGCGCGGCAGCGTACTGAACTGCAAATCCTTTTGGTCCACCTTCGTCGACTCAGACCATGCTCTGGTCTGCGTTTTGGTCTGTGTTTTGAAGGATCCTGAAACATGAAGCACCGCAAGATTGATGTAAACAGATTAACCGATTCTTCTGTCTAGACGAGCTATCAGTCTTCACTGGCATATACACTCAGTTGCAATCCACCGCAAGAAGTGGAACAACAATGGACTTGTATACGGAAGGCAATGACCATTTCCTGACAGTCATGCTGCGCCTAACTCGACGCCCCCCTAAAGCCTTGGATCTCTTCTCGTTTGCTGGAGCTGTTCGAACGCCGCAGATATCCACGCAGAATCAGATTGCAACGAACGGCACCGTTCTGCTAACCTGCTGCTCAAGCAAAGCCTACGCAAGGATCGTGAGACATGGTGGCCTGAGCGTGCTATGGAGATGGAGACCGCTGCCCTTTCTGGCAACACGCGCAGGCTTTTCCAACTCATTCGGTCCACTGGCCTCAGAAAGCCTGGTGTCAGTGAGGTCATTTGTGAGGTGGATGAGTCTCCGATCACCAACCAACAGAGGCGTATGGACCGCTGGGCCGATCACTTTCAATCGCAGTTCAACTGGCCTCCACCATCCATCAGTACATGCAGTACACGTTGTTGTCCATCCTGGCTCGTCCCTCTGAATCCGCCCAGCGAAGCGGATGTCTGCCACGAGATTCCACTCTTGAAGCGCTTCAAGGCTGCCAGCTTAGACGGACCTCCTCCGAAGCTATTCAAGTACGGCGGTGTGGCGATCATTAACCAGCTGACCACGCTGTTCGCAAAAATCTGGCATGAAGAGAAAGTGCCTTCCACTTCGGACGAACCAGTTATTGTCCGGATTTTCAAGAAAGATGCTCGCACTTCATGTACAAATCATCGCGGGATTAGTCTTATTTCGGTTGCC
Organism: Dicrocoelium dendriticum; assembly: GCA_944474145.2. Taxonomy (NCBI): domain Eukaryota; kingdom Metazoa; phylum Platyhelminthes; class Trematoda; order Plagiorchiida; family Dicrocoeliidae; genus Dicrocoelium; species Dicrocoelium dendriticum. Next base: position 88,494,562 of record OX104063.1, read on the forward strand.
TCTAAGATATTGGCATCCATACTGCTTCGCAGACTATCCCCAGTACGTGAATCACACTACCGTGAAGAACAAGCTGGTTTCCGTCCTGGATGCGGATGCGTGGATCAAATCTTCACGTTCCGCCAGCTCCTCGAACATCGCCACATTTATCACAGGCCCACTATCATTGCATTCCCAGACATACGTGCCGCTTTTGACTCCGTTGATCGACCTGCTTTATGGCGTTGCTTACTAAAGAACGGGGTGCCAGAGAAATATGTCGCCATCTTACGAGCACTTTACCTTCATATAACCGGCAGAGTCTATGGCAAGCTTTTCTCGCAATTCGCTGTCAATAGCGATGTGCGACAGGGATGCGCTATGTCCCTATTCCTCTTCCACTTCGCAATCGAAGACGTTCTGTCGAATGCTCTAAAAGGTTTCCAACATATTGGCCTAGGGCTTCTTCCGGGTGAGCGCGCCACCGACTTAGATTAAGCTATTGATATCGCCTTACTTGGTGACGATCCTCAGACTGTGCAACTCATTCTGGATCGTTTGGCGGTTGAAGCATCTAAGTATGGCATGAGCTTCGCCCCATCGAAGTGTAAAGTACTGCTCAAGGATTGGCTTTCACCTGCTCCCGTACTCACTCTCGAAGGTGCACAACTTGAACAGGTAGATAGTTTCGTCTACCTTGGGAGCTGTGTTTCTGCTGACGGCATTATCAGCAAAGAAGTTTCTCTTCGTACCGCTAAAGCTCGATCAGCATTTGTCAATCTGAGGCATTTGTGGCGTCGTCGCGACGTCCCATTCCCACTAAATGGCCGCATTTACAGTGCATCAGTTCGTTCGGTACTGTTGTATGGGTGCGAGTCCTGGCCGATTCGCGTGGAAGACATGCGTCGTCTTTCTGCGTTCGAAAACGGTTGCTTAAGGAGGATCACTCGTGTTTGGTGGTAACATCGAGTTAATAATAATGACGTTCGACGTCGCATCTTGTGGAATGCAAGTATTCCCTTCAACAAGCTGGTATTGTTGCGCCAGTTAAGATGGCTCGGTCATGTCCTACGCATGGCACCTGAGCGTTTACCGCGTCGCGCACTATTCGCTCGTCAAGGACCTGGCCTGAGGCGACCGCGTGGTGGTCAGCCTTCCACTTGGCGGCAGCACATGAAATTGCTGACGTTGTGTCTAGCCGCTGTTGGATCTGTACGTCTTCCATGATGGGGACCCAAAGATGAGGAGTGCCAATGGCTTAGGACTGTTGAAGACATGGCCCACAACCGGAATAAGTGGAAGAATTGTGTACAGCATTGTATTCATTCACATATTTAATACTAGCAATATTGAAAATGACAAAAAAGAGCAAAAGCGGTGTGTGAAAAACCAACTAAAAATGTTTTGTTCTACTTTTTATCGAAATGTTCCATTCTTCCTTGCGGCATATTAGTTGAAGTGTGTTGCTCACCTTCAACTAGCATGCCACGATTGTTAAAAAACGTGATGAATTTTCCTTATCTGCTGATCTTCATGGTTTTATGCTGGCTCTATGTCTAGTTGATAAACTGTTGAGGTTGGTTGGTTGGCGGCATCCGGTTTCGGATTTGCCTGTCACTGTGGCAAGCCACAGGACGCCTGCGCCTACAGAGGGACCATGGATGGCTTGCGCTGCACCACCCACAGCTCCAACCACATACCCCATATCCAGTGTAAACCCGAAGGAATAAGACCGGGAGGCATGCGGATGGGAACCACGTTTCATCAACGGAGCCGGCCCACACTCCTTCACAGGCAAACACAAGCACGCTGTATTTGGGGAATCAACCGCACACAAGGCGGTGGCTGGACCGTAGTCCGCTCCACACTGAGTGCATGGAACCGCTCTTTGAGCCTATCACGGCCACAAGAACCGTGCACCCCGTCCCCTCCAGCAACGACCAACTGTCTCCTGGAGCCAGTATGAACGATGTAGTGGGTAATAGACAGGTAGGCACCTTGTCAACATACACATCAGGCGCAAACATACCAGGGATATCAAACAACAGCCATTCAATTTAAACGACAAGCTGAAATAAAATAAATCCAATAATGCATACAGATACGGTGGCATAACTCTTCGCTAAATTACCATATGAAGTAAGTTGGTCAGCAACAAATGCGTGATAAGTAAGAAATGTCCACAAGTTACTTAAAATGCTACAAACGTAACAAAATTACCGAAGATAAGCGCAATTAGTGTAAGCAACGTGGCCAGTTAATAGAACATTATTCAGGGAGGCAGAATAAACCAAATAAAGCGGAATGAAATTTATCCAACTGAAAAAGACCTAGTTTAAGTGTAAGTTGGTTTAGCCCTACTGCGGTGAAGAAGCATCAAGAATGCAACATCAGCCTCAGCATGGGGCACATACATACATACATACATCCCAATCCACCCAGCTGGCACCACGAGGTATTTCAGCAAGCCAACTGGGTGCTTCGGGTTTTTCCCGTTCCAGCAAATGGTTCAGCGGCAATGTTCCAGGGCGTGGTGTGTTTTCGTCTGGCAAGCGTTCTCCCTATAAAAAGCCACAAATGTCTGCTTAACAACACTGCGATGTGGCGGATGTGACTCGCCACTAAATTAAGTCACTGCCCCTTGTCCCTCCCTGAGAGGCATTGTACTACAAGGGTGCGTTTTGCCCCTGGTCCTTCACGGACCGTAAGGCGTATGAACCATCTATATGGCCACCGGCTCCCAACGGGTTGCGACTTCCTCACATCGCCCTGCTGCTTTGATCAAAGGCTCGGGGTAGGGCCCCCTAAGACAACCCTCTATTTCGTCTTGGGCAACCGGGTAGGATCACGCCCACTGACGAATCATGGACCACACTGCTTACTACTGCTACTGCTATGCCTCTGATCTATGCTAAATCAACTGCTCAACCTCCACACAGATCACCCCACTTCCCATCCTTCACCTATATGTACATTTATGTCTTCTGCGATCACCGTCACAAACGACCTACGTCTCGCAGCTGATGGAAGCAACAGCCAAACTCCCGGTTTTCATTCTCCTGCGACCATAACCGCCTCTCACTCCACCGAAGCTCCAGCACTTCGACTTGGTTCTTCATTCATCCTCGCAGCGTTTAATGTTCGAGCTTTGATGCAAATCTGACAACAAGCATGTCTGGCCCGTACTCTTGCAACGTTTTCTGTAGACATCTATTGCCAGAGACCAGATTACAAGACTCTAGCGCCGTCAGAATGGCCTCTCCGGTAAACCTTGACGCCAAATACCACTTGCGGCTTTCTGGAGACCCAGAAGCTGCCGTCACTGGCCAAGCTGGTGTTGAAGTTGCACTGAGTGCCAGCGCTGAATCAACTCTGCTTGACTGGATCCCAGTCAACAGTCGGTTATGTGCAGTAAGACTACGAGGTTCATGTAACGTAAGCAGGCGTCGAGACGTTAAGCGTGCCTTGTTTGTTGTCTTCGCCTACACCCCTACTTTCTGCAGCCCGAATGCAGTTAAAGATAGCTTTTACCAGCAGCTACATGAACTTCTGCGTTCCACCAAAAGGACTGATATAGTCATTCTTGCCGGGGACTTTAACACACGGGTTAGCCGCCTTCCACCAAGCAAACACCACCTTGGGGGTAGTTTTTTATGCGTGCCACTTGATCAGACAATGGAGACAGACTGCTTGCTCTTTGCTCTGACCATCGCTTGTATCTTTCGAGCACTAGTTTTCGGCACTCCATGAGACCCACTGCTACCTGGCGCCCGCCCGCACAAACGCGAAAGTGCTCTCAGCTTGACCACATAGCAATCAGCTACAGATGGCGCGGAAGCGTAACGGTCTGCGGATCGTACTGGTCAACTTATCTAAGCTCCGATCACGCATTGTTTCGTACTAAGCTTTGCTTGCGATTCGGAGGATCATCTAATCGCGCTCACTACCTACCGGACGTCGCAAATCTACAAAACCCTGGGAGGTTAACCAGGTACAAAGCTTCACTGTCAACCTTGCTTGGCTCAACTCTTGACGGTGATCTCGATTCGCGGTGGGCGCATATCAAAGGTGTCTTAGTTTCTGGCAGTATCGACATTTGTGGAGTTGCCCGTCACCTACCGAAGCATTGGATTTCCGTCGTCTCCTTGTCGCTGATGGACAAACGCAGCTTGATCCCGTCGGATTCCGGACACAGTGAAGAACGCCAATACCTTGGTCGAGAGTTGCGCAGGAGTCTGCAAATGGACCGCGAAGCTTGCTGGTGTGAACGTGCTAGGAAGATGGAGCTTGCTAGTCTCTCTGGTAATACATAGAACATTTTCCCATCTCATTCGAGTCACCGAAGGTGTTCGATCTGGTATAAGTGAAACAATATGCGAAGAGGATGGCATCTTAATCACCAATATTCAACGACGGTTGGAGCGATGGGCCGAACATTTTGGCTCTCAGTTTTGTTGGCCGCCAGCTCCATCTGCTACCTCTGGCGCTCGGGCTGGGTTCGATTGGTCTACCCCCACAGATTCCCCCTCTTACCAGGAACTCGAGCAGGAGCTCCTGCACACGAAGCGTTATAAAGCCCCCGGCCCTGATGGTCTTCCTCCAGCTCTAGTTAAAGATCGTGGCGCTTCGCTGGTTCGAAAACTCACTGCTTTGTTCTCGGAAATCTGGTCGCAAGACGAAGTTCCGTCATCTTGGGGTGAATCGATAGTCGTCCCCATCTTCAAAAATGGCCTGCGCACAATCTGCTCCAAGTACAGAAGCATAAGCTTAGTCCCCGTCGTTTGCACGCTGCTGATGTCTATCATACTTCACAGGCTATCCCCAACGTGCGAATCGTTGCAACGAGAAGAACAAGCTGGGTTTCGTCCTGGTCGCGGCTGCATCGATCAAATCTTCACACTTCGCCAGATTCTCGAGCTCCGCCATGTGTATCAGAGGCCAACGATTGCTGTGTTCCTGGATATCCGTGCAGCCTTCGATTCTGTCGATCGTATAGTACTGTGGCAGTGCCTTCTGAGGAACGGTGTCCCCGAGAAGTTCGTCTCCATACTGCGCGCTCTATACAGTCTGACCTCGGGAAGGGTTAGGGCTTATGGCATGCTTTCGCCTACCTTTGTGGTATCCAGTGGAGTTCGAGAAGGATGCCCTATCTCTCCGTTCCTATTCAACTTTGCCATTGAGGATGTCTTGAAAAACGCTCTAGGCGATTCGTTGAACGCTGGCGTTGAGCTCCTCCCAAGTAGTCGAGTTGTTGATTTGGTTTATACTGATGATATCGTTTTGCTGTGTGACAATCCACACGTCGTCCAATTTGCATTAAACCGCTTGGCGCTTGAAGCATCAAAGTACAGTGTGTACTTTTCGCCTTCCAAATGCAAGGCTCTCTTCCAAGACTGGCAGGTGTCTCTGCCTGCACTCACTCTTGGTGGTGAGACACTAGAGGTTGTGGAGAGCTTTGTCTGCTTGGAAAGTTGCATCACTGCTAGCGGAGCTGTTGGAGACGAGATTTCGATGCGCATCTCGAGAGCAGGTTTGCTTTTTCTAGGCTGAGGCACTTGTGGCGTCGCCACGACATTCGTCTCTCCATCATAGGGCAGGTCTACTGTGCAACTGTTCGTCGGTTGTGAAACCTGGCCGCTTAAAGCAGCGGACCTGAGGAGGCTAGTTACGTTCGACCACCGATGCCTTCCCAATTTAGCTCACATCTGGTGGGAACACCGCGTGAGCAACTAGCGTGTTCGACGCCTTGTTTATGGCACAGGAAAAGGAACTGAACCGCTCAGCACCGTTATTTCACGCATCAGGCTCCGATGGCTGGGCCACGTGTTGCGCATGCCAGCCCACCGACTCTCGCGACTTGCGCTGTTTGCGCGCCGGGGGTGTGGATGGAAGAAGAGGAGGGGTGGCCAAGCGATGACTTGGTCGAGAGGAATGAAGGCCCTCACTTCTGAGCTGGCCTCGGATGGAGCGTCTCGGCTCCCTGGTTGCGGTCCGAAAGACGATGAGCACATTTGGTTGGACACACTTGCTGATATGGCTAGGAGCTGACCTCAGTGGCGTTCGTGCTGTGAGTTTCTTTGTCCCACCCCATCCCTCTTAGTCTCCCCCTCCAACCACGATCTCATTACTTAGCCTTATATAATTTTGCATAGTAATTTTTTGATGCACATTAGCCGGCTGGTAGCTTACCGGAACGGTGACCATCCGTTACCGGTAGCTCAGCCGGCTTGCACCATTTGCTTTTTTCTATGTATTGCGGCACAGTAGCTGAGGTATTCCCCACCTCTGGCTAACGTGTATGATGAAGATGATAATGATCACCGCCAAGGGTCAGCGCAGTAGTGGGTCTCTGCCAATGTCGGAGGAGTTTGCATTTCGTGAATGTAGAGCATAGCCCGAAACGACTGACAGCCAGCTAATTTATCAAGTGCAGCTTAACACGTTTGTGAGCTGACACAGATGAGCGCAATGTCGTCGGAATTCAAAAAGTCAAAATGTTGGTCATTTGGGAGGAGCTCTACACCTAAGTCGTGCCCAGAGAACGCCGTTTTTATGACTTCATCAATGGCGAAGTTAAAGTGGAAAGGTAACAGCAGGCAATCTTGTTTCACATGGCTGGAGATGTTGAAGGGCGGCGAAAGTTGGCCGTAAAACTTCACTCTGCCCGGAATATGAGCGTACAGCGGTCGTATGACATTTACATATTTCTCGGGCACATCTTTAATCAGTAGACAGCCCCAAAGTGAAGTAAAGAGCCGAGGCGAGGGCAACGTTATAACAATGTCGACGCGAGTACAATCGAACCCAGAACGGCAGTCAGCTTCGAAGAATTGCAGACACTTTTTCAGCAGCAGCAGATGCAGATTGAAAAGTCACACAGGAAGTTGATCGAACTGCTGTCGGAGTGAACGGTCCTTGTGGTCGTGCTAGGCTCGAAGAGTGGTTCCATGCACTCAGTGTGGAGCGGACTACGTTCCAGCCACCGCCTTGTGTGCGCTTGATTCCCCATATATATATATATATATATATATATATATATATATATATATATATATATATAATGTCACTATGGCCTTCACGCGGACAGTCAGAGGATGCCTGCGTCTACCGAAGGACCATGTGGGGCTTGCGCTGCACCACTCACAGCTCCATCCACACACCCATATCCAGTTTAACCCCGGGAGACATGCGGATGTGAGCCACGTTTAATCAAGGGAGCCAGCTCACTCCTTAAACATGCATATCATCAACATCCCTGTCTGATTAGGAAATCAAGTGTGTCAGACGTATATGAGATCATGGCTTGGCCGTAGTCCACTCATGACCTACTGGAACTATTCTTTGATACTAGCACTTCAACGGGGACCTTGCAACCCTCAGGATAGATTAGCAGTCACCTGAAGTCAGTTATCGAGTTGAAGGATGTTGGACAGATAATGCAACTTGTCAACATCCATCCCAGGTGCAGTCACACTGGGGATATCTAACAGCCAACACAGAACTTCAAGGAAAAAATATGCGCAACATTTACGTGGTACATGCAGCAGAATAACAGAACTTGGCAAATCGAATAAAATGGAATACTTCTAATCCAAATTAAATCATGGTTTTGGTGTAATCAGCATATCCCAGTGAAGTAAGAACTGTCTACATAGTTGTCATAAAGCCATCGTAAACCATAGGATGAATGTGTGTAAGACGCACAACAGTCTCAAAGTGGGAAGCATCAACAAAGTTAACTTGCCAATTGTGTTGCCCAACCGATATCCCCCGTTGCTTAGGCTGCTGGCTATTTTTCACCTACCTCTAACGTTCATGCGTTCGATCCCCCAGTAGGAGACCGGGAAATGCGCACCACTGACGAGGGTGAAACGCGTCTCGTGCTTTTCTGGACTAGGCCGTGTTATGTTGCTTGTGAGCAGCTGGGATGAAAACATTACAATTAAAACCCCCACTCACTAGTAATAACAACTTTTTGTGTACCACTTGGTTTGTCTTTTTATCGGTTGCGTCTTTATGTTGTTAATCATTTGAGTCACTTCATAGACTCAAACATATCATCAGTCGAGCTCTATTCCGCACCATGTCCTCAAATGTTTCCTTCCAGTGCACTGTTTCATCATTCGCTCCCCAACCCGATTGACGTACGGGTCCGTCGGTTACTAAACTGAAACTCAGTACTTTGACCTTTCGTTATCATGTAATAGTTTGACCACTGCGCGATTTCTTCTACCGTGCCTCTGTGCGAGCGATTAGAGCGCGCCGTGGTTGTCGCGGGCACGGCATGCGTAAGTCGTGACTAGCCTTTTGAGACTTTTACGAATTTTGTTACGAACGTAGTGTTCCTCCCACACCGGATCGATGCTCCGTAGGCAACCGTTTTTGAAGACCGCAGTCCGACGCAAGTGCTTTACACGAATCGGCCCAGATTCACTTCCATATAATAGTACGGCGCGAAAACAGACAATTTAGACCCAGCATAGTCCAAGTTGGTCGCACTGTTACCGGGAACAACCTCTACGCAAAGACCCTGGGGAGATCCTCAATTGCAAAATTAAGGAGAATCGAGAGACATGGGGATCCGTGTCGTACACCGCTAGTTTTGATGACCAGTGTACGAAACACCGTAATCCCTCATTCTGTCCGAGACGTTGCTGTATAATGCTAGAAGAATGGCGGTCTACTTTTAGGGTACCCCATTCTTTTGCAGACAACACCTTAAAGCCGGTCGATCAACCGTGTCGAACGCAGCTCGGATGTCCAAAAGCTATACTGGGGACGCTGCTCGACGAGTCGTAAATATGTGGTACACACATTCTCTGTTGGGATGGAAACATGTCGGTCTTCACGGGAGTGTAGTTTCCAAATCGGTGTTAGTCTGCGAACTAGAATGAATATCAACAGTTTAGCGGCGACGGTCATTAGGCAGATTCCTCTGGCTAGCGCATATGTGAAGATCGGGGCGCTTTTCGATTCGCCACAACAGGGTGGAATATATTCTTTACACCATATCTTGGAGAACAGAGGTGTTCCCGTGTATCATGCGCTTCCCATACTTTGTTACAAAAACAGTGTCATTACATTGCCTGGTGTTTAAGCAATATTTCATTCAGGTAAATGTTTTTCTTTGTTTTTAATGCGTTTGACCAGTTTCGCTGTCTATCACTGAGCCATCTTGTCGACAACACCCAGTCCAAACTATTACGGTGACCAACGAAAAACACCCCCAACCTTTTGTCCTATGGGTAATGTCTATTTTCATGAACCCCTGCATGGAGACCACTTGTCCAAGGCGACCAATTTTGTCAGTAACTTGAGTAGTTGACTTAGACAGGTTTGGCTGTATCTATTTTGGCTCCAATGGCACCATGACTGTCGGTATTCAATAAAACGCGATTTCGGACAGCTGTCAGTGAAGTTAACCTCGAGGGGTTTTGGAAAAGGAGCCTTGTGCTTGCGTCATTTCCTATATCCGAGGTTGACTATTTGGCCATATTTTAAATTTATCATCCGGTCCGTGTTGGTGAGATGAGATTCAAACACGAACCGAATCAGCGTCTAATCATTCTACTCTCATACGCTTTTAGACTGAGCTCGAATCCTTGAAGTTTGCAATGGGCACCAGATCGGATCGCGCTGATGACATGTCCAAAAAAACGTAAGTGTTTCCATTGTTCAGCACATAACTCTATATATCTTCCGACCACTTGTGCGGCAAACTCACGTGGTAAACAACTTTTACATACATGGATATTTCCTTGAACTATTGCAAGAGTTCCCCATTAGTTTATGCACCAAAAATACAACGCCATTGTGGCTCTTCATCTTAGTAAAAATGCTTCGTCTTGTTTGACTTACCATTCATCCCAATGTTAGAGATTCGAACGTTTGTAAAATAAAATACATGAAAATAAAATGTATATTCTCGATGTTACGCGAAACAGTTTGACAAAACTCTAGCACCATTGAGAATACAGGACCGAAATCCGTATCGTCGCACCGGGAAACGCTCACACGAAACGATCTGCGCGCGTGCAGACCCTTCGTTCCAAGGTAATAGGACACAAGAATTCCGTCCTTCAGGCAAACGACCACCGAAATGCATGCTGGACTACTGGTGTGTGGACAGACAGGCGCACATTAAGCGAAGCGACCGCTAATGTGAGACAGTGTGACCACGGTGCTTTTTATGACTGCCCAACCAGTATTTAGTACTACACAAAAAATAACCTACCAGTCACATTGCTGGAAAAGTAAAATGGGTCCACGATTTTTCGACCAGTTATTCCAGCCCAAACCGTGAGCTTTTGAATATGTTGCGTACGTAACTCTCGGTAACGTCCTGGATTAAATGCTGCCTCAAAATACTGCCACTTTATTCCGTTCAAGTACAACACTGATTCATCGACAAAATAATGGTGTGAATATCCGTGTAATCTAAGAACCAGTAGCTAAATGCATACCGTTTCTCCAGCTCGCAGGGGTTTAAAACTTGCTTTTGAAGTTCACTATACCGACGAACTTTTCTCTTCTTTAACATTCACTGAACCACGTAACTGGTCCTGTCACAGCACAGGGCGATTGTAATGATCGGGATTTTCAGCTTCTCGGATAACATCGCAAGTCGAAAACTCATCCGCAGTGATACGAAACCAACTAATTTGTCTGGCGTTGCAAACACCACCAACTTTCTTCGAACGTTTGCACCAGTTTCAGAACGTAACGGCGACTTACGGGTCGCATCCCAGCAGTGTTGTATCGTTGCACAGTTTCTGCAGCGTTTAAACCGCACTGACCATACAACCGAAGAATCAGTACGCGCTGATCAACAGCCACGTATTGTAGCTCCGGTCGCAGATAAGTCGCCGACGAACGTGCATCACTGTGCTCCATCTCTGATACACCGTTCCAAAACAGCAACCATTCTCCGCAGTAACCTCGTTTGGTCGGGCCCACCAAATACTGGTTGGGCAGTCATAAAAAGCACCGTGGTCACACTGTCTCACATTAGCGGTCGCTTCGCTTAATGTGCGCCTGTCTGTCCACACACCAGTAGTCCAGCATGCATTTCGGTGGTCGTTTGCCTGAAGGACGGAATTCTTGTGTCCTATTACCTTGGAACGAAGGGTCTGCACGCGCGCAGATCGTTTCGTGTGAGCGTTTCCCGGTGCGACGATACGGCTTTCGGTCCTGTATTCTCAATGGTACTGTAGGTTGCCGATTACCGCCGTTGCAAACCTGATGTGAATACCCCGCTAAGTGATGCTGTTTAGCTATCGCATGCTTGGTTAGGGACATGCTAAATGCCTCTACATTCTGAAACTTTCACGGAGCTGCCGAAGTTTTTTCATAAAATCCATTACTTCTTTCTTTCATGCTTCTGGGGCGCCCCTCTTTCTGTTCTTTTGACTTTAATTTCATCTGTATTTCGTCAACACTTTTACCCCTTATCTCTCTTCCTCGTGACTGCGGGTAGCTTGGCGACGGGGTTTACCACTTCTTTGCGCATTTTTACGCACTTGCTTGAATAAGATGCACTGGGAAATGATAGCATTCAAATACTTTTCAGGGGCGTACATCGATTGTCCTGTAATTGCATTTGCTTTTTCAAAATACTCCTGGCTTGGTGTTGCGATCTAAATGCCAGAGGAACCCAACCAATTTGCAAAAGAGCGCGGCAAGTAACATTCACAGGGGGGTTTTTCTCTCAACTCAGTCGTCTAACACAGGCAGCCTTGTAGTTTGTTGTTGAACGACCAAATCCTGTGCCCATGCTAACTCCCACATTTTTAGAACTCACGCCACCTTCTTAATCCCATGGACCGGTGCGATCTTGCCGTCGGTCGTCTAATCTCAATTCACACTCACGTAGCTTGCCGGTTACGCGTACTCTTGCTAGCCGTTTTGGCCAATTTACGCTTTGGGGTACACTTGATGCTCAGTTCAAATCATGATGCTCCACAAAGGTGGACCTTAGTAGAGCAGGTTTTTGTTGGATAAAATTATAATCAAGACTGATGATTTAACTCGTTTTGAATCCGCGTTCAAATGTTTTGCATGTTGAACACAGACAACCTCAACTGAAAACTGTATCAGTGTGGCGAACATTTTTAAATTTTAGTAGAGCTTGAGAAAAGATGGACAATTAAGGCGAGAAATGGTTACCAATATGATAGAGACGCGATTTCTTAGGTACAGCCCCCACTTTTTCTCACTATATTTTCCATATCAATTCATCCTGGCTGCCATCTGCGCCATACCGCAAACTACCTTAGCACATTTCCGACTATCTACCCACTATAAGCAGCCTGGTTGTTTCAACTCATCTAGTCTGGACGGTATTCCACGCACATAGTGGCTAGTGGAATTCGGGTCGGCACAGCCTACAAAATCTGGCCACCAGACGTTTAACACCGTGAGCTGAGCCTGGGGACGAAACTCTTAACTTCGCACGACTGCGCGGAAACCCATTAAAAATGACTGGCCGATAGCAAGCATTCGTTTAATTACTCAACCAAAGTCGACGTGTCTTCTACGCCTTCGCATTTATTGCTCAATGGCGTAGCATCATACTGTATGAACAGTGGGAAAGTGAATTTAGGTAAGAAAAAAGACTTGACATGTGGCAGTGTTCTCGATGGAGTCTACTTGTCAGTGCAGCATAAGACAATAGTTACAGCGCGGCTCGCGCTTATTCAGCAACGTTGTCCTATGCGGATACTTAAACGGTGACTTGCGCATTTTGAGTATTTACATCTTGACGGTGTGGTGTGAGCTTGCTATGGCAGCGAGCTCAGGCGAACTCTTCACAACTTAGGCTGAGCTACGCGGGCTCCCCATCATTTTACCTGCAAGTTTGTACTGCTTTTGTCAGCGGTTTCCCTGTAGCATTTTCGACCCTCTGCGGAGATGTCCTATTCGGCAGCTTGGACAGTCGGGCTTCAGTGTTGACTGGGTGGCTCCCACCGATACCATTTATTCCTCTACGATCCCCAGTGTGTCCAACGATAGGTGTAGTGACAGTTACATAAACACATGGTCCTCTGTACACGTCGTGGTCGGAAATGGTTACGATAACATACCAATGTGCCATCAAATACAGTACTATCATAAACCTGTCGGCCGGTGGCCGAGTGGTCTGCACGTTTGCTTTGCAACCATAAGGTCACCGGTTCGAATCCGCGTAGGGATGGGCGTCCTCGCGGTATACTCAGCCCGCGCGCGACTGGTGGTGGTTGCGCGGCAGCGAAGCGCCGTTACGGCGTACAGCTGACACATTATTATTTTTTATTATTACTATCATAAACATACTGCCAAGGTGCGCCGTCACTGTCTCTTCAGTCTTGGGCGGTTCACCATGCTAGTAGTTGCGTACTTATACAGGCGATCCTATGACAAATACGGGCAAGTTACCTTAGGCGCGTGCTTCATATGGTGTTTGCTTTTGAGGTGAGCCATGTTTTCAAACTAGCTTGTTCTCATCAGGTGAAGATAGCGGGCCCACAAACCCGGAGCATTTGGAATGTCAGCCTAAACGTCTGTCCTTAAGTCACCGAGTCGCGGCGCACAACACTTGGCCCGACGGTTACCGACTGATTTGGTGGTCATTTTGAAGCACTCATTACATGAATGGGTTGCAATGCGCATTCTCAATGTAAACCGCGATTTGCTTCGTAGTGAACCAATCAGAACCGCGCTTTGTTGGCCGTATGTAGGATGATGCAAGGCTCGATCTGCGCAAAGTTAACAGCGCCAAATGAAGTCCCTGTCTACAAAACTGAGTGCCGTCTCGCCTTCCCGACTGGAGCCCACTGGAAGCGCCTTGTGCTTAACTCGAGACGTTACAGCACATGACTCGCAGTCCGTATCAGTGGCATATCTGCTGCCGTTTTACATTCGGACTGACTGTTTACTGTGTGTCTGCTGCTAACTTACCCGCGGGATAATGGCTGAGTATGACACGGCGCAGTGAAATCCGCCAGGAAACTTTCGTCGATGTCGCCTTATCTTTGTGACAATATGTTGTTAACAAGATGATGTTGCCTGGATGTTCGCTTAGGTCACTTACATTTTACACTATGTCTCTCCTTTTCCACTCTTAATATTCTTGCTTCCATAAATCATTGTGGTTACACAGCAGCGACGCATCGTTTTAGATCACTATAGTGCATTTAACAATTATTGTATTGTGTTGGCCTATGAATCTTCCGCTTTTCTTATCCAAGCTGCAATTTGTAATGGTATGTATTTATTTTTCTACTGTTGAATTGCTCGCTTCTCACTTCGGTTCCGCCTCTTTATAGCTTTTCTAACTTTTTCCCTTCTACTGTCCTGTCGTGCTGTAATCCATTTTTCGTGTCAATATAATACTGTTCTATTCAGGCCTGCTGTCCCACTTCGTCATGTTTGGCATACGGAGGTTCATCCAAATGCATCTTGTTTCAGGCTTTTCTTTTCCTTTTTGGAATTTCCCCTCACTAAAACGTCTTCTTATTTTCGCACTTTCCAGACCTCTCTGGCGGACTGTTCAACATGAACTTCTGTCTGGAAATGTTAATGGTGAGTTACTTTTGCTGTTCTCATTATCTATTGCCATACACTGCGCAATCGTTCCATACAGCGCTCTATGTATCACCCTCTCTCTTGATATAGCAAATGAGTGCTGGAATCAGCATAGTCACTGTCTAAATTACATCTACACCTGGCGCAGTCCTTGGTCTATAGTCCCAAGCCAGCGATCTGATTTTCTTCGAATGTAACTGTTCTGCCCCCCCTCCCCACACATCACCGCTGCACCAGCTAATTTATTTCACTCGCACATAACCTTATCACGACAGATTCATGTAAAAACGAAGAGGCTGTGCTTCAGGTGACATATCCTAATTGTAAAACCGACGTCCACTTTGACAGGTGCGCTCTTTTATTCTGGCGTTCAGTGTGTTTATCCGGTCCGACTCTTGTGACTAGCTCGAGAGTTAGCTACTAGTTTGTTCGCGGTCTTTTGTTGGTCTCTAGTGCTTTTATTTTTGGTGCCATGCTACTTTCTCTCCATAGCATAAAAAGTACGCGTATTTGGCCCTTGGGGAATGACTGTGCGCCTGACCTCGACTTCATTGGTACTCATCCCCACCCGGTCGCTGAATAAAGTTATATTCAATCTCCGAAAGTTTAGCACACTACATTATTCATCACTTTCACTTCGCTTACTCAAGGCTGCGTCGACGAGCCAGATAAAATTCGGTTCTGCGTGTTAAAAAAGCAATCAGTCGTCCCTCACATACTACATCGGAGTTATCATTCCATTTCTTGGGTCGCGTCCACCGGTGTTCGCTGGTACACGGAGAAAATAGAGCGCACGCGTCAAGAGGCTTCCATTTCCACCCCGTACTTCTCATACTGCTTCAATTGCGAGATAATTTTTGGCGAAGACATCAGAAACAAATGGTAGCTAACAGGCTTGTTTTCGGGTCTTCTTCATCAGGCTAATACGACCACACACGAAAGCAGGCTAGAGTCAACACGAGGTTCACATAAACCAGACCCGATTAGATCCTTTGCTTCAATGATTCGCCGCTTTTGGTACCTATCGTATCCATTCTAGCCTAATGATGACGCCCGGACAACAAGGTTGTTCACTACTTTTTGTTTCTGACGACATCTGATACGACTGCAGGAAGCCGTTTACTTTATTTTTGGACCGCGATTTATTCTCTTCTCGATTAGGTGTGATCGAACTTATAAAAGATTTCACGCGGGACTCGGAGCCGCCCTTGGAACCTGGCCAACGCACTTCGAAGATCCAGTTTCCGGATGTTGTTAACATTGCTTTCGATGCTCTTACCAAGCCGACGAAAGGTTCGCCTGCAATCACCGCCACGGACGTTGAACATTTGTTTTGGGCATGTTGGGATTCTAAATTGTTGAATCAAGCTGGGGTTGCCGTGGCAAGGGTTGCCTCCGCTTATTTGCGAACGTGAGTTCTGACATTTTAAGGTTTTACGTTTGCTTATCTTCAACTTTGTTAACATGCCACTTTGAATTCCTTTAGTCCACTGCCTTTGTGCGTTTCTTATTGGCTGTTCGCACTGGCCGCGCGTGTCTGTCTACCGCTCAATCACCCATTGATTGATCTAATCAACAAACACGATGACTGTGTTGTACAAAATACCGTTTAGCATGTCTTTCGCTTCCCATCGGTCTGATGTGTTTTGACTCACAATACTTCGTCTATGAGCCAATTTCTGAGCGTTTATTCCCCACTTGCTAAACTATGATAGCCCCAGAGGCTGATTTAACGTCGCCTCACCATGCTACTCATCAATGTTTCCAACCGCTGATTTTCATATCTGGTGCAATTATATGCCACTTTCTCCATCACCAGGTGTCCTATGTTCGTAACTTTCACCGTTCTGTGCTTCACAGGAGCACTTGAATTGATCATCACGTTCTTTCCGCTTCCGTGTCTATTTAAAAATACTTTAACCACCCTTGATCTAGGCAACGAATTACGTCGTACCCTATACTCGCACATCGCAGGCCGCGTCTAGGGATACGGTGACTTGTCTGATGCCTTTCCAACAACTGGCGTTCGTCAGAGTTGTCCAATTTCCCTATGTTTTTTAAACTTCATTGTGGGATCCATCTTAGAGTATTCTCTAGTGAAATCTAACGATGCCGGCGTTGGAATGTTGCTTGGTGCAAAGCTAGTTGATCTTGATTATGTGTACGATATTCTCCCGCTTTTTAACAGTGTCGGGGTGACCCAGTCAACCCTGAATAACCTCATTTGGCGTTCGTTTCACTCCTCCAAAGTGCAAGGTGTTGTTGCAGGACCACCAGCTCCTTGACGACACTTCGATACTTGATAGCGAGGAATTCAAGTTGATCCCTTCACTTACTTTAGCAGGTGCGTCAGCAACGTTGAGCGCCTAACCACTGAAGTCAGTTCACGTATTTTAAGTGCTAGAACTGTTATTGCGGCATCAGAAATGGGTTTCCCTCCGTCTGAAAGGCCGTGTTCACAAGGTCACCGTTAAGGCCGTTCTACTGTTTGGGGCAAGAACTGCCCATTTGACCTGAGGCACTTTTGGGTCTTTGATCATCACTGTCTGTGACGCATTTCTGGTGTCCGATGTGTTGTACCGCTGCCCTCTCTCTGCTATCTACTCTGCCAACCCAGCCAGGGACAAAAACAGGACATCGAAGTATAGTAGGAACAGAACACGGTTAATTTTATTGGTCTCACGCTCTTACTTCACCGGTCTGTCTCTGAGGTGAATCACGTCTCTTGTCTGAGCAAATTTAACCCTGCTAGCTGCCTTAGTTGTCTGACTATAAGTACGATCACGTCCGCATCATAGTAGCCGTGCGATGATGGCATTCTGATTTCATCAGTTTTCGGCGTGACTCGGCCGTGTCTCCGTCGGTCGGGTGCCAACCGATGTCGTCCAGACAGACATCTGCAAACCGTATCGCGTCCTTAGGCTGCGGCCTCCGATTACCTCCCTTTTCGAATTGAGTATGCTTGCGTGCTGTACAAACTCGACTTTGTTCATAACTTTTCGCCTTTGGGTCAACTAGCAGCCATAGTGGTCTTCTCCGCTTTCGGGTTGGCCTGCATTGTTCGTCATTGATTGTTTGCAGCTCCTGTTGTGATTCACGTAGCCGCTCAGCTTTGTCTTCCAAGCGAAACATGTAGCAGGATGTCCCACGGTAGGGATGGCGGTTCTGACTGACTTTGAGTCTTGCCGTGATTCGGCCACGGCTGATTGGCGTGCCTGACCCATTTCTCATTTCCTACCATTAGCTGGTAGAGAGCTCAACCATTTCTGCGGATCACCCCTCCTCTCGACCATTTCCTCGGTCCTCGGAAGTCCTGCACGTACTCCATGTTCCCAATTTTGCCATGACTGATCCTGTCTGTCCGATTTCACTCCACATAACAACTGCAATGCTTTTCTCACTTCCTTGGCACAAAGTGCTTTCTTCTGGCTACTGTTTTAGTGACTAGCTTGAGGTTCATGGCTGCACTGGTCATTCTGCAGCATTTTGGACCAGATTGGCGCACTGCTTCGTGGCGTCTTCTCATTCGCGTAATCTGATCGCCACTGATTTCCACCTTTGCATACTTACGTCTGATGGGCCCATCAACTTGGAAAGTGGCGGTGTGGCACAAGTTTTGCTCTTTCCTGGCTTCCGAATTTGCAACCACATTTGTACTACGTTTCAAGCTGAGCAGCCTTTAGCATTCTGATGCAATTTCTCGCGACGTCAGCTTCAGTTCCGGTTCCCATTTTACTTGAATGTTTTACTTGTGACAGCAGTTCGATCAACTTCCTGTGTGACTTTTCGACCTGCATCTGCTGCTGCTGAAAAAGTGTCTGCAATTCTTCGAAGCTGACTGCCGTTCTGGGTTCGATTGTACTCGCGTCGACATTGTTATGACGTTGCCCTCGCCTCTGCTCTCTACTTTAATTTGGGGCTGTCTACTGATTAAAGATGTGCCCGAGAAATATGTAAATGTCATAAGACCGCTGTACGCGCATAGTCCGGGCAGAGTGAAGTTTTACGGCCAACTTTCGCCACCCTTCAATATCTCCAGCGATGTGAAACAAGGTTGCCTACTGCCACCTTTCCACTTTAACTTCGCCATTGATGAAGTCAAAAACGGGCACGACTTAGGGTGTGGAGCTCCTCCCAAATGACTGACATCTTGACTTTTTGTATGCCGACAACATTGCGCTCATCTGTGCCAGCTCACAAACGTGTTAAGCTGCACTTGATAAATTAGCTGGCTGTCAGTCCTTTCGGGCTATGCTCTACATTCACGAAATGCAAACTCATCCGAGATTGGCAGAGATCCACTACTGCGCTGACCCTTGGCGGTGATCAGCTAGAATTTGTCCAGAAATTTAGTATTTGGACAGCTATGTTAGCGCCCGTGCGATTGTAGATGAGGTCACGAACAGTGTAGTGCAATCTCTGCCACTTGTGGCGCTGGCGTGACATCACTCTCGCTTTGAAATGTAGAGTTTACAATACAGCCGTCCACTCAATCATTCTACACGATTGCAAAACCTGGTCCATTAGATCAGCCGACATAAAGTGGCTACTTACGTCCACATAGTTGCCTTTGAAGGTTAGCTCATGTCAGGTGGGAACACCGCGTGAGCAATGTGCATGTTCGGCGTCGCGTATTTGGTACAGGAAACGCGAGTGAATCGCTCAGCACCATTATGTCACGCACCAGACTCCGTTGGCTTGTCGACGTGTAGCGCATGCCAGGACACCGACTCCGCGACATGCGTTGTTTGCGTGCCACTTAGGGGTGTAGATGGAAGAAGAGGAGAGTAGGTCAAGAAATAACTTTGTCTAGAGGAATGAAGTCCCTCACTTCGAACTTAGAGTCGGTTGCTGTTTCCCGACTGCTGGGTTGGGGTCCGAAAGATGATGAGCACCTTTGGTTAGATACACTAGCTGATAATGCGGGGAGCCGACCTCATTTGTCTTGTGAGTATCTTTGTTCCTCCCCTCCCCATTAGCTTCCTCCTCCAACAACCCAATGCATAATGCGATTTTAGCATTATGTTACTTTTTGGCTTTTGTAGTCTGTATTGCGGCACATTAGCTGAGCTGTTTCCCACTGTCGGTTAACAAGCATTGCTGTTGTTGCTGATGATGGTGATGTTGATGAACTAACCAATGGGATACGATAGAGTAAAAGAAAAGAGCAACAAGGATGAGAAATACGCAAAATTTTGCTTCTGCTTAAGTCTCAAAAACAAATTAGCTATGAAACTGACTTCTTAATATTTTTGCTGTGTAGATCCAACCTTGGTAATACGAACTCTCAGGCGACTGCTTCTCACTGTTCTCGTTCCCAAAGTGCGTTGACCGAACATAGTGTGGGTTGCCTGTCGCAATTCCAAAACGTATGCCTTTCCAACTCTTCGTAAACATTCTTAAGATACCAACCAGTTCGGTTGTTCGTTAATTCTGAGATTGTAATAGGTGCAAGAACCCATGCGAATTGTTTCGAGTGGGTAACAGGCTGGAGTCCCCCACGGGTTTCCTTTTTCTGAAGCTTCTACAATTCTACCTTATATGTGGTATCACTCGTTCTGTTCTCTGTCATACTCTGGGTGAATGAAGCCACGACCACTACAGCTTTCTAGTGTATGCTAAGTTTATGTGTTATTTATGTGCTTCCCTTTCGCGAGCGATTGTTTTGTTAGGTCGTCTTGTTATCAGAAACGTTTTGCAGTACCGTTCGAATATATTTGACCTCACAGAACTGTCTGAAACATGGGGACTCCTGATTCGTACTTTGTGCTCTATTGTCGTTCACACTTGTTTCCAGAAGATTGCGGTGTTCACATTATCAAAAAAAAACGAACGTTGTGTCATTTACAGCAAAAGCACTGCTACTAAAAATTTTTCCCCATGCAACATGATGTGCAAGGTACCTATAATTTCGATCACCACCTTAAACTAGTGTTTTCTCCTCTCGACTATTCGCATTACAGGTGTACCGCTAGTCAGCATTTTTTGCTCTACACCATGAACAACAGTCATCGATAGTGATCTAGATTATGTGCAAACGGTGCTCTCCCTGAAGTCTGATCACTTGCAACAATCATTGGGGATGAACTAACTGAAAGGCGCACTAGACAGAATTTGTGATTTTGCTGCCGGGGCTCACCGGCTGTTTTACTAACTCTGACTGTGGTCTAATTTGGCTGTTATCCACGCTGCTTATGCTGAATACTATCGTTCAGGAAATATCTGGGGTTGACGTCTTTTGAAACGGATTTGCTCACCATTCGAGCGCTCCCCTTCTTAGTCCACTGAACAATAACCTTCTTCATAGTGACCCATTTCTCACTGTCGTAGAGTAAGAGGTACACACAGTGGCCTTGTTTGTACGGCATTCCATATCAGGGTTTACGCATAAAATCTACCGCATGTCAACAAAAACATTACTACATTACATGAACCAAAATCAGAGGTCGATCGCCTCTAATGACGCAACTACTAAGAGAAAGCA
This sequence comes from Dicrocoelium dendriticum, assembly GCA_944474145.2. Lineage (NCBI taxonomy): Eukaryota > Metazoa > Platyhelminthes > Trematoda > Plagiorchiida > Dicrocoeliidae > Dicrocoelium > Dicrocoelium dendriticum. The sequence goes on from OX104063.1 coordinate 88,515,587, forward strand.
TTGATCAACTATTGCTAATTCCATGTCATTAAGGTTCAATGGACTATCAACCCAATGGTGCTTTATAACACCAAGACCTAGCACTTTAAAGATTCATTGCACTTGCAAAATGATAGGATGACTCTAAAGAAAAACTCAAAGCTTGGCTTTGTTGCTCTCACTATTGTCAAACAGCAAGAGGATGTTGTTCGGGCTAACCTGTTTTCCCTCAGGGGCGCTTCAATACTTGCATCGTTTAACTCCGTGGTGGTATCTGCGATATAATTGTGTTGGAATGAGGACTCGGATTGGGTATCACCGTCAGTCGTTGTCGAAACGACACCTGACATTTCTCGCGCAATTCTTATCTCATAAGGGACCTACTGAAGAATCTCCTTTCTCCTATCCATTTTCTTTACAGTAGCTCTCATACCTTAGTCAAGAGTTTACAAAGAGCTATTTCTAGAGTTCCCTGCGGCGAATGAAATGCGTGCCCTCTGCGATCGAAACAGCCATAAAAATTCTTGTGCTCTCAACTTTTTTGAAATACTATCTCTATCCACTGATTGGCTCGAGTTCTTCGAGTACTATGCAGCTCAAGTCTACTGGCTTCAGGCTTCGTACAGCAACTTCTGTTCTTAGGGTGCTTCCCTCTTCACCATTCTTTAGTGTTACATACTCCTACAGGATTGGGTTGTTGACTTTTGCGGACCTAAACGAATGCACTTGATCCAGGTGATAAACATTTCAGCTACTTTCGTGCGAAACCAGATGGGTCTTTACAGGACGCATTAGGCATAATGGTTCGTCCACTCGGTTTAACGGCAGGGCGATATCATTCGTCGTTTTTTCATCAATTTCTCTACTTTTATCCACTCTTATATTGTGCTCCACTACGGCATGCTATTCCTTATCAAATCAGTTACCTACTTTTCCATGGGCTGACTATTTACACATACAGGGATTGATCACTATCCGGAATGTTCCCTAGTACTTAACTCGTCTTGGACACACACACTTTTCACTGCTTTGCTGGTCGTGATCCGTTTGTCATCGCTTCTGCATATGATGCCCCCTCATCTTAAAGGTCTGATTTCGAGGGCATGGCTGCTTACTTCCAGAGGGCCTCCAAACAGCTCGGAGCACTTCAGGATTTCTTACTAGAGCCGCACTTCATGAAGCCACTGCTTGAAGCTAATTTCTCGGACAACTTGATTTTGCTTCAGTCTAGTAAGCGCGACATGTGTGATTTCACTATGATTATGTTTTGTTTTATTTATTCTTTTGAAACACCCACCTACTCCCCATACAATCCATTGTCCATCTACTCGTCGTACTTTTTCCAGCTTATGTAATCCTAAGGGAACGCTGACCCGCACTACGCTGTTCTCTTTGTTTCTTGTCACGCTCATCAGTGTGAGGTCACCACAAATAGACCACCGAACTTGTCACTTGCAATAGTCAACTTTTGCCCACTACTACCCATCTGCATTGGACCTTTGAAAGTGAACTTGCTAAATGACAGTTTTCAGTTTTATTTCGGCCTATGTACCATGTGGTAAAGCTGTAGTAAGAAACTCCGCGGATATGCTGTATGTCCTTCAACCCTGCAGAACGGCCATAATTACATTTTGTTGTCATGTTCTGGGGCTCAGGATTTTACTATTCTACGGTCCGTTACATTGTTTTAAACGGTGAGAAGTGTAATTACTAACTTCCCGGACAATAGTGACCAATGTTACACGAGACACACCAAAGAAGGCATGATCAGTTTTGTACAGGCAGATATGCGATAATTCCTGTTCGATCAGTGATTGATCTTGACAAGGCAAGTGAGTAGATTCGTGAGATCCAAAACATGGGATGTAGCTGTGATAGATGTTTCCATGTTGAAATAACAAATAGTTTTCTTGTAGCCCCACTATCTTTGCACTAATTGGAACGCATGAATACAACTACAGCGGTCGTCGGTTATGTTTATGGGTCATATCTCGATATTTTTCTCCCGCTGGTTATGCGTTTACCAACTTTCATTGCTCTTTCCTCATCTTTTAAACTTAGTGGCCAGTCATCCGTATCTGCCAATTACTCAGTTTGCGATGGCAGCGCACAATCTGGCGAAGCTGGTGGCGCTGTTTCCCGACAAAGTAACCAATGCAGCTAACTGGCAACATGGAAGCGACCAATATTGGCCAGTTCAGGTGGGGAGTCAATTGACAGATCAAACTTTTCATACTGTTATTGCCGTCTCTGACACCAACGAACGCGTTGCTCAACTTTGTCGTTGATATGTTTTCAGACACACACTTGCAAGCCAGTCAATCACGGTTTACTGATTTTTGCCCCAATCACTTGATTGTTCATGATCCTCAAACTCAGAACGGTTCAGTTAAGTACCACCATGCCTACACAAGGCATGTAATTGCGAAAGTAGTGGGAGTGAAAGACTAACAGCGTGAAGGCGTAGTGTGTTTGGCTTCCCCAATAACGACAGAGAGAGTAACCCTGCTCGAGGTGATAATTCGCTCTCCCCTGTCTCCTCGGACACCTCACTAGTTACTAATTGCTCTTGGGTTCAATTATTCGCCGAGCTTCGTAATTGGTATGCAGACGTTTCATCACCATGCGAGGTGACTTCCTCAGTGCGCTGCAGGGTCAAACGTAATCCGCTGGTTTGGTCGTCGATTTGTGATTGATTAGCAAGTGACTTTTGAATTGGCCCTCTCAATCTGTGCCCCGTGACCATTCGTCTACCCAGCTTCTCTGGTAAATATGGGCGTTCCGTAGGATGGTTTTGTCCGGGTTGTTGCGGCTGTGTTATTAACGGGTCTGTTAACTGCTTTCGACGGTTTTTAAGTTGTTTTAATTCTCTCCGTCTTAGCGTTTCGTAAACCGGGTCAATCTCGACGTGCATGTTTATCGAGTGCTTCGTCGAGTACCATGCCTCGAGGAACTCTCTTCCTTTTCGTGTCTCTCCTTGTGCTAGGATCTCTGCGTTGTTCCAATCGAAGTGATGTCCTTCTTCGTCTGTATGTATTGAAACAAGTGAGAGAGCATAATGGTTCTTACAAGCTCTCTTATGCTCTTGTATTCTTGTAGACAATTGTCTTCCTGTCTGACCCACATAGTTCTTATCGCAATCTTGACACCGTATCTTGTACACAACATTTCGTCTTTCGTGTGCTTTAGGTCTAGCTTTGGGTTTCGACAGGGTTCTTCTCAATGTGGCGGTTGGTTTGTGAGCCACTGTAAGACCGTGCTGTTTGAATAATCTTGCTGTCATCTCGGAGATGTTCTTTACATAAGGTAGAACGATTCGCTTTGTTGTCGTTTGAGCAGGCGGAGAGGTCGTAGCTTTGTTGTTTAGACATCGCCGGACAAAGCTGTGTGGATATCCATTTAGTTGGAATGATTTGAATAAGTATAGCTCTTCTTTCTTCTTCGCCTCAAGAGTGCTGCAATGTGTTTCAATTCTACGAAAGAGAGTCCGCACGCAGCTTATTTTGTGACATTTCGGGTGATTACTGTAGTAGTTTAGAATCTGGTCGGTGTGTGTTCCTTTCCTGTAAACCGATGTTTGCAACGCTCCGTCAATCGTCCTGGTGACTAACACATCCAAAAATGGGAGTTGGTCTTTTATCTCCGATTCCATCGTAAAATGGATGTCTTCCATGGTGTTATTGAGTAACTCGTATGCAGCCGCTACTTGACTACGTTTTAGTATCACGAATGTATCATCGACGTATCGGATCCACAACTTTGGGTTGATTATCGGCAGTACATCCTCTTCAAGTTTCTGCATTACTATTTCTGCAACGAGTCCTGACACAGGGGATCCCATTGGGGCTCCTTTCACCTGCTCATAGATCTGTCCATCAAAGGCGAAGTAGGTCGCGAGGCATAGATCAAGTAGCTTGCACAGATTTTCAGTCGTCAGCTTTCCGATTGTTTTCTCACTTTGGTCCAGCCGTTCGATGATTGCTTGCCTTGCGGTCTGTAAGTTGACAGACATAAAGAGTGCGGTCACATCAAACGACACCATTATCTCGTCATGATTTACTCTTATACCTTTGATCCTCTCCAGAAATTGTTGTGCGCTATGTATAGAGTGCTGTGATCCTACGGAACACCCATATTTACCAGAGAAGCTGGGCAGACGAATGGTCACGGGGCACAGATTGAGAGGGCCAATTCAAAAGTCACTTGCTAATCAATCACAAATCGATGACCAAACCAGCGGATTACGTTTGACCCAGCAGCACACTGAGGAAGTCACCTCGCATGGTGATGAAACGTCTGCATACCAATTACGAAGCTCGGCGAATAATTGAACCCAAGAACGATCAACCCGGGCTACCAGTACATCAAGTTATTAATTGCTTTCATTTTTTGGATTTCGTTTCCAGACTGAGTCCTTGCTTCGATAGCCTTTCAAGATATGGTATTTGCTTGTTGCACGATGATATCATTTTACGCTTTCTGATCACATGCAAACGAGCGACATTTAATGATCACGAAAGTGGAAAATCAATGTTTTGAATGATGTCAGAATGGGAATGGAAGAAACATCAGGGCATAAATTCCAACAGAATCACAACGTTTGAGACAATTGTCACTATCCCTAAGGAAGCGTGGGAGTGACAGTCAACTGTTTTACACACACAGGTCCGGATGACTGTGATTAATTGCCACAGCCTCCGCGAGTTTGAGTATCTTGGCGTTTCCTTTACAGTAGAGGACCGTAAATGCCAAGTTAGAATCGATTTGGTGTCCTGTTCCTGCTAGATATCTGGTTATCGAAGAGGACTGCAGTTTGTGATTCTGTTGGAGTTTATACCTTTATGTTTCTTCCATTCCCATTCTGACACCATTTAACTCATTGCTTTCCCCTTTCATGTTTGTTAAATGTCGCTCGTTTGCATTTGATCAGAAAACGCGGAATGATATCATCGTGCACTGCCCGTCTTCTCATTGTATTGTTTACACTGCTACAGGGAACCCAGTGCTTCAAATTTGCTTTCTGTTCACTTGAAACGTAGTGTATGCCCCATTGCAATTTCGGTGCATTCGCTGGGGACCCCATTTTGCTTGCATCACATTCTCAGTTAGATCCTTTACCTTCCGTCAACTCAACCACACAGTCATCGACTGGGAGCTGCCAGCCTTCTGAAACCTGGAACGCATTTCAAACTAGCGACCTTCAACGTGCAGATCGTACAGCAATTTGGAGTTGCACACACACTAAAGACAGTTGGCATTGTGTGTGCTGTTTGAGTAAAACACGACACTAGGACACCAACACTGTCTACCAGCTGTCATCACCACTCCGCCCACACACCCGCTTTCATCTCCGCGTTGTACTGGTCTCGCCAAGTCTGCCGCATTTGGACAAGCTTATGTGGAGATTACTTTTAGTTCTAGATCCGAGGCCTCCCTCCTTGATTGGATTCCGGTCAACGGTCCTCTATGCGCTATGATGCTTCGTGGCTCTTGCCAGTTTAGTAGGCATCGAGACCACGGGATTGCTCTTTTTGTGATCTCCACCTACGCGTCCATTGACTGCAGCCCGAATACAGTTAACAATCAGTTCTATCAACACCCTCACGAGCTGCTCCTAAGGGCGCCTCAAAACAGTCATCTTTGTTATGGCTGGAGAGTCCAACTCGCGTTTCGTTCGGTTGTTGCCATGTGAAGGTTACCTCGGGAGACTGCATATATATGATGACACCCTGTTTGACAACAGATAGACTGTGTGTTGGGTCTGTGTACTTACTATCAACGTTTCCTTCCCAACACGAGGTTTCCTCAACCTGGACGTCACTAAGCAACTTGGTGTCTTCCATCGTCAACCCAGCGCTAGTCAAATTGGGAGGAATACAACTAAAATCCTCCTACTCATAAGTAACATAAAATATGAACGAACGTACGTTGGATTTCACGGAAACACTCAATCGGAAGTCCAGTGCATCTAATGTGTTATTTCACATGACGCGTGTGTGCATTTTCTTTATCTCCGACAATATTAGAGCAAGCACCACAAGTTAACTTTTTCAACATTATAATTAATCTGTGTCCAAGCTAGCGACCGGTTTTGAAGCATAAAGTAATGGTATGATCTCCGAGATTAGAGATACCAGTATTTATGGTTCAAAAATCCAGAATAAATAATGGAATTAAATGATATCATATTTTCTACGAATCAATTCCAATTCACCGAACAGCCTGATATTAATTCTTGTTGTTAACACAGCTTGTAAATAACCGAACAGAGGCCGTCATCCGCAAACAGCTGTTCGAATTCATTGCGGTTTTAAATGATGTTGGGCTTTTCCTCTCGAAATTTCAGTTCTCTCGGTATTTACCAGCTTGCTGATGATTCGACTTCGCTACGCTGTTTTCTCACAAGCTGCTCACCATCACCAACGGATTTAATGACTAATTCGACGTTTTCTCTGCCCGTTGAAATTCCGTTCAGTTTTGTACCGAGCATCAGCTTTGACCGCATTGTGGTAATAACAAGTATGGTTTTACTGTACTAGAATCGCTTCCTTTATTTCCGTACTGAACATTGAAGTACTTCTGTGTCCCTTGTGTTTCTTGCTAATTTTAACTGTTTCCACTTCCAGTGTCTGGTGCCGTTCGTTTTCGCACACCGTTGTTTCACTCGCTTACCACGCTAGTATATATGATTTTCTAATTTGATCTTTCTAACTCCCTAAAGGAAACACTGAACTCTACACATTATTCCTGCTTAATTTACTTTCTTTATGCGCTCACTCAGCCGTTGTTTATTTGTTTACATTACAGGTCTTGTCCAGACGGTTTTCTGGTCTCACTCATTTGGGAAAGCTTCGTGCTATTCACAACGCTATCACTGATCTATGTAAGTTTCTCACTCCCATTCCTTCTTCGTTCATTCCGCTTCTCCGTTTTTGTGTGCAACTGTGTTCTGGCCGTCGCGGAATATTTTGCGCTATCAAGATAAAATGTATTCCGCAGGTCGGATCACATGTTTCCTCTTTACTGCCATATTCTCCCGATCAACTGAAAGCCTGTGTTGTCTTTCTGCACCCGTTTGTGTTCCTACACATTTTGGCTGCTTGTGCTTCTATATGCACAAATTGTCAGCTGTGTCTAAGCCCCTCTTGGATTCACTAAATGTGTCCTTCTGTGCGAAAAGCACATGCGGTGAGGTGCAGTGCTCATGTAAGCCTACTCAACAGTGCTTGCGTAGCCACTGCATCAGAGCCAAGCTGAGCTATATCCTCCGCATACTCAAGGTTTGTCTATCGGTTTCCTGGAAGTACTCTCACTCCGGAAAGGTTTGTGTGAACAAAGCCATCGAAGATCATTTCAATTGTAAAGTTGCGGATTAAAGATATTGGACAACTCTACTGGGTCCCACTTGTTGCGGTGCACCCACGAGACAGTTTCCCCTCGACTCCCACCTCGTCTCGAGTCACAATACAGACTTCAGAATGAAAGTAATTTCCTTGGTATACCCTTACACAGGTAGCGTTACACGATGACTGGGTGGACGACAGATTTCGGATCAACGAAAACCACTGCAGCATTTCGGTCCTCCACGGACAAACGGTTCAAATCTCAGTAAAAATGACAACGCAGTTGTTCTGTGGATGCCTCATTGTATACTATCTGGCCGCTTCTGAGTGTATTAGGTTCTTCCTCCGCTTCAGTCTCATCACAGCCAGATGTTGAGCGATCAGCGTAGATACGGTGATACGTAGACATTTAGCTATCCACTCTAGATTCCTGCTTCCTCGCGTTAATTCGTCTCGTTTTTTTGTGATTGCATACTCCCACTACAACCCTCCTAGTCGGTGTTCTGTTTGTCGCCTTCTTAAACTAGACGAAGGGTAACTCGGTGGTCGATGAGGACCAGTAAGTCTCCGAAGAATGATACCCGTGAGAAATTTTAAGTCAATGGAAAATGGATTCATGTTTCGATGATCTTTCCGCACAACTTTCGTTGACCCATTTTGAACATGTACACGACAGTTGACAGTCGCGTTTTTGAATTCGCCTCTTTAGTCTCCCGTATAGTGTTGTATGGACCAGCAAGTCCAATGAATCACTTCCATCTTACAGCAAATATGGCCTAAGTTTCTCGGCTTCAAGAGCCGTGTTTCGTTTCACTACGGTGAGCTCCTGTCGAACTTCTTCCAAAGTGGGTGGCGTGCCACCTACTTCCTACGTCGGTTCAACCGCTTCGGTAAGCGGCAGTGTCGCAGCAGGCTTGCTGAAGTGTTCTTCAAAATGTTTCGCCCAACGGGCTAATCGACAAGGCTGACCATCTTTCTCGGTTATTATCTTACTAACTTTACTTTGGACTGGTGTTCGGGATGAGCTAGAACAGCATTCGTCTGTTCGCATTGGCTTTATCCACCTCGCTGTTCCATTGCAACTCACGTTTCCCATCAAGTAGTAAACTCCTTGTCAATCGTCGTCCCAAGGCGTTCCGGATATGCTGAAACTCAAAACCTATTGTCACCTTTTTTCTTGCTTCGATCAAACCGATCGATGCCTCAGAGATCCACTTACAGTTCGCACGTCTCAATGTGGGCACACAACGAGCGTCAAAAACATTCTTCGTGGCACACTTGAGATAATGCCAATCAGTGTTCAGTTCATCAACCACATTCATCAACGAGAATTGGCGTGCCTTTCGTTTTGTTATCTTGTCATTTGCGGGATGAGAATACGAATCACAACTGAAATGTTTCATCCAATCGGGATAACTGAGCGCCAGGGGGCGCGCGCACTGTGGCGTTGTCAGAACCCAGGAACGCGCTCCAAATTGACCATATGTCCTAGACTGATGTGAGCTGTCTGTAGCTGATTGATCAGTTTGCTTCTAGGTGGTTTAGGAATTCGGTGGGTGCCAGGTGACGCAGTGTGAACGTTTGTGCTGAAAAGCAGTGCGGCTGAGGCGAAAGTTGTGATCGGCGCACAGTTGCAGGAATCGATCGCTATTGTCTGTTCGGCATACATCGTCCTCGTAACGGCTTCCCAAATGTTGTTCAGTTTCTGAAATACGACCCACATGGGCCTTCCTATCACCAGCAACAATCACAATGTCAGTATTTTTCACTATGCTTACGTTAGGAATCGTCTTTCATATCCTTCTTACTACCATCAGTAGGGACAAAGGCGATGAAAAGGCATGTGCTTATTAACTCAAATTGATGTTCGAAGTCGAGCCGCACACTTGCAGCTGTTCACCAATACTCTGTCGAGCATATTGTCTTGAGCATCTTTGCTAATACCGACACAGTAATTTAATTCAATATTGCCAAAGACGCGAAGAGTGTAATCATTGTTGGTGGATTCGCAACCAGAGTGTTCAACATTGGTATGTGTGTGTCGGAGGCAGCGCATGCCAATACCAAGAGAGCAGAGCGTGTTGCCTGTTGTCCGAACTGACCTAGAGTACCAACTTTAAAGATACCAATGTGAAACGAAACTCTAGGTTTGATGGATAAGCTACGTGTATCGTTGGCAAGAGCTGCGAGGTCAGCGAAAATCTCTTGCTTGATAGGCGGAGAAGAAAAGAGTTTCGAGAGATAATGCCGAAAGGACTGTAAATGAATATTGTCGGCGTGCTCGAGATAGAAGATGACACTCTCCGGCTGCCCCTTCCGAAAGAGGTCTTTAGTTCGAAGTGCCTTACCTCTAGCCTCTGACTCAATGGCCTTACCCACAAGCATGTGATTGCAGAGACCGAATGGGATCTGCTTGAGATCTTTCATACGAGTTTTGAAGATTTATAACGATACACATGTTTTTTGGCCGTATTAATGTTACGCACCTGTGATCAGTATGGACACTTGGATTAGTCCATCGAATCCATTACCTCAGCAAAAGATACTAACCATCTTGTTTGTGTGACGTCTTAGGCTTTCATGTTTGTAAGCGTCAAAGCGCTTGGAAGCCTTAAGCGGACACGTTGCCGCCGGAATCAAAACAACAAGACCGGAACTGGGTAACGGTACTGTTTACAATTAGCTACAGCAAATGTACACTATTTCAGCAAAGTGCATTTCCAGCATATATCTGAATCAACAACCAGTTCACTCCTGTTAACCAACATATGTGCCTTCAAGTCACGCACAGTTTGTTTGTTCTTTCTGCCTACACTTCAACTTACTGCAACTATGCATCATTTAAGGATACCTTTTATCATGGTCTCCACAACTTTTTGAACAAGGCCGAAAAGTCAGATGTCATCGTCCTTTCCGGCAATCTCCATGCACGAGTAGGTCGCCTGCTTCCGTTCGAACGTCATCTTGGTAGCATTCACGCACTTGTTGAAAGCCGTTCTGGCAACGGTGATAGACTTCTTACGTTATACGAAGACCACAGTTTGTTGCTCGCAAGTATGAATTTTAGGCATGCCAGAAGAAGCGCAGCCACCTGGCGTCCTCCTTCACCAACGCTAGCGTGGTCACAAATAAATCACATTACAATCAGCTTTAGATTGCGAAGCAGCGTCTGGGGTTTTAGATCGATTTGGTCTGCGTACCTCAATTCAGATCATGCTTTGGTCTGCGCGGTCATCTGCATGCGCTTCGGCGGCTCCTCAAAGCGAAAGCTCCATACGCTCGACACCAACAAGTTAGCTGACCTCTCTACTCGATCAACTTATCAGGCTTTCTTATCGCATGCATTCATTGGTGCTCCACCTCAAGACATCGAAAATCATTGGGGCTTCCTGCGTGAAGCGATGCTAACTTCCAGTCATTCAGTCTGCGGAATCACAAAGCGCCATGTGAGGGGCTGGATTTCCGCACACCCACTGGAATTGCTTGATCGTCGTACAGCTATCTCGACCGATCCAAATAGCAGTGCATTGCGTCGCATTCTCAGCCAACAACTTAAGCAAAGCCTGCATACGGATCGCGAGACTTGGTGGTCTCAGAGATGGAAACAGCAGCCCTCTCTGGAAACTTCCGCAAGCTCTTCCAGATCATTCAGACCACTGGTCACAAAAGACCTGGTGTCAGTGAGGTTCTTTGCGAGGTTGAAGGAACGCCGATAAGCAACTTACATAGGCGTATGGACCGCTGGGCTAAACACTTCCGCGCTCCATTCAGCTGGCCTTTCCCGCCGTCGAGTCTGTTGATTATGCCTACTTGCACGCCTTGGAACGTCTCATTTAAATCCTCCACTGAAGCTGAGGTCTGCCTTGAGCTACGACACTTGAAGCCATTCAAGTCTGCTGGCTCAGATGGACTTCCTCCAGAGCTGTTCAAGTTCGGGGGCGAAGCACTTGTCAATCAGTTAACAGCCTTGTTCTCTAAGATCTGGTGTGAAGAAACAGTTCCATCCGCTTGGAGCGAGTCAATTATCGTCCCGATCTTCACTAAAGTTGCCCGTACCCTACACGCTAACCACCGAGGAATCAGTCTACTCTCCGTTGTCACCAAGCTGTTAACATCCATTCTACTCCGCGGACTAACCTCGATTCGAGTACTGCACTCCCCTGAAGAACAGACTGTTTTCCGCCCCGGTCGAGGTATATAGACCACTTGTTTACGCTCGGCCAACTACTTGAAACGCGTCGTCTTTACCGTCAGCCCACTATCATTGTTTTTATGGACATCCGAGCCGCTTTCGACTCCGTCGATCGGTCAGCGTTATGGCTTTGATTACAAAGGAATGGAGTACCCGAAAAGTATATCGCCATCCTTCGAGCATTATATTGCAATGTCTCAGGCAAAGCGTGGGCTTATGGTAAGCTCACTTCACCTTTTTCCGTCACTAGCGGTGTACGACAGGGTTCCCCCATGTCCCCGTTTCTCTTCAATTTTGCGATCGGGGATGTCATTTTAGACGCTCTCGAGGGCTTTCATGGTTTTGGTGTAGAGCTTCTTCCTAGCAACCGCGTGACCGATTTAGATTATGCTGATGATATTGCCTTGCTTAGTGATGACACACGGAGCACACAAGCCGTACTAAACCGCTTGGCGATTGAAGCGTCAAAATACGGATTGACCTCTGCCCCTACGAAATTCCAAGTCCTAGTCCTGGATTGGCATCTACCTGCTTCTGTGCTCACTCTTGTAGGTACGTAGCTATAACAAGTGGACAACTTTGTTTACCTGGGAAGCTGTATCTCTGCTGATCTTAACATTGGAAAAGAGATTTCCCTCCGCATTGCCAAAGCCTGTTCGGCATTTGCCAACTTGAGATATCTGTGGCGACGCCGCGACTTTTCACTGTTGGTAAAGGGTAGGGTCTACAATGCCTGTGTTCGCGCGGTTCTCCTGCATGGGAGTGAGTCCTGGCTGATTCTTATGAGTGACTTGCGTCGGATTTCGGCCTTTAACAATGGATGTCTGCGGAGAATAGCTCGAGTGTCCTGCATGTACCACGTACACAACGATGGTAGCAGACGCCGCGTCTTGGGTAACACGGGACTTCCATTTGACAGACTGGTACCACTGCGTCAACTGAGGTGGCTGGGCCACGTTTTACGCATGCCTTGCGAACGGCTGCCTCGACGAGCTCTCTTCGCTCGCATAGGTCCAGGTTGGAAGAAATCGCGTGCGGGTCAGCTATCACGTGGCGACAAACGATTACAACGCTGACTTCCAGTTTGGCTGTCGTAGGTCCCGTGTGTCATCCGGGCTGGGGGATCAAACATAAAGAAAACCTTTGGCTGGAAACTCTTTCGGAGATGGCGCAGAACCGGGCTCACTGGCAAATGTGTACAAATGTTTGCCTTGATTTGCATTGCAAACATTAAACAGACAAAAAGATTAAACTGTGTGTGATAAACAAAACAGAAAAGATACAAAATCCTTTTTTGCAACTTTCATTCTTTTCGCTTTAGTCTCTATATTTATTACCTCCGTTTCATGGTTTTCGCTGACTCTGTGTCTATCTTATAGATTGCTGTTATATATATATATATATATATATATATATATATATATATATCCACACAGGGGTGCTCAAGCAACATCTACTTCTGAAATGCAAGATTACTCATCACACAGGCAAACGTACCACATACGCCGCCTGATTGGCCTGGATTAGTAAATTGAATGGGAACATACTCATGGTGCTTCTATTCCACATACTATAGTGCCTTCTCCGGCACCTAAGAAACCGCCCTTTTGAGTAGTTCACGGAATTCGCATCGATCAAATTTGCCTTGGATTCGCAACACCTAAAATCAACATGAGTTTGTCATAAACTCACCTTCCTCATGTTCTCGTAATATTATTTTCGGTTTGCTCGAATGTCGTTCTACTGCACTAAGTTAACCGTACAAAATCGGTATGAAGATCCTCGTGGAATTCATTCGGTATACATATATACATAGATTGGCGTCATCTGTGTCCAATGGCAGTTCGAATGCAACATATGTACATGCGTTTATCCAAACTTAAGTGTGAGCTGTCACCAACTGCATAGAGCCACATTAGACATCATCATCAATGGTATGACAAACGTGTATGGGTTTCGTTTGGAAGTTAGGCTAACAGCCACTTTCGCAGGTATGAGAATAACTACCCAATACCAACTGTTGATGTTTTCTTCTACCTTTAGACGTGACTGCCTTAAATTTTGGGCATCCATATTTGAAGGAATCCGATGTGGCAATAGTAAAGCAACTGATAGGTAGAATGATGACTAGACTACTGGTACTGTGAAACTGTGCACTTAGGTGTTGCCCTCTACATGTACAGTCTGGTTTGAGTAGCTGATGTGGGAAATCATACAACATGTGAATGCGATACAGTGTCCACTTCTGGCTCTCTGTGTCTCCGACCGGTTCGGTCATGTGCTGCCCGAGGCATGTGCACCTACTCAAAGAACGATTGATGCGCAACCTTTGGTATTGACAAGTGACATCAACTAAGTCCCGCTGCCCACTGTCAAACATGCGACTTTCCAAACAGTGTTCACATTTATTGTGCAAATGTCCAAGTACTCAACCGTTATACCTACCGACCTGTACTCTACTGTGGCCATAAGCTATTTGCTAACGGTCTATATAGTACGTTCCAGGTGCGGCCCATTCGGTACTCATAAAACCATTGTCGCTATGCGCCGATTCATTTTCGATGTTATATAATAACACATTGACTTACCATTCCCGTTAGATGCAACCTTTTACTTAATCCATTCAAAAGATTGGCCATGTGCAATGCAACTTCTGGTAGGCGTCTCTGCACGTCTGCCTTCCATCCGGTTAATACGTGTGTTTCATATGCCCCGGTAAATTCAGTATGGCTGAGGGATAACTGGAACTATAACTATACTCACTCTCTTCACTAGCCTGCGGAGTGGAACATGGAATGGCAACATCGTGATAATCGCTAGTCGGTTAATTGTCGGATTGTTCACTTGACACAGATTTTCCAGGGAAATTTCTCTTCGAATGCATAATCCAAAGTGGTCACACGAAGGACAATCGTTGAGCATTGTGTTACAAATGTCAAATTTGACATTTTATGCGTACTGTAAACGGCCAAGCGATGATAACCTTTTGATTCAAACGTATCCATCGAACTGGAAACATACACAATAATTTGCCACCCTAGCATTGATCCGTAGTAAGCACACAAATCGCTCGGAAATACCGCACTCACATCAATTACGAATGACCTCATGGATGGACTAAATCGTTATTCTGCGATGCACCGGCTCTCTAAGCATCATGCAAGTTAGCATTGAGCAGCTAGTCAAGCTACAGTTATGGTGAGTAATACCATGGAGCTGACATAGTGATATGAATCGCGGCCGAATAATAATACGAAAATGAAGATGCCATAGCTCACTCTCGGTATGTAACCTTACTAGACGCCGCTTGAGGAGGTAGCCATGATAGCATAGCATAGATCATGATGAGTACAATATCGTAATGGGCAACATGTGAAGTCATCGCGAAATACAACCGAGTTAAATAAGCCTAAAAAGTTAGGTTACCTGTGGCTCATCCGTTCTAGGCTGGTGCAATAGAGATACCACATTGCACCAAATCAGTAGTTAATCATTCTAAAATGAACTGCACCCAAGCCCGACTTACATGCGGTATATAGAATAAGGATGACACCAAAATGAATGACGGAGATGGCGTAAGCAACTTGTCAATTTAGCAAGGAAATGGTGCGATTATGTCCACTTCAGACTATCCGTGTCGTAAGGTAAAACCAGAGCCGGTTCTAATCGTCTGTTGTCCGAGGTGAGCGAGAATCAACAGGGAGGTAGAACCATCAAGCAGTCCGTCATGTGTTACTATTTATTTCCCCTTGGTCATTCGTTCGGACCGCTAGCATATCTTGACCAATCCATCAGTGTTTAGAATACTACCTATGCCCATGCATTTCGATTCGGATATCACAACGTATTGCCGCTGTTTCGGGAATCAACCTAGATGACTTGTCTGAATCTCAGTGCGTTTACCTGAAGGCGGCCGCAGTACAATGGGGCGTATAGAGACACTTGAGATGGGATACATTGACCTCATTTTGCAACCCCTAATAAGTCACGGTGTCACACGAGAAGAAATGTAATAAGATCCATCTGTCAAGTGGTAATGTATCGAGACACGAACAGATGTTAGCGCGTTTTGTACCTTAGCCGAGTCCCATTTACAAGGTGCCTACCTGTCTATTACCCACTACCTCGTCCATACTGGCTCCAGGAGACAGTTGGTCGTCGCTGGAGGGGACGGAGTGCACCGTCCTCGTGATGGTGCTAGGCTCAAAGAGTGGTTCCATGCAATCTGTATGGAACGGGCTACGGTCCAACCACCGCCTCGTGTACGTCTGGTGTGTATGGTTTCCCAATTAGGCCGGAATGCTTCCGATCTGCTTGTTGAAGGAGTGTGGGCCGGCTCCGTTGATGAAACGTGGCTCCCATCCGCATGCCTCCCGGTCTTATTCCTTCGGGTTTACACTGGATATGGGGTGTGTGGTTGGAGCTGTGGGTGGTGCAGCGCAAGCCACCCATGGTCCCCTTTGTAGGCGCAGGCGTCCTGTGACTGTCCCCATGGACGTCACAGTGACAGGCAAATCCTTATACGGACGCCGCCAAATCATATATATATATATATATATATATATATATATATATATATATATATATATATATATATATATATATATATACATATATATATATATATACGCACATGTGGAAACTTGCGTTCTTTCCTTTCGCTGCTAGGCAGAGTCGTAGTCGTTGGTGTCTGGCATTGCTAACGTTCAGTGGTACATTGAGAGGGGACGGAAACACATTGAAGCACACGAACGAAATGATTTTCATGGGAGACCTCCCCCACATCAACTTTCTTTTAGAATGTGTGGTCACTGACAATCCGATGTAACCACCGTGAGTTGTGATCAGGCGTGTCAATCTCCAAAACAGAGCAAGCATTCAAACATCCAAGAGCACCGATACTATTACCTCTGGTACTAGTTATAGTTCGAGTGGACCAGTTGACATCAAATTAAAGTGAGGTAAACGTGTGTGGGCGATTGAATGTACATAGAACAGGTCACAGAATCTTTTGAAAGCCAGTGCACACAAGTTTATGTTGGGAGAAAAAGTGGGTTGGTTAATATGTACTCGGAATTGCAGTGAGTGGATCATTGCACGGGACGAACATATCGCAGGATAGGTCCTTCGGAATTGTTCACAATGTTTCGGAATATATCTTGAGGACAGACTGGTCCTCATACTACTAGTACCGCCAGATGCTGCGCAATTTTCCCATTCCGTGGTTATCGTTCTTGCCGCTGTGTCACTGCATATCGTGTGAACTGCTGAATACTATGTGTCGCAACGCATTCATTTTATAACTTCTCTCCAGTTTTTTCCCTTTTTCTGTGCTACACATTGATCTAACGGCTCGTCTTTTTCTCCTTCATTGTAGGTAGTTCCGGTCGCTTACAAACTGCGCACTCCCTCCGTATGTGGGCTAGCCAATTAGGCTTGCTCATTTTCCCAAAGACCAATGAACACCTCACTCTCACAACCCAGCTTCTTCTTTCATATGATCGGCTGCACGTCTTGCCTCAGTCACTGTTGACCCACGGGCTATCCCAGCACCATCCTGTGAACTTGGACAACCGTCTCCTAGCTTCCTTCGACTCTACCCTACTTGTACCTTTAGGTGATGATCAGTTGCCAGATGCGAACGCTGTAAAGGCTGTTGCCGGTTGGCTTCACGAGCATATCCTTCCAAACGCTATCGACGCCGACAACCTAACTGCTCGTTATCTCCCGACCTGGCTTGTCATATGTCAGCGTATGCTTCAAAGTGGATCCGCGTTCGTATCCCCTAAATCGTGGACTTTTCTATCATCTGAATGGCTTAATGGAGCTTACACAATGACAACCAATGCAGTTACTCAGCTCAATGACTGGTACACTTATGCTGCCAGTGATTCCCATAAAGCTGCTCTCCTCCTTTCCGCCCTATCTAATCCAAAGTTAGTTTATTCTCTCATACAGTCAATGTGCATCTGATGCTGCTCACTTTGAGCATGTTCACACATTTGCTAAAGGTTTCCATTCTCAGTTCAGATTCCCATTATCTGAAGAGATTAGATATGGAGGACAGTGGTCACGGGCTAGAGTGTTTAGGGAGAGAAACCCCGAAAGTCTACTCTTTTTCGCCTTCTGTCTCGGTCTTTGTCTTGCTCTGCAGTTTTTATTCGTTGTTGCTTACACTGACCACCATCATCTGTAACATTTCGACGACCACTTGGCATCTGCTGTTTTGTTTCCCTGCTTTCTGTCGTGTGTCGAAGCGGTAGATCTCTCTTTCTTTACCGCGAAATATTTTTATCCATCTGCTCTCGAACTTGTGACGTGTTTTACAAACACTTACCCAGGCTTCCTATGCATGGTTTTGAAGAGCCGATTGCTTTTCTATTACCCGAGGCGTAGCAATTGGCACAACAAGACACGACTGACATAGTGCGATCATCACAATGAAAAACGCTTTGATAGACATTATAACTTGATCCCAATCTAGTAGTACGTTTATACAGTTTGCGTGCAAAGCTTTCTCCATAGCAAAAGTGGCATTTTTTTGTTTTCCACTATCAATCACCCTGTTTCGGAATTCACACACTTTACTTGATTGTCGGGCCTACGGTAGGCCATGAAGCCCTCGTTCAATAGGCTTTAGCTAGTTATTAATGTTTTTTTTTGAAACTAGCCTAGCCCCTTTATTGGCGTTCGAGATGTAATCCATGCTACTACGTTTTTCATGCTTTTTTCACTATTTGACTCGCCTCACTTTTGACACCCGAACTAAGTTTTGGATTCTTTTTAGCTAGCATTTGGTTATTTGGCTTTATATCTTATAACTACGCATATGTCCAATTCAGTGCCTTCGTTTGTGCGCTTCATTTCGTCTGTAACGATACTTCGCCCAATTTAACTCCCTTTGAGTATCTACGACACCAGGTGGCTCTACCAAAGTCTTCACATCTACATCAATCGCTCACATTTTGAACATCATGCTAGTCTTTTTCATACTTGTTTTATCGCATATACGAAAACATCTTGTGTACTACTGTCATCCAAGTAATCGAACTAGTCTCTGTTTATTTATCCTCCATTTGTAGCTCTCAAGAGTGGGGTCTAAGTCAGTTGCGGTCTGACAGTTTTATGATCTACCGTTTGCTTGGTTTATTCGATCCAGCATCGGTCCTAACAGTTGATCAACAAAGTCACCGTAAGTCCCTATTCGTCGCTTCAACACTTTTATCGCCGATTCCGTCTGTGCAACATCATCTCAGTCTTTGTTTGCGGTAACCATCCATGTCCGTTCATAGACGAGCTTTTTATTTCCCTGCGCCACATCAATTGAGGCCCCCATTTTCAATGGACCTCGTTTACTCTTGTCACAAACGGTCATTTTCCTTTGTCTTCACGCACAGTTGTAGCTGCCACTGCGGCAATCAATACGGGGACGATTTCTGAACTGGCCAAAGTCTTCCGAGATCCAGAAGTTACGGTCGATGCGCTAGGGGTGAGTTTGTTTTCATTTTCATTGCATTTCACTCCTGTGTAACCCTCCACGGGAAATCACGATGGACAACATCAATGGCCAATTTTCTTACTCGAGACTGATACATACCATTAAGCTTTTTACATTCTGTTCCTGATTTCATATCTAATGATCAATGATTTATCACGGGTAAGATGCACGTGCTTAGTAAATCACCTAGGGTGGTTGGAGTGAACACTAAGAAAGGATGCGCGAACCATCAGTTTTAGCTTCTGCCGTTTTAAGTACACCGATGCATAACGATAGTGTGAAATAGGAATTGAACGTGCGCGCACAAAGCAATCTGGGGAACGGCTGATGTATTCCATGAGAAAAACTAAGCCGTAGAAATGACCAACACCATCAACAGCAGCAGTACATCAGCCATTTGTACTGATGCTCCGCTGTCATACAACCTTGTTGACCTGTGGAATAAAGGATAATAAGAGGGAGAGAAGGGGGGACCTACCTGAAAACCCTAATGCCCTAAGCAAACATTCAGGGTCAAGGCACCTACACCTTGTGTAGACAACATACCGTCACAAACAGCTGGCTATCGTGCAAAGATAAGGCGACATCGGCGAGGCAACTTCCTTGCGACTTTCACTGCCACCCGTCATAATCAGCCATTACCCCGCAGATAACTCAGCACCAAACACACTTTAAACAGGCAATCCGATTAGGAGACGGCAGCAGACGCGCCACTGGTGTCTGCTGGGAGCCATGTCCTGTAAAGTCTCGTGCCAAGCACAAGGCGAGTCATGTGGACGCCAGCCTGGAAGGCGAGACAGACCAACGGCACCCAGTTTGGTCGTCAGTAACTTCATTTCCCGCTGCCAAGTCAACTTCTGTCCACCTCGAGCTTTGCGCCATCCTACATCTGGCAGACTAAACAAGGCCCTTCTACATAATCGGTGACCAGGCGTACGTGGCACGTGCCCAACCCAGTGCAACTTATTCAGTGCTATCTGTTGTTCTAGGGAGCTAGCATGATTATCACCACCTAGTACTCGCCTACGCACATCATCATTGCGGAGACGCTGGTGCCATCTGACACCAGCAATGCTTCGCAGACAACGATGATCAAAGACTTGAAGGCGCCTCGGATCTTCAGACGGCAGGGACCAAGTCTCACTACCTTGGAGCAGAGCGGCTCTCACTGTGGCATTGTATACACGGCCTTTCAGACGGAGGGAAATTCTCTTATGTCGCCAGAGATGCCGCTGGTTCAAGAAGGCAGCTCTGGCCTTTGTAATGCGTGAACTGACGTCGGTTTCTATGCGCCCATCGTTGCTGATGCAGTTGCCAACATAAGTGAATCGATCAACCAGCTGGAGTTTCTCGTTATCAGGAGTCAAGGGGTCATAAATGTATGGTGGTTCTTCAGCGACACTTTGATGTTGCGAGGCGCATGCCAAATAATGGGACCACTCTAGACAGGTTATTCAGGGTTGATTGTACCGCCACAACATCGAAAAGCAAGACAATATCATCCGCATAATCGAGTTCAAGTAACCTCTCACCAGGTAGGACCTCAACGCCTGCATCATGAGATTCCGCAAGGAAAAACTCCATGCTAGAATCTACGATGAAATTGAACAAAAATGGGGAAATTGGTCAACCCTGATGAACGCCACTTGTGGTCGGAAAGCTATCCGACAAGTCACCATAGACCCTGACGCAGCCTCTAGTGTTCGAGAATAAAGCACGTAGGATGTTCGCATATTTCTTGGGAACGCCTTTCCGCATAAGTATTTCGAACAGAAAGCTCCGGTCGACTGAATCGAACGCAATCTTGAATTCGAGGAACACACCTATTGTCAGTCTACCGTATGCGTGGTGCTGCTCTAGCGCCTGCCACAGAGTGGATATATGGTCTATACAGCCACGCCCTGCACGGAAACCTACCTGCTCTTCCCTACGCCAAGATTCCCACTCCACAGTGAGGCGGTGAACGTGAATCGAGGCCCGTAATTTTGTCTCAACTGGGGTTAGGCTAATACCCCTGTGGTTAGAACAGTCTGTGTCTCTCCTTCTTGTACATTGCCACTATACTCGATTCGTTCCAATCAGCCGGGACACTTCCTTGCAGCTACGTTTTATTAGGGTGGTCAGTGCTTTGCAGAGGACCTCACCTCCATCCTTAAATAGTGCAGGTGGGAGGGAATCCGGGCCAGTGGCACGAAAACGATTGAGGGCTGTGATCACGTTCCGGACCCTGGCCTCCGACGGAGGCTCTAAACTAACCGTCCATGGCTTGTCCTGCATCACCTGAGTAGGAAGAAGTCCGGAAGCAGGGTGCCAGCTGAGCTGACCTTGAAATTGTTCCACCCAACGAGCCGTACAGTGCTCCGTATTGTGTATCAGTGCATCTGCGCTGTATCACTGACGCCTGGTTTCCTAGGACCAGTAGTACGGATAAGCTGGAGGAGCTTGCGGTAATTGCCTACTGGTCCATCGGGCTTCCTTCTCTGCACTTAGACTCCGCTTTAGTTCGCGCCTAATAGCCTGTCTGGTCGCATTGTGTTCAGAGCCAGCCGGGAGGTTTTTCCTGGATTCCAACAGGTTCACTGACCTCTCGGATAGAAAAGACTGCTCACTCGTTTTTTTCCTTAGTTCGATGTGATACTTAAATTCAAGTTGCGTACGTCAGCGGTATTCCACCGTAGCAACTTTTAAGAAATTAGGTGCTGGTAGTGCAAATGCGCACGTTTGGTTGGCGCACGGCTATAAAAGATTACACAGCGTAAAGTAAGGCATGAGTGTGTCACCGCTAGTGTGCGAAGGGTAACAGCTTTGCTGGGGAATGCGTTATGAAGCTGGGACACATGAAGTGAAAACGAATTCCGACGGCATTCCAACCAGCCATACAGTGTGGCTAACTTTCGCTAGTGACCACTTAGAGTGATTCTTTGGTTCCGCTTTAAAAAATGTCGCTAAGCATGACTTGGATTCCTCAGGATCAAATATGCGTTCATCAAATCTCCACGCCGGCGTTGATATAGCTCATTTTGATCTCACAGGTTTTCACTCTCGGTTGGTAAGTTCAAGCTCCTCCTACCTTGTGACATTGAAAGTGCGACACTATCATACTTGTGCCAGGGCTGCCAGTCGTGAATGGCGTATTCTGAATGGGGCCTAATGTAGGCGTTGAGCATCCAAAAGGAAATGGCAGAGTTAGCGCGCCAAAATTCCCTCAAAATTACCAGTGTTGATTAGGTTTTTGCATGCTCTCTCCATCTGGTTTGAACAGCCAAGATCGTCTCGTACCATCACTCGCAGGTATCATTCCGTAAAAGCGCACTTGCAAGTGGATTGGTGGCGTATTCTCAGTGTCTTACTCTTGATAGCGTTAAAATAAAACATGTTCTGTGTCACCCATTCCTATACCCTCTCACTGGTCTCCCGTTATTTTCATAGCCAGCCATATCTTGAGATTATCAGTGAATAGGGAGGAATCGATCACGATCACTTTCGTGAGACCGTTTATATAAATCAAAAGTAACCGTGGACCAAGTGCTGAGTCCTGTGACACTCAGCACTGAACACCGCAAGCTCTCACATACAGATGTCATTGAATTTTTGCCTATCCAGCCGAGAATTGGGTCACCAAATCCACAGCTTTGAGGCTTGTGAACGAGAGTGCGGTGGTTCAGACGATTGAACGCTTTTTCGAAATCAACTCTGACACCGCTGTCAAGTAGTTCAGTCCAGCTGGAGCAAGCAAGTAGAAGGTTTGTGATGCAAGACCGGTTCTGGCGAAATCCGTACGCTGTTCTGGTGTTATGATGTTGCATGCCTCCAAGTAGTTCATGAGCGTTTCGGAGATAACAGACTCTATGACATTGGATTGCACCGAAAGGGGTGGGATGGATCTGCATGATTTCCCCCTTTGTGAATCACAGTGACGATTTTGTGATTCCACATTGTGGGAACACACATCTCGTCGAGACATCGTTAGATGAACTAAGATTGGGCCCGCCAAATTCATCGCAACCAACTTAGGCGCTTTTGGGCATATATTATCAGGACCAAGAGAGGTATGTTCGTGCAGTGAAATGATCCTTTTCAGAACATAGGTAGCCGTAAACGGTATCCCTACGTTCTATGGTTTTTACAATTTGCTTGAAAAGCATTAGCAACGAAGTCGTGCTTTGAAAGTTTTGGGGAGGATTTCTAGCAAAGTTGTTGGGCGCTTATGTTACAGTTTGTACTGGTCCGCATGGCTTATGTAGGGCAGGAATCCCTTGTTGCACTTTACGGAGTTTGATAACAAATCTATAAAGGATCTTGGGGTCAACAGAATTTCTTGGCTAGATCTTGTTAGGTATTTAGTAGACTAATAATAATGGTTTATTTTCGGCGGTGCGAGGCACGCCTGCAGAATCCTGATCCTGATTATCCAAACACGTATTGTTTTTAAATCTATTAAAATGTCGCCAATTAGCCAGTAACATACTTGGTCTATGGGTATATGTATATATGTAGGTCTTTTTTGCGTGCTAAGTCTGTTTATTTCAGGTGGTGGGTTTTCAATTTTGTCCCAATGCTTTGCTTTCTCCTATAAATGTCTACCTATACTTTCTTCTATAAACTTGCACACGTCACTTAAGCCAATCCTTCTCATTTTCGAAGGCATTTTTGTGTTCGTGGCATTTCCGTATAGTATACCTTCTGACCTCGTGAACTTATCTCGCACACTTCTGTAAACAATTTACTTCAGATGCTCATTACTTTAAGTTATATGTCACCCTTTCCTTATGCATTACTCGATTTATTTTCTTTGTTATCTTTCTCTCAAGTGATGGCTGTTGCTTGATATCCCCTGTGAGGCTGCGCTTGCTGTGCATGTTGACAAGGTGCCTACCTGTCTATTACCCACTACGTCGTCCATACTGGCTCCAGGAGACAGTTGGTCTTTGCTGGAGGGGACAGGGTGCACGGTCCTTGTGGTCGTGTTAGGATCAAAGAGTGGTTCCATGTAGTCAGTGTGGAGCGGACTACGGTCCAGCCACCGCCTTGTGTGCGGTTGATTCCCCAAATACAGTGTGCTTGTGTTTGCCTGTGAAGGAGTGTGGGCCGGCTCCGTTGATGAAACGTGGCTCCCATCCACATGCCTCCCGGTCTTATTCCTTCGGGTTTACACTGGATATGGGGTGTGTGGTTGGAGCTGTGGGTGGTGCAACGCAAGCCATCCATGGTCCCTCTGTAGGCGCAGGCGTCCTGTGGCTTGCCACAGTGACAGGCAAATCCGAAACCGGATGCCGCCAACCATAGGTCTTTTTTCTCTGGATAAGTTATTCCACTTCTTTGTTGTGTTCAGTTCTGTTCTTCTGCTGCACATTCTGGGTCAATTTTGCGTGTTTGCTTTTTCTCAAATTCTATATTGGTTGTTCCATATCCCCGGGTATGGCTGCGCTTGATGTGAATGTTGCCTAGCACTCTCCACCTCGATTATTGGCTTCAGGAGACTGTGAATCGTTGCTGGGTGGGGACAAGGTACACGATCATCTTGGCTTTGTTAGGCCCAAAAATTGGTTACGGCTAGTCATTGGCGGACTGCGACCCAACCACCGTCTTCTGTACGTCTGTTACACATGCTTCCATACTTAAATAGACAGGAATGCTGCTGCTGTACATGTTGAAGGAGTGTGGGCCGGATCAGTTGATGAAACCTGGCTTCCACATGCCTCCCTGGTTTTTTTTGCATATCGAGTGTGTGGATGGAGCTGTGGGTGGTGAAGCGCAAGCCACCCATGGTCCGTCTGTAGGGGCACACGTCCTGTCGCTGTCCCCGTGGTGGCCGCAGTGACAGGCGAATCCGGAACCGGATGCTGCCAATCATGTATGTGTAACTGGACATGGTGAGTGCATTTGTCAATGTGACTGCATTCGTGATTTTGTTCGATTTTTCGCCATCTCATGAAGGGATCAAAGAACCTCTTCCAATTAGATAACATTCGTGAAGGGCTGAAAATCCTCCGGAAAAGGACGAGGCTGTGACTTTATTTCGCAGCGAGTCACAATCGCCACGTCGCAGTATTGTTCACCGGATTTCTGTCGCTTTTTATAGGGAGAACACTTGGCAGCCTTCAACACACCACATCCTGGAGCACTGCCTCCCATTGATTACATTCATCTATCACCTTTCCCCTTACTGTATGGGCTTTGGATTAAGAAACGTTAGTCCACACAAATCTTAAGGTGCTATGGTTGCGCTTGGTCGGTTATCGGTTAAAGAACACTCGGTTCTGTTACTTGGTGTGAATCGGTGGGCGACACTGAGGACAGCAATCCATGCTGCGACACTTCAGTCTTACCAAGTCAGGTATTTGAAGTCATGGGTGTCTTTTCTGGCGTTTTCCTGGCGGCAGCCGAGACGTGTGATGTCCATTTATCTCTTACTATGGCCTGAATGTTGCTTTATGCCTCAAGTATTGTAACCGAATTACTGACTGCTGCACTCTTGGAGGAATTCAACACAGGTAAGCTGTAAACGGCTTGCCCACTTAAGGGAACGCAATGAAGTGGGTTATTTGGAGGCTGATAGTCTGAGGTGAAATTGAAACGCCTGGCTTTGGAGTGTAATAAATATTTACAAATGTCTGTCACAGGTTTATCCCTAGCGTGCATTGGTTGCTCAGCTGCTTCCGTCAGCTTTCCCACTTTATTAGACCGACTAACAACCGGGGAGGATTTACCATTTTGACGGTGTTAAAACACCCGTTTTGCTGCTGTACTCTACTGTTCAGTTCAATTTAACAACTATAACCTAAGGAGCGAAGTGTAGTGTATCCATTTGCTACGATTCACTTCATCAGAATAGCAATACGTAATGACAGCAAAAACATGGGGTTGAATGCAAATAGAATGTAAAGATAGTGCAATCAAGCACGATCTGCGTTGAACATGATGGAATGAAAATTGTTTCCTAAATGCAAGGAACCGAATACAGGCACACAACTGGCTTCACAACTACGTCATATCCCTTTGAGTCTCCAATCACTGCTGCGCAGCATTCTGAGGTCCCTTCCACGAAGACGACAAACCAGCCTGTCCAAGTCTCCGTCAGTTCCTTTATCCGCTTGAACACTGACATACTGATATCCCGCCGTCTCCACATATGGTAGAGCCTCTGGAAAACCACGTGCCTTATTGATGTGCAGAGTAGCCTCACTGATTTGACCACCAGAGCTGACACAGTTAGCAAGGTGAAGAAACCGAGCCATTACTTCCAGTGTCTGTTCAGTTTAGTAAAACCGATGGTATATCGCTCTTGTCATGCAGAAGTACCTTGCACTTTGCAGGTGCGAAGCGCATTCCAAAGCGTAATGCTGCACACCAGTCGATCCAGTAGTATTTATATAGTCACTACGTCAGATGCTAGAAGACCTATGTCGTCCGCTTACTCAAGTTTCAGTCCGTTACTTGGCAGAACTTCCACCGGCTTGCTCATGGCCAAATTGACAAGGTGTGTGCATCGCAACCCAGATTTTGCGGCTTCCAGCTTGCGTATGGAGCCGGGCGAACCCCGCTGTATCCTGAAGCCGCGCACGACTGGTGATGGTTGCGTTGCAGCAAAACCTCGGTGCGGCGTACCGATGATACCTTGCTTTGTTCCTTCAATGACATCTTCGCGTGGACCCTTACTCTGCCTCGACAGTCACGGTGGAGAACCTTCCGAATACAGTCAAGTTTATCTGGCACGACCTGCATTTATAGGCAGTGCCACAAGCTGGCGCGGTCAGCAGAGACAAAGATGGCTTTCAAATTGAGAAAAACCAGCAGTCTGTCGTCCGTAAATGTGTCCTTCCCTACCGGTAAAGACGAGATCTATGCAACCACGACCGGGGCGGAAACCTCCCTAGATTTCAATTTATGGTTCTAATGAGGATCAGAATTTCAGGTGCACTTATCCCTGTACATTGACAGTGAAATGCTGCGAAGCAGTCTAAACACGTTAGTCTTTTCTTGGCTACTTTTAACACATAGGTAGCACCTACTTTTCGGGTCGACCATGTTCTTAATGACGTGCACTTTTGTGGTCTCGTGCGTGTTCTAAGGTCAATTAGCCCTCCAATTTTTGACGGCTTACGTCATTTTGTGGTGAATTGCGCGTCGTGTGTGCGCAGTCGCTGGTCATTTGAACGCACACGCTTTGTTAGTCAGTCGGTCGATGGATATCGCCTTTGGCTCTGCAGGTGTCTGCAGGTGTGTTAATGTTATGCACACGCGCGATTAGAGCAAACAAACACTACGGCATTATTGTGGAAAAGCGTTTTGGAATAACATTTGTATCATTAGAGAGCCACATGATTTCTACGCCGAGTGATGTTACACTACTACTGCAAATAATTAAAGTTGTGCACGTGAGTTTAAACACGAGAACCATTTAATGCGGCTGGTGCTGCCTCAATCGTGCATTGTGGAATATAAATCCACGAATGATGGTTCAATAAATATCGATAGTGATACATATCCGCACGACCTTACGGTGGCTACGCTGAGCGAAAGTTGAGAGGGGATAAATCCGTAACAAATGGAGTGCGAAAACTAGGCGTCTGCCAGTAAACTAACGACTGTCCCCGCAGAGGAAAGATCGTCAGGTGTGCCACTTTTTCACAAATGGTGATATCCGAGAGAGGACCGTAGAGGAATCCCTCTAACATATGTATTTGACGCGGATGCCCAAGCGGCTTTTACACGGATAACTTGACGCAGCGAAGTGGCACGTAAACAGATCGAATTTGATTTGATCAAGGTGGGTTTATCACTAACTAACGTTGATTTTAAGTGTTAGGAATCAAAGGAAGTGGATCGGCGCGAATGGCGGTTGTCCAGGTGCAGGAGAGGACCCTGTTGCACGCGGAGAAGCGCTGTGTACGGAAGTGACAGGGGCCAATGGGGTCTACCTCATCGACGTCCAATGCATGGTGCTGTAACACATGGGGTCGCGAGTTCCTGAGCTATGTTGGTCTGGTGAGCCACCAGTGTGGCCACGCGGTGCCAGAATCAAAAGAGAAATGAGTCAGTCTACATGTTAATCACTTTCAGTGCAGCGTTGGTAAGATGCGTCCATTTCCATTCGATTTACCACCTTAGATCAATAAGGCGGCTGATGTGGTACGTGTGCCGCATCGTCATTGCATTTGGTTTGTACTTGTGCCTGTACTTTGAGTTTCTTACATTACAGGCGTTGGTTGTTTCTTGATATCCGCGGTGCGGCTGCACTTGATAGGAGTGATGACATGGTATCTACTTGTCCAGTACGTTTCATCTCGTTACATACTGGTTCCAAGAAACTGAAATGTTGCTGGGAGGACTGAGTGCACGGTCCTCGTGACCTTCTTTGGTTCCAAAAGTGGCTCTGTACATCCTCTGTGGAGCGGGCTACAGCCAAGCCACCGCCTTGTGTACGTCTGGTACGCGTGATTCTCAAATGAGCTTGACAGGAATGCTGCTGGGCATGTTGAAGAAGTGTGGGCGGTCTCCGTTGATGAAACGTGGCTTCCATCCACAAGTCTCCGGTCGACGTCAGTTTCTATGCGCCCATCATTGCTGATGCAGCTGCCAAGATAAGTGAAATGATCAATCACCTCGAGTTCCTCGTTAGCAAGCGTCAAGGGGTCATCAAGTGGCTGGTGGTCCTGCAGCAACACTTTGCACTTTGAAGGTGCGAAGTGCATACCAAATAATGGGACCACTCTGGACAGGCTATTCAGGGTTGATTGTGCTGCCCCAACATTGTCGAAAAGCAAGACGATATCGTCCGCATAATCTAGGTCAACTAACCTTTCACCAGGCAGCATTTCAACGCCTACATCGTTGGATTCTGCAAGGGAACACTCCATGATAGAATCCACGACGAAATTGAACAAAAATGGGGAGATCGGACAACCCTGACGAACGCCACTTGTAGTCGAAAAGCTATCCGATAGGACACCGTAGGCCCTGACGCGGCCTGTAGTGTTCGAGTATAGAGTACGAAGGATGTTCACATATTTCGTGGGAACACCTTTTCGCGCAAGTAATTCGAACAGAATCGATCGATCGACCGAATCGAACGCACTCTTGAAATCGAGGAAGACAGCTATTGTCGGTCTGCGGTATGCGTGGCGCTGCTCTAGCACCTGCCGCAAAGTAAATATATGGGCTATACAGCCATGTCCTGGGCGAAAACCGGTCTGCTCTTCCCTAGTCTGATATTCCCGTTCTGCAGTGAGGCGACGAATGATAATCGAGGCCAGTAATTTTGTCACAACTGGTGTTAGGCTAATACCCCTGTGGTTCGCACAGTCTGTGCGACTGCCCTTCTTGTATATTGCCACTATAATCGATTCGCTCCAATTAGCCGGCACACTCTCTTCGTTCCAAATACGTTCGAATAGGGAGGTCAGTGCCCTGCAGAGGGCCTCACCTCCATCCTTAAATAGTGCAGGTGGGAGGGAATCCGGGCCAGCGGCACGAAAACGATTGAGGGCTGTGATCGCGTTTCGGACCTCGGCCTCCGATTGAGGCTCTAAACTAACCGTCCATGGCACGTCCTGCATCACCTGAGTAGGAAGAGGTCCGGGAGCAGGGGCCAGCTGAACTGATGTTCAAAGTGTTCAGCCCAACGAGCCATATGGCGCTCCTTATTGTGTATCAGCGCACCCGCGCTGTCTCTGCTTGTCTCACTGACGCCTGGATTCACGGAAATGTATGCACTGTTCGGTCCACACCAATTTGTGATCACTTCCACGAAGTGCACCTATTGTGCGCACTTCATGCATGTTATGTTAGCATTTGATGACAGTCGGGTGTGTCCAAGTTGCATTATCACCCACTCAGTGCAAGCTGTGTGTTCATGATCGTCAGGCCCTGGGTGGCGCAAAGTGAAAGCAGCCGGTCACCGTTCTCATTGGCTGAGCCAATGCTCCGATTACATCTGTCCAAACCGCGGCATCACGCCCAACGCGCGCGTTAACATAAACTGGTAGGAAAATTTGGTCGCTCTTCGGCACAGACCGTATAATGGAACATAACGGCGTAATACGGATCCTGTCGTGTCACTAGGTTAACACATAGTGGGACCATAAGTGCTAACAAAATGCAAATTTACCTTTTCCAAATCGCAGGCGTTGGGTCATCAATCGTGGCTTGATGCCTTCGGCACTGTCACTAGCTGGTCATTTAGGCAGTCGGATAGTGCAAATTTGACGTCATGTTTATGTGGTGCTGTGGTGGCGTTTCCCACTCAGTAGAACGTATACCAAGCACCAGCATCATGTAGATTCCCCTGTTCAGCGAGCCGAATCATACTCATTGCGGCGGTATCAATGCCGTAGCGTGCGAGTTTCTTCGCGACCAGTGCAGTACGTGGTGTGGGGTAATGATTCGTTCCGCAGTCCAACAGTGTGCGCACGTTCTAGCATTTTGCGCTTTTTGTGGAGGCAAACGATTACGTCAGGCCATCGTTCGGGTGGTGGGGTTGAGGCAGGTAGGGTGGATCAGGTGAACTGTGGGTTGAGAGAGGAGCATGTTGTGGGCAATTGAAAGAACGGAGGCATCAGCGGTAGTATTTCGTTTATCCACCTCTCTCTATACAGAAGATAAAGCGACCCTCTTCGATCCCACTGCGACGACGGATATAGTATGGGGTTATCTATGGTTGCTTAGGTCATTTTTTCTAGGTGGGCTGATATACTGCCATGCTAAACAAACGATTCGTTCCCTTCGTTGACTCTTTCGATTAAATGTACTCCAGAAAGGCTTTGAAAAATGTGCTATGAGTCGATTGGCTCACTCAAGTGTTCTGACGTGGCTAGAAATCTACTCCCACCCAGACATCGTCACGAGGCGTCGGTGGTATAAGACTATGGCAGGATCAGAGCAGGTGGTAGTTCCACCACCACAAGCCCTGATCCGAGACCACAAGAAATGTCTATCAGTCGGGGACAACAGCAAGTTTACTGTCATCTCCCTTTCTTACCGCAGCTTTACTTGGCTGTAGATTGGTCATGACGTGGAGTAGCAATTGCCTCAACGAAACGACCTCATCAGTGGCGCCTTGTTCTCGGATATCCAGCTGTTTTTAATCATGCATCGTTGGCCATTAAGTTTAAACAGTACATTATTCTTATCCCTATTTCTTTTTACTCGGTGTAGCCGTCTCTACGTCTACAGCCAAATGGCACGAGGCACCGGTACTGCTTACTATTAACTGCAACGATGATGCCTACTGATGACGTGGTTTTGTGTGCAAATGATAACCCTGCTGTCCAGTTTAGTGGGTGGGCGACCAGCGCCTCACGCATTATCTGCACATCATTGCTCTTACTATGCTATTGGTTTTTTTCTAACGTTCCTATTTGTATTGACACGTGTGACAATCTGGACCTCATTATCATATCTGCCATGTTTATTTATTTATTTTCGCCCATCGCAACGATACTTGACCCTAGCGTGGTGCGATGGTTTACGAACCCTTATGACCCATTGAGCTATGCTGGGTGACACTTTCCAAGTGCCTTCAGAGCCACTCAAACCAGGCAGCTCAATGGTTAGGGGTTAGACTAACTCAATCTCACGATCCAATCCTCTTCGGAGGTTAGGGAGAGGTCGATGGCCCTCTTTCTTTAAAACCTAGGCATGGGAGACAGCAGATCTACGGGTTATAACCTTATAGCTCGATGGGCGTAGAGCACGGGCGCCATGCATAGTCTCTGATGGTGGGAGGGACCTTCCGGTGCTCAATGGTTTGCTACCGCCCGCCTCAAGCCAGACAGCCCCTGATCAAATTGTTGTAAACCCACCAACTCCCACTTGCGGCTGGCCGCAGTCGCAGGTGCGTATCATAAGACTGTCGTAAAACAAGTGTGCACTGTTCTAAATCTTCAAAGACTGTGTGTGACAAACTTCAAGCAAATGCCACTGGGTCTCTGCAATCAAACTCCCGAGCTAGACTTGCGCCCCACTGTCTTGTGAGTCAGGCTATTCAACCAAAGGTTACGAGTGGAGTCCCTCAAGCGAACCTCCATGTACCCCACTGCTTTGTGGGCCAAACTGTTGAGTCAAGGGCTAGAGGCAGGGCACCTCGGACAAACCCCTCTCTCGGAATGGGCAGCCGAGGGTATCATATGCCCTCTC
Organism: Dicrocoelium dendriticum; assembly: GCA_944474145.2. NCBI lineage: Eukaryota > Metazoa > Platyhelminthes > Trematoda > Plagiorchiida > Dicrocoeliidae > Dicrocoelium > Dicrocoelium dendriticum. The sequence goes on from OX104063.1 coordinate 88,547,736, forward strand.
GACAACGTCAACAATATTCCCTCTTCTTCTAGCTTTGCTCCCCCCTTCTCCTCTTGTTCGTCCACTAAGCAGGAGACTGCCACTGACCTCGCAGCTGCTGCCATCGATACATGTAGCTCTTCCATTAAACATAGTTTCATTTCACATTGGTTCCTTTAACGACGCACCCTAAATCATATAGGCCAGCAGGCAGCACTGACTCTTCACTCTCCTGGTACTGATGTGTGCTGTGTCTCCGAAACACGCATACAAGAGAATAGCGTTGTGAAGAAACTTCGACTCCCTGGTTCTGAATTTGACGACCATGACTACACTCTTCGCATCTCTGGCGATACCGAGTCAATGGCTCAAGGTATTTACGGTGTTGGTATTGCTCTCAGCAAACATGCTGAAGTCAAGCTGCTCGACTGTATACCGGTGAACAGCCGCATGTGCGCGGTTCGACTTCGAACTACTATTGGTTAATGAGCAACACCTGAAGACCAAATGCCTTTTCATCTCCTCAGTTTATGCCCCTACTGAATGCAGTTCAAATGACATCAAAAGCGATTTCTGTCGACAGCTCTCATCTCTTTGCATGGCTACGAATACTGATATCACATTTGTTGCGTTAACATGAACGCCTGAGTGTGTCATCGTTCAGATTCTGAACAGCACCTGGGTAGCCGCTTCGGAGTCGATGCACCTCGAACAGACAATGGTGACCGATCCCAGCAAATGTACGCGGAGCACAACCTTTATCTTAGCAGCACTGCTTTCCAGCACAAAAGTTCACACTGCGTCATCTGGCACCCCCCGAATTCCTCAATGACATTGACCCAAATTGATCATATTGCCATCAGCTACAGGTGGCGCACATCAATCTAGTACTGTTAGTCAATTTGAAGCACGCACCTGGATTTTGACCATGCTCTAATGCGCACACGCTTAGCGCTCACATTTTCCGCTTCGAGGAAGCGCCTATCTTTTAATCCTTTTGCCTGCAACTTGAACTCGCAATCTGCAGTTCAACACTATCACGACTAACTGGTCCACTATTTGTCAGTGATGAATTAGGTTGATGAATTGAACACTGCCTAGGATCGTCATAAATATGCCATAAAGAATGGCTCTGACGCGTGGTGTGCACCCAACTCGAGATATCGTAACTGTGAATGGATTTCCGAGATATCGATCAGCCTGCTCGAAGCATGGTGAAAGGTTCCAATGGGAACTGAGTTTCAACGATTCCGTAACTGAGACGACGTTTGACAGGAAGTCTTCAAGTTGACCGGGGATGTTGGTGGGTGACAAAGGCCCGTGATAGAGAAACCTAGTGCTATTAACAATGGCCGAGTGCTATACGAGTGTGAGAAAGCCATCCGTTAGCGAGACGCTAGCTGAGGAAGATGGACAGTTGGTCCATTCTCAGCGTCGTCGACTCGCTCGTTGGGCAGAACGTTTTGAAGAGCACTTTATCATGCCTGCTGCGACACCGCCGCTTGCCGAATCGCCTGAGTCTAAGTGGGAAATAGATGTCACGCCTCCAACTTTGGATGAGCTTCAACATGGGCTTTCCGTGTTGGAACGAAACAGGTCTGCTGGACCCGACGATTCTCCTCCATCTCTGCTGAAATTGGTGGGGACCCTTTGTTTACTGGACTCGCTACGCTAACACGGTTTATGATAATGAAGAGGTGCAGTCGCTCATTAAGTTGGTCGGTTTGGTTGCAAACTTTTCAGCACCATACGAGCTGACATCTTCAGTGCAGTGAGATGCAGCGTTCAATCTTACTGAATTAATCGTCGATCTGTGTTCAACCTTTAGGTGACTTTTGAAAGTGGCATCCTCGATTTGCGTCCCGTGATCTCTGCCCAATTTCCTCATGACTGAATTCAGCGCCCGAGTTGTTCTGCTTTAAGCCGCGTAACAGAATCTTCTTTATTTGTTTCTGTCAAAGTGGTTGGTATATGTAATCGATGTCAACGCGCATGCTGATTTAGTTCTTTGTTGAGAACCAATCTTCCAGGAATTCCCTTTCACTTCCATTATGCTCCAGTGGAAGCTATGTCATTCATCCACGAGCAATGAGACTACCGGCGATGCATAATGCAGCACACAGGTTCTCTTGTGTTTTCGTATCCTTGTTGCCAGTTTTATGCCTGTCTGGCTAACGTAGTCCCTTTCGCAATTTCCGCAACGTATTTTGTATACCACATTCCGTTGCTCACGCGCCTGCATTTTTCTTTTGCTTTTGACTGAATTTTTCCCAACGTGGAAGTTGGTTTGTGTGCTACGATTAGATAATGCTGTTTGAATAGTCTAGCTGCTATTTCCGATATAAGGCAGAACAACCCATCTTCCGTCGTTGTTCTAGGCCAGGGGTGTCCAAAGTCCGGCCCTCGGCCTGGTCATGAAATAACAAATTCAAGCTGGCATATTTTCCCTACAGACAACATAAATAGATTACAAAGAGATTAAGGACATCGTGGGTAAAAAAAAGTCCACGGCGTCAGATGCTGGTAAAAATCACTGTAGCGGAGTCTTGCATCATTGGAAATTTTATCGGGAACTTGCTAACGGTTGGCTCTTTGATTGCCCTTTCCCATCATTCAAATGACCTCTCATCGTGCTTGCGAGGATCGCTCCTGCACCGAACCATGTCCTCAAAAGATCAGGATATTATGATCACCCTCATACCACCTCCCATGTACTTATATTAGTAACTATTCAATTCCCCATGCTGAGGCTGATGTCGCATTCATGATGCATCTTCACCGCAGTTGGACTAAACCAACTTACACTTAAACTAGGTCTTTTTAATGTGGATAAAATTCATTACATTGTATTTTATTTATGTTCTGCCTACTTGATAATCTTCTCCCAACTTACACACGTCGTTCACGCAAACTGTGGTAAACTTGCGTAATTTTATCGCATGATGTTTTTAAATAACTTTCGGACATTTTGTACTTATCGCGTATTCTCATTTAACCACTTTCTTCTATATGCTCATTTAGCGAGTATTTGTCGTCATATGCGTTTATTTTATTCGATATCGGCATTTCGAATGATTGGCTGTTGTTTGACATTCCAGGTGTGGCTGCGCTTGATGTGCATGTTGACAAGGTGCCTACCTGTCTATTACCCACTACCTCGTCCATCTGGCTCCAGAAGACAGTTGGTCGTTGCTGGAGGGGACGGGGTGCACGGTCCTTGTGTACGTGCTCGGCTCGAAGAGTGGTTCCATGCACTCAGTGTGGAGCGGACTACGGTCCAGCCACCGCCTTGTGTGCGGCTGATTCTCCAAATACAGCGTGCTTGTGTTGGCCTGTGAAGGAGTGTGGGCCGGCTCCGTTGATGAAACGTGGCTCCCATCCGCATGCCTCCCGGTCTTATTCCTTCGGGTTTACACTGGATATATGGTGTGTGGATGGAGCTGTGGGTGGTGCAGCGCAAACCATCCATGGTCCCTCTGTAGGCGCAGGCGTCCTGTGGCTGGCCACAGTGACAGGCAAATCCGAAACCCGATGCCGCCAACCATTCAATTCTTACACTTAAACTAGGTCTTTTTAATGTGGATAAAATTCATTACATTTTATTTGGTTTGTTCTCCGTATTTGATAATCTTCCCCCAACTTTCACACGTCGCTCATGCAAATTGTGGTAAACTTGCGTAATTGTATCGCGTGGTATTTTTTTTAAATAACTCGGACATTTTGTACTTATCACGGATTCACTTATAACCAATTTCTTCTGTATGCTCATTTAGCGAGTATTTATGTCGTCATATGCGTTTACTTTATTCGATATTGGCATTTTGAATGATTGGCTGTTGTTTGACATCCCATCATCATCATCATACACGTTAGCCAGAGGTGGGGAACACCTCAGCTACTGTGCCGCAATACATTGAAAAAAGGAGAAAAAAAGCAACTGGTGCAAGCCGGCTGAGCTACCGGTAACGGATGAGCATCGTTCCGGTAAGCTACCAGCCGGCTACTGCGCATCAAAAAAAGTACTGTGCAAAATTATATAAGGCTAAATAATGAGATCGTGGTTGGGGGGGGGAGGCTAAGAGGGATTGGGTGGGACAAAGAAACTCACAGCACGAACGCCACTGAAGTCGGCTCCTTGCCATATCAGCAAGTGTGTCCAACCAAACGTGTTCATCGTCTTTCGGACCCCAACCAGGGAGCCGAGACGCACCAACCGAGGCCAGCTTCGGAGTGAGGGCCTTAATCCCTCTGGACCAAGTCATCACTTGGCCACCCCTCCTCTTTCTCCATCTACACCCCCGGCTCGCAAACAGCGCATGTCGCGGGAGTCGGTGAGCTGGCATGCGTAACACGTGGCCGAGCCATCGGAGCCTAGTGCGTGAAATAACGATGCTGAGCGGTTCAGTTCCTCTTCCTGTGCCGTAAACACGGCGTCGAACACGCTCGTTGCTCACGCGGTGTTCCCACCAGATGTGAGCTAAATTGCGAAGGCACCGGTGGTCCAACGTAACTAGCCTCTTCAGGTCCGCTGCTTTAAGGGGCCAAGTTTCACAACCGTAAAGTAGGGTCGAACGTACCGCCACATTGTAAACTCTACCCTTCAGGGTGAGTGATGTCGCGTCGGTGCCACAAGTGACGAAGGTTAACAAAAGAGTCTCGAGCTTTTGCTATACGGTTCGTGATCTCATCTTCAATCCCACGGGCGATGATACAACTTCCCAGGTAGTTGAATTCTTGAACGACTTCTAGCTGATCCCCACCAAGGGTCAGCGTAGGAGGCGGTCCAGACCAATCTTGGAGGAACGCTTTGCACTTCGAGGGTGCGAAGCAAAGCCCGAAGTGACGGACAGCTAGTGCTAATCTGTCCAGTGGCGCTTGGCACGTTTGTGAGTTTTCACAGATTAGGGCAATATCATCAGCATACTCTAAGTTAAGAAGTCGTTCTCCTGGGAGCAGATCCACACCTTCTAAATCGTGTCCTGTGAACGCGATTTCCATGACTTCGTCAACAACGAAGTTGAAGAGGAAAGGTGACAGCGGACATCCTTGTCTCACACCGCTGGAGATATTAAACGGCGACGACAACTTGCCGTAAGCCTTCACTCTGCCCGAGCTACGCACGTATAATGCTCGGATAATATTTACATATTTCTCAGGTACACCTTTCCTGAGTAGACAGTGCCAAAGTGCAAGTCTATCCACCGAATCGAATACACCTTTGATATCGAGGAACACGACAACGATGGGCCACCAATATATGTGACGGTGCTCCAACAACTAACGCAAGGTAAAGAGGTGGTCAATGCAGTCACGACCTCGACGAAATCCAGCTTTCTCTTCACGAATCTGGCTTTCATGAGTGCCAGTCAGTCTGTGAAGGATGACAGAGGCAAGCAATTTGGAGGCGATCGAGATCAGGCTGATTCCTCTATGGCTGCCGCATTCCGATCGTGAGCCTTACTTGAAAATTGGGACTATGACAGAGCCGCTCCAGTTTGTTGGGACAGTTTACTGCTCCCACAGTTTAACTAGTAATTCGTGTGAATTATCCACAAGAGCAGGTCCCCGAATTTGAAGTGGGCTGGAGGAAGGTCATCTGGTCCCGCGGCTTTATTGAACGTCAACAGCCCGATCTCACGTTCGACTTCTGAGCGAGAGGGTGGATCCAAAGGGACAGCCCACGGAGCAGGGCGATCAGTTGCCGCCGAGAAATCTAACAATTCCGGCCGATTAAATTGCCTCTCAAGGGGCTCATCCCAACGCTCCAAGCGTTGTGACAAGTTGTGGATGGGCTGTCCACTCTCGTCATAAATTGTTTCACTAACACCAGGTCTTCTGCTGCCCGATTCCTATATCAGCCGGAATAACCAAGGTTACCAAGGGCAGCGGCCATTTCCATCTCCGAAGCACGAGGAGACCACCAGGATTCGCGGTCTCTCTTCATGCTAGCACGGAGTTTTGCCCGGAGCTCTTTGCGAGATTCATTGCGTTCGCTTCCAGCCGGAATATGCCGGCGAGCGTCGATAAGTTCCAGAGACTGTGAAGAGATCCAATGTCCGTGTTGGCGATTAGACATACCACATGAGGATTTTCCTGCTGCAAGTTCGGTCTGGTAAATATGAGACCGGTGACATTCAATTGCATCCAGTAAGCGTTTATCCAACTCGCATGACAGCGTACTTTGATAGGCATTCAGAACAGCTGGTTTCGCCAGTTGGCTGGTGTCAATGCGCTCACAATGCCATCGTGCGCGTCCGCCAAAACGCATCCGCAGGTCAGCACATACAAGTGCATGATCGGTGTCCACACATGTGCTCTAAATCGAGCGACAGTTTTGTGTGCAGCCTCTCCATCGGTAACTTATCGCAATGTAATCGATTTGCGTCTATAGCTGGTTCGAGGCTGGTGGGCGTCAAATCACCCTCCGGCGGGTGCTGTGTCTGAAATTAGTGCTCGCAAGAAATAAACGAACATCTTCACACAAATGAAGTAACCGCTCACCGTTATCATTACGGGAGCCTACACCATGTTGGCCGCCCAGATGCAGTTCATCAGTGGATAATTTTCCAACTTGAGCGTCCATATCCCCGGCCAGCACAACAGTGTCCGAGCTTCTTCTGTGGCTAAGGAGCTCATTCACTTGACGATAGAAGTCGTCTTTTACCCAGTCATCGCTAGTGTTTGTCGGCGCATATGCATCGATAACGAATAGACAACTGTTAGTCCCACGCGACTTCGAAGCTTTGAACGAGCCAGCCAATGGGACCGCACACATCCGGCTACTGATTGGAATCCAATCAACCAGAGCAGTTTCAGCCCGGGGACTCAGGGCAATACCAACACCGGCTTGACCGGTGCTCGAAGCTGCATCGTCACCGGATAGGCGTAATGAGAAAGTGCTGCTAGTGTCACCTGAAGGGGATCGCAGAGTGAGCACAGAGCTCGAGTCTTGCAGGCGGGTCTCCGATAAGCAGCAGATATCGATTGAGAGGGTCTCTAATGTTCGGGCAAATGCTGACTGTTGACCGATCTGAAGCAATGTGCGAACGTTGAGGCATGCCAATCTGAAGGAGGGTCGAGGGCTCCAAATGGAAGCCGGTGCACTGGAATGGGCCGCTTGCTTGGACATGGGCCTGTTGACAGCGCAGGATTGACGCTCCGCGTTCACATGTGAGTTGCAACTACAAGACAAGCGACTATTGAAGCAAGGTGGGTGTTTGACATCCCCGGTACGACTGCGCTTGATGTGCATGTTGACAAGGTGTCTACCTGTCTATTACCCACTACCTCGTCCATACTGTCTCTAGGAGATAGTTGGTCGTTGCTGGAGGGAACGGGGTGCACGGTCCTTGTGTACGTGCTCGGCTCGAAGAGTGGTTCCATGCACTCAGTGTGGAGCGGACTACGGTCCAGCCACCGCCTTGTGTGCGGCTGATTCTCCAAATACAACGTGCTTGTGTTGGCCTGTGAAGGAGTGTGGGCCGGCTCCGTTGATGAAACGTGGCTCCCATCCGCATGCCTCCCGGTCTTATTCCTTCGGGTTTACACTGGATATATGGTGTGTGGATGGAGCTGTGGGTGGTGCAGCGCAAACCATCCATGGTCCTCTGTAGGCGCAGGCGTCCTGTGGCTGGCCACAGTGACAGGCAAATCCGAAACCGGATGCCGCCAACCATTCAATTCTCTGTACGCTCACATCCTTCTCCGGTAGTCCACCTTCATTCCCTCGCTAACGATATTTGACCTCATTTAGTTCCGTCACGTCAGTAACAGACGCCCCATGCATTAGGTATGATGTCGCTATCTTAATAGTGTTGCAGCATAGTTACCACTTTCTCTGAGTGATGCTCACGTCATCAAACTGTCCAGTCTCTTTGCTTGTATATGTGCCTGTTGTTAACTCAGCACTCTGGGATCGACCATCAGTTATAGGCCAATGCCTTTGCTAATACTTTCATACTTCTATCGTGTCTTTACTTACCCACCGGCCCGTAGCCTAGAGGTAACGAGCTTGTCTTGTAATTTTGAGGCGCGGGTTCGAGCCTGAGTACGGGCACGGCGACCCACGCAGTATCCTCAGACCATGTGCGACCGGTGGTGGTTGCGCGGCAGCGAAGCGTCGGTACCGCGTACCGGCGTACTGTTGATGTCCACTTTTGTCACGCTCGAAGAGCAATTTTATTCCTGTTGTGAAATTGTAATTTGTCGTTGACGGTGATATACCGGGACCCTGAACAATTGAGGTTTGCCCAATATTGCTTAACTGTATACATTTTAATAGTACCGTAGTTACTGCGATCCAATCTTGTTTTATTTTTGGGTAGAACTGGTTAAACAGAAAATAGGAGTAAGGAAATTAAAAGAAGTTATTTAGTACACTTATTCGCCATGTCTCCCAGTTGACATTTCCGAATACCCCGCAGCGATGTGTTTAACCTTTCACTTGTGATACTAACCCAGACGCAGCTGAACGTGTTGTCATTAGGTCCAAAGTTTTGCATTCCATGTTGGAAAATAAATCTGGCGTCTTTAGAGGTGCAATCCTAATTGCTCAGATTAAAGACTTGCTTCCAACCTCATCTAAAATTTAGCCTAGTTCATAGTTGTCACGAATACGTTAAGACCAAACTATCTAGTGATAGTATTATCAGTAGGGAACAAATTCAGTCACTTAGAGTTACGGTTAAACAAGGAATTAATAATCTCGAAACCAGACAAGGGCTCCGGCATAGTGCTAATGGATAGGGTGGATTATATCCATAAAATGCAGCACATCCTCAGTGACGAGAGTAAGTTTCAGTGGCTCATGGCAGGCAAAGACGACACAGGCGAGTTAGAGAAACAGCCGACCGGCTGCCTCAGGCGAATGATGCAAGCCAAACTCATCACGAAGAACGAATTAGAAAAGCTGTTACCTTCAGGTTGACACCTACCGAGATTATATGGCCTGCCTAAAGTTCACAAGGAAGGTGCCCCAATGCGTCCAATCTTGGACATGGTGGGTTCTCCTCAGCATTTGTTGGCCCAGTGGATGGTGGCGAAGCTGCAGCCGTTACGGAATTTGGTTTGCACTTACTGCGTGAGAGACACGTTCGAATTCATTGAGAGGATATCTGAAATCAACCTTGTTAACAAAAGGATGATATCATTCGATGCCCAGTCGCTGTTCACGAACATTCCATTGCTCGAAACCGTGAATTACGTATGCGAGCTTGCTCGTCAACTGCCCATATACGCAACTTTTCCGGAGAATTTGCTAAAGGAGATGCTACTGCGTTGCACGTTACATGTTCACTTCACCTTCAGTGGTGAAATGTACCGTCAGATTGATGGAGTGGCCATGGGATCTTCTTTGGGGCCGCTGCTGGCTGATATTTTCATGGCGAAATTGAAACATGGCCCACTTGCAACGCGCATCCGTGAAACCGAAATGTAACTACGATATGTTGACGACACCTTCGTACTTTGCAAATCCGAAAAGCATGCGGAACAGTTGCTGAAAGCTTTCAGTGACGCACACCAGAATCTCCACTTTACTTGTGAACACGAACTCGGAAACCGGTTGCCTTTCTTGGATGTAGAGGTTATCCGTAACTCGGACGGATCATGCAGCAGAAAGGTACACAGAAAACACACATGGACCGGGCAGTACACTAACCTCCACAGCGCAGTACCTCTACAGCATAAACCGAGTTGAATCAGCTCTCGCTTTCAGGGCGCGCAGTATTTGTGCACCGGATACCGTAAACAAAGAACTACAGATTATCAGCGACGTCCTCAGGGAAAATGGCTTTCCTGATAAATTTTTCACGAAGCATTTGAACGAACACATTCGAAGGCCACCTAGGAGCATTGTTCGTAAGAAAGAGTTTTTCATACAAATACCCTTTAAGGGTGATACTGCAGCTGATATGTTATCCCGACGCCTGAAAGATGCTTTCGAGAAAGCTTATTTCGCGGCCCGCTTGAGAATTGTTTTCCACAATAAGCCCTTGCTTACAAAACCCTTGAAGGATAGACTAACGTCCTTGACCCGTTCAATGATCGTTTATCAGAACTCGTACTCCTGCAGTGCACGATACGTGGGTCGCACGACGAGGCGCCTATATCAGAGGATTCGTGAACACAACCCAGCATGGTTTTACAAAGGCGAAATCAGGTCTTCAGACAGCTCAATCATGTCGCACCTCCTTGAATGTGGCCATACAGCTTCAGAGAATGACTTCAAAGTCATCTACTCACTACTTGAACACTTCTCCCAAGGATTCCACAAACAGCTCTTGTCCATCGCCGAGGCTATCTACATTCACCATCTGAAGCCGGAATTATGTGTACAAAAACGATGCATACGGCCGATATTACCTTGGCCAACAGACACTGTTACTTAGTCCTTTGGTTGTTATCTTACCTACTTAATTACTTTGGACTACTGAGCTTTGCGTATGCATGTTTATTTGGTTTACTTGATTTGCCATCTCTATCTCTGTCTCAAGTTATCGATTTTGATCATTCAAACGGTCCAGAAGTCAATCCCAGCCCGAGTTGACGCTTTCCTCACAATCAGTGTTATGTAAACCTTTGGGTCCGATGAGAGTTTACCGAAAAGAATTCTTCACCCTGAACTGATTTCAGATATTGATTCATATTAAGGGGATTTTCATTTTATAGGTTATCTCAGTTTCTAAATTTGTACTTTGCTATAACTTACTTTAAGGTACTTTCTTGGACACCACTTTTTTATCTTACAGATCATTTAATTGCAAGAAAAACAAATTTTTTCTTCACTTCCACAGCCATCGCAATGACGCGAAACCTTACCGTGGTGCGATGGTTTGCGTGCTTCAGCGATCCATTGAGCTATGCTGGATGGTGCTTTTCTCACCTTCAGAGCCATTCATACCAGATTTTTCAATAGGTAGAGGCCAGACAAACTCAGCCTCCTGTTCCTCCAGATTGCGCGTTGGAATGAGGATGGCTCCTTGTTCCTTAAAACGGACTCCTTTTAGCCCAACTCCGAACGCGCTGCTTTGCGGTCAGCTTTTTGAACCAAAGGCTTTGGTTCAGAACCCTAATCGTTTTCCTGTCTAGGCCTGGGCAGTCTGACAGTATCCTGCCCACGCAATACACCATGGCTTTTCCTTTTAACAATCTCTTGATGCTCTGTCCACCGCAAAGGATAATCAACGGTGCTCCATATGATGCATCGAGCAAGGTAGATAGGGGTTTGGATGCTACTGCTTAAGCCTACCCATCTTTTTATTCCCCCACTCATGCTCTATCACTTATCGTCCCGTTCCAACTTCAGTTTTATCCCCCCAATTTTCAACCCCAATTCTTAGCTTTCCCCCACTTTGCTTTGATATCCGCGTAGGGATGGGCGTCCTCGCGGTATACTCAGCCCGCGCGCGACTGGTAGTAGTCGCGCGGCAGCGAAGCGCCGTTACGGCGTTCGGCTGACACATTATTAGTCGTCCGGTGGCCGAGTGGTCTGCACGTTTGCTTTGCAACCATAAGGTCACCGGTTCGAATCCGCGTAGGGGTAGGCGTCCTCGCGGTATGCTCAGCCCGCGCGCGACGGATGGTGGTCGCGCGGCAGCGAAGCGCCGTTACGGCGTACAGCTGACACATCATTTCATCATCATCATCATCACCTTGCTTTGATAGGCTTTTACCTTTTAGTTTCAACTCACTTTTGAACGCGGATAGTCACTCCTGTCCTGTCGACCAGCCTATGTCCAAGCAAGCGCCAAAGCCCAGTTCATCGACTCCATTTGGAGCCCTCGACCCTCCTTCAGATTGGCATGCCTCAACGTTCGCACATTGCTTCAGATCGGTCAACAGTCAGCATTTGCCCGAACTTTGGAGACCTCCATCGATATCTGCTGCTTACCAGAGACACGAGCTCTGTGCTCACTCTGCGATCCCCTTCAGGTGACTTTAGCAGCACTTTCTCATTACGCCTATCCGGTGACGATGCAGCTTCGAGCACCGGCCAAGCTGGTGTTGGCATTGCTATGAGTCCCCGGGCTGAAGCTGCTCTGGTTGATTGGATTCCAATCAGTAGCCGGATGTGTGCGGTCCCATTGGCTGGCTCTTTTAAAGCTTCAAAGTCGCGCGGGACTAATAGGTGTCTGTTCATCATCGCTGCATACGCGCCCACAAAATGTAGCGATGATTCGGTAATGAACGACTTCTAACGCCAACTGACTCAGCTCCTTCGCCACAGAAGAAGCACGGACACTGTTGTGCTGGCGGGGGATATGAACGCACAAGTTGGAAAATTATCCACTGATGAACTGCATCTGGGCGGCCAACATGGTGTAGGCTCCCGTAATGATAACGGTGGGCGGTTACTTCATTTGTGTGAAGATGTTCGTTTATTTCTTGCGAGCACTAATTTCAGACACAGCACCCGCCGGAGGGTGATTTGACGCCCACCAGCCTCGAACCAGCTATAGACGCAAATCGATTACATTGCGATAAGTTACCGATGGGGAGGCTGCACACAAAACTGTCGCTCGATTTAGAGCACATGTGTGAACACCGATCATGCACTTGTATGTGCTGACCTGCGGATGCGTTTTGGCGGACGCGCACGATGGCATTGTGAGCGCATTGACACCAGCCAACTGGCGAAACCAGCTGTTCTGAATGCCTATCAAAGTACGCTGTCATGCGAGTTGAATAAACGCTTACTGGATGCAATTGAATGTCACCGGTCTCATATTTACCAGACCGAACTTGCAACAGGAAAATCCTCATGTGGTATGTCTAATCGCCAACACGGACATTGGATCTCTTCACAGTCTCTGGAACTTATCGATGCTCGCCGGCATATTCCGGCTAGAAGCGAACACAATGAAACTCGCAGAGCTCCGAGCACACCTCCGTGTTAGTGTGAAGAGAGACCGCGAATCCTGGTGGTCTCCTCGTGCTTCGGAGATGGAAATGGCCGCTGCCCTTTGTAACCATCCTAAGTTATTCCGGTTGATATAGGAAACGGGCAGCAGGATACCTGGTGTTAGTGAAACTATACGTGCTCCGAGTGGACAGCCTATCCACAACTTGTCAAAACGCTTGGAGCGTTGGGATGAGCACTTTGAAGGGCAATTTAACTGGTCGGAATTGTTAGATTTCTCGGTGGCCACTGATCGCCCCGCTTTGTGGGCTGTGCTTTTGGATCCACCCTCGCCCAAAAATCAAACATGAGATCGGACTGTTGAAGTTAAGTAAAGCCCGGGACCAGACCATCTTACTTCGGCCCTCTTCAAATTCGGAGGACATGCTGTTGTAGATGATCTATACGAGTTGCTAATGAAACTGTGGGAGCAGGAAACTGTCCCAACGGACTGGAGCCGCTCCGTAATAGTTTCAATTTTCAAGGGAATCTCACGATCGGAATGCGATGGCCGTAGAGGAATTACTCTGATCTCCATCGCCTCCAAATTGCTTGCCTCTGTCATCCTTCACAGACTGACTGGCACTCATGAAAGCCATATTCTTGAAGGGCATGCCGAGTTTCGTGTAAGTCGTGGCTGCGTTGACCACATCTTCACTTTGCGTCAGTTGTTCGAGCACCGTCACATATATTGGTGGCCCATCGTTGTCGTGTTCCTCGATGTCAAAGGTGTATTCGATTCGGTGGATAGACTTGCACTTTGGCACTGTCTACTCAGGAAAGGTGTACCTGAGAAATATGTAAATATTATCCGAGCATTATACGTGCGTAGCTCGGGCAGAGTGAAGGCTTACGGCAAGTTGTCGTCGCCGTTTAATATCTCCAGCGGTGTGAGACAAGGATGTCCGCTGTCACCTTTCCTCTTCAACTTCGTTGTTGACGAAGTCATGGAAATCGCGTTCACAGGACACGACTTAGAAGGTGTGGATCTGCTCCCAGGAGAACGACTTCTTAACTTAGAGTATGCTGATGATATTGCCCTAATCTGTGAAAACTCACAAACGTGCCAAGCGCCACTGGACAGATTAGCACTAGCTGTCCGTCACTTCGGACTTTGCTTCGCACCCTCGAAGCGCAAAGCGTTCCTCCAAGATTGGTCTGGACCGCCTCCTACGCTGACCCTTGGTGGGGATCAGCTAGAAGTCGTTCAAGAATTCAACTACCTGGAAAGTTGTATCATCGCCCGTGGGATTGAAGATGAGATCACGAACCGTATAGCAAAAGCTCGAGACTCTTTTGTTAACCTTCGTCACTTGTGGCACCGACGTGACATCACTCACCCTGAAGGGTAGAGTTTACAATGTGGCGGTACGTTCGACCCTACTTTACGGTTGTGAAACTTGGCCCCTTAAAGCAGCGGACCTGAAGAGGCTAGTTACGTTGGACCACCGGTGCCTTCGCAATTTAGCTCACATCTGGTGGGAACACCGCGTGAGCAACGAGCGTGTTCGACGCCGTGTTTACGGCACAGGAAGAGGAACTGAACCGCTCAGCATCGTTATTTCACGCACCAGGCTCCGATAGCTCGACCACGTGTTACGCATGCCAGCTCACCGACTCCCGCGACATGCGTTGTTTGCGAGCCGGGGGTGTAGATGGAGAAAGAGGAGGGTTGGCCAAGTGATGACTTGGTCCAGAGGGATTAAGGCCCTCACTTCGAAGCTGGCCTCGATTGGTGCGTCTCGGCTCCCTGGTTGGGGTCCGAAAGACGATGGACACGTTTGGTTGGATACGCTTGCTGACATGGCAATGAGCCGACTTCAGTGGCGTTCGTGCTGTGAGTTTCTTTGTCCCACCCCATTCCTCTTAGCCTCATCTCCAACCACGATCTCACTATTTTGTCTTATATATTTGTTCATAGAAAATTCTTTTGCTGGTTAGCATCCGACTGGTAGCTTACCGGAACGATGCTCATCCGTTACCGGTAGCTCAGCCGGCTTGCACTTGTTGCATTCTTCCCCTTTTTTCTTTTTTTTATTGCAGCACAGTAGTTTAGATGTTTCCCACCTCTAGCTGACATGTACAATGATGATGATGACGCTTCTATAGCTCCTACCACAATTGAGTTTGAAGTAAACTGACAAAAATAAAGAGGGATTCGTTAAGGTTTCTTATATGAGTCCCATTTATGTTCTAGGATGGAGAATGCGACTAAGAAATAAAAACGTTATGACGAAGGGCGTCGCTCCCAAGCAAAGTTAAAACTGGAGAATTTTTTCACTGAACTATTGACGCTTGATTTTTCTGGAGTGGCTGTTTTCAATCAATTCGACATCAAGAGACACTACCAAACGAAGCATACTAGCTACGACAAGTTGACTATAAATGAACGAGCTGAGTAAATGAAGCAACTGAAAGCTGGAATATGCTCACAGCAAAGCTTGTTTGCGAGATTCGGTCAATGAAAGGAAAATGCGACAGGGGCAAGTTATGATGTGGCATGACTAATAGTGAAACACTACAAACCATGAAGGGGATTTTGCCAAAGAATGTGTGGTAAAATGGTGGAAAATATCTGTACTAAAAATGGGCAAAAGTTTTCCTGGCATACATCACTGTGATTTGCAGCATTGGAGACATCTCGTCTGCTATTAATAGGCAATAAAAAGTAAAGCGAGCACAATTTGCTTTTTACGACTGCTTGTGATGAAAACACTGATGTATCTGACACTGCCCAGCTTCTCATATTTCTGAAAGGAGTTAACGATGACATGTGTGTGAGTGAGGAATTACTTGACCTTCAGAGTCTTAAGGACCAAACAAGAAGAAGAATATATTTATTTGATTCCGTTTCTTCTGCAATCGGTAACATTTTAATATCATTTTAAGAAATCTCTGAAATTATTACTGACGGTGCTCCGGCCATGACTGGAGAGCACAGTGGATTAGCAACATTGTTCTGTAACAAAATCAGTGAAGAGGGAGGCAGAGCCATAAAACTCCTGCATCATACACCAACAAGTTATTTGTGCCAAACATCTTAGGTGTGATCATGTTATGAAGCCAACTATCTGCTCCGGAGCTCTGTTTCATCGTCAGTTTCAGCAGCTTCTACTCGACATCCGGTGAATACGGAGATGTGTATCACAATGATGTAAGATGGCTCAGTCGAGGGACTGCACTTCATCGCTTCTAATCTCGTAGATATGAAATTGAACAATTCATAGAAAATAACGGACAATCGATACCACAACTGTCTGGTCCTGTTTGGCTGGCTGATTTTGATTTTTTTGATTGATATTACAAGCATCTCACTATGTTTAACACGAGTCTTCAGGGTCGAAATGCAGTGGTAGGCCAATTGAATGCGCACATCAAACCCTTGAGGAATAAGCTGCGGCTTTTCCAAAGACAACTGTCTCCAACCCATACACACTACAGGAAACTATGACGTTTTCCAACAAGCAACATCAATACACACATGCAGAAGTGTGTCGCATCTATTGCATCCCTTTCTGATGAGTTTCAAAGAGGCTTTCAGGAGTTTGCAACCATTGAAAAGGATATCGGGCTCTGCTCTCCATCAGGCAAACACTTTTTATTAGGACAGATATTTTCCACTATTTTACCACACATTCTTTGGCAAAATCCCCTTCATGGTTTGTAGTGTTTCACTATTAGTCTTGCCACATCATAACTTGCCCTTGTCGCATTTTCCTTTCATTGACCGAATCTCGCAAACAAGCTTTGCTGTGAGGATATTCCAGCTTCCAGTTGCTTCATTTTCTCAGCTCGTTCATTTATAGTCAACTTGTCGTAGTTAGTATGCTTCGTTTCATCATCATCATCAACAGCAGTACATCAGCCATTTGAACTGATGCTTCGCTGCCATACAACCATGAGGACCTATGAAATAAAGAATAAGAAGAGGGAGAGAAGGGGGACTTACCTGAAAATCTTAATGCCCTAAGCAAACATTCAGGGTCAAGGCGCCTACACCTTGTGTAGACAACATACCGGCACAAACATCTGGCTATCGTGCAAAGATAAGGCGGCATCGGCGAGACAGCTTCCTTGCGGCTTTCACTGCCACGCGTCATAATCAGCCATTACCCAGCAGATAACTCAGCACCAAACACACTTTAAACAGACAATCCGATTAGGAGACGGCAGCAGACGCGCCACTGGTGTCGGTTGCGAGCCATGTCCTGTAAAGTCTCGAGCCAAGCACAAGGTGAGTCACGTGGACTCCAACCCGGGAGGCGAGACGGACCAACGGCACCCAGTTTGGTCGTCAGTGACTTCATTTCCCGCTGCCAAGTCAACTTCTGTCCACCTCGAGCCTTGCGCCATCCTACACCTGGTAGACTGAACAAGGCCCTCCTAGGTAAGCGGTGACCAGGCATGCGTAGCACGTGCCCGAGCCAACGCAACTTATTCAGTGCTATCTGTTGTTCTAGGGAGCTAGCATGATTATCACCACCTATTACTCGCCTACGCACATCATCGTTGCGGACACGCTGGTGCCATCCGACACCAGCAATGCTTTGCAAACAACGATGATCAAAGACTTGAAGGCGCCTCAGATCTTCAGACCGAAGGGGCCAAGTTTCACTACCATAGAGCAGAACGGCCCTCACCGTGGCCTTGTATACACGGCCTTTCAGACGGAGGGAAACTCCTTTCTGTCGCCAAAGATGACGCAGGTTCAAGAAGGCAGCTCTGGCCTTTGCAATACGTGAACTGACGTCAGTTTCTATGCGCCCATCATTGCTGATGCAGCTGCCAAGATAAGTGCATTGATCAACCACCTCGAGTTCCTCGTTAGCAAGCGTCAAGGGGTCATCAAGTGGCTGGTGGTCCTGCAGCAACACTTTGCACTTTGAAGGTGCGAAGTGCATACCAAATAATGGGACCACTCTGGATAGGCTATTCAGGGTTGATTGTGCCGCCGCAACATTGTCGAAAAGCAAGACGATATCGTCCGCATAATCTAGATCAACTAACCGTTCACCAGGCAGCACTTCAACGCCTACATCGTGAGATTCCGCAAGGGAACACTCCATGATAGAATCCACGACGAAATTGAGCAGAAATGGGGAAATCGGACAACCCTGACGAACGCTACTTGTAGTCGAAAAGCTATCCGATAGGACACCATAGACCCTGACGCGGCCTCTAGTGTTCGAGTATAGAGCACGAAGAATGTTCACATATTTCGTGGGAACACCTTTTCGCGCAAGTAATTCGAACATAATCGATCGATCGACTGAATCGAACGCACACTTGAAATCGAGGAACACAGCTATTGTCGGTCTGCTGTATGCGTGGCACTGCTCTAGCACTTGGCGCAAAGTGAATATATGGTCTATACAGCCACGTCCTGAGTAGAAGCCGGCCCGCTCTTCCCTAGTCTGATATTCCCGTTCTGCAGTGAGGCGACGAAAGATAATGGAGGCCAGTAATTTTGTCACAACTGGCGTTAGGCTAATACCCCTGTGGTTAGAACAGTCTGTGCGACTGCCCTTTTTGTATATTGCCACTATAATCGATTCACTCCAATTAGCCGGAATACTTCCTTCCAGATACTTTCAAATAGGGAGGTCAGTGCTTTGCAGAGGACCTCGCCTCCATCCTTAAATAGTGCAGGTGGAAGGGAATCCGGGCCAGCGGCACGAAAACAATTGAGGGCTGTGATCGCGTTTCGGACCTCGGCCTCCGACGGAGGCTCTAAACTAACCGTCCATGGCTCATCCTGCATTACCTGAGTAGGAACAGGTCCGGGAGCAGGAGGCCAGCTGAACTGATCTTGAAAGTGTTCCGCCCAACGAGCCATACGGCGCTCCTTATTGTGTATCAGCGCACCCGCGCTGTCTCTGATTGTCTCACTGACGCCTGGTTTTCTGGGACCAGTGGTGCGGATCAACTGGAAGAGCTTCCGGTAATCGCCTACTGCTCCTGCCTTCTCCATTTCTTTAGCACGACTGGTCCACCAGGCTTCCTTGTCAGCACGTAGGCTCCGCTTTAGTTCACGCTTAATAGCACGTCTGGTCACATTGTGTTCAGAACCAGCCGGGAGGTGCCTTCTAGCTTCCAAATGTTCACGGACCTCTCGGATATCCAGTGACTGGTGCGGTGATAACTGATAGTGCCACAAACAGATGCTCCTGCGTCGTGCATAGCGGCCGAGATCCTATGCCACTGACGTTCAGTGTCATTAGAACAAGACAGCGAGAGTTCGGTATGCAGTGCTTCTTGAAAGGCTTGTCTGACAGAGGACTGGGACAATTTCTCCGTTGCCAATCGTAGGGGACACTTGGTGCGCCTCCCGGTAAAGTTCATGGAGAAACGACAGCGCACCAAGGCATGATCAGAGTCGACACAGGTACTCCAGTACGAGCGGCAATCCAGAATGGAATCGCGCCACCTGTAACTTATGGCAATGTGGTCAATTTGGGTCCATCGCTGGCCAGCTACAGGTGGACGCCAAGTGGCACTTCGGCGCCCACTGTGTCTAAAAGCAATGGTAGTAAGAAACAACTGGTGCTCCGCACACAGTTGCAGCAGACGCTCGCCGTTGTCAGTCCGTTCGGCGTTAAGTCCATACTTACCACCCAGCTGAGCTTCTGAAGAGCTCAGACGCCCTACTTGTGCGTTCATATCCCCTGCAAGTACTATAATATCTGAACTAGTAGCACTGCATAGCAGCGTGTTCAGATCGTGATAGAAAGTGTCCTTGACTGCATTAGAACTGCAGTCGGTGGGAGCATAAGCATAAATCACAAACAAACAGCGTTTTGTTTTACTTCGCGAATTCACCTTAGCTGATGTCGTCAAACGGGCTGCACATAAACGGCTGTTCACCGGAATCCAATCAACCAACGATGACTCAGCCTTGAAGCTGAGAATGATACCTACACCAGCTTGACCTGTGAGTGCCGAATCGGCGTCTCCGGATGCGTGCAACCAGTAACGAGAGGATAAGCCGGGTGCAGTCAATTCAATAACCCCGTTAGGGTCACTGATCCTAGTTTCGGACACACAACACACATCAACACCCAGTGTGTCCAAGGTGCGTGCGACTGCAGCCTGCTGACCTGTTTGTCTTAGAGTGCGGACGTTGGATGTCGCCATGGAAACAGGATAGCGTGGCCTTATAAGGGACTTTTGCCGATAGGCGTCCGATAGGTGCTGTGGGATGGTGGCTGCAGACGGTACTACTCCAGTAGCACTTCGGTTGCTGTCAATTAAGCTGGGAATTATAGAAGGAAGGTTAGTAATAGGGGCCGGGATGGGAGTAAGAGAAAAAGATGGAAAAGAAGGAAAGGAGGCGCCAGCAGTAGCATGCTTTCGCTTCTCCGCCCTGCTGTATGCAGCAGATAAGGCGACCCTTGATAATCTGCGCGACGGTCGATGCAGGATGAAGTTTATGTTTGAAGAAAATGTCGTGGTTGTATGTGGGTTGGGATACTGCCAGGGCGCCCAGACCTAGACAGGAGAACGGTTAGGGTCCTCAGCCAAAGCCTTTGGCTCAAAAGCCTGTCCGCAAGGCAGCGGGGTGGCAGTGATGCTTCGTTTGATAGTGTCTCTTGATGTTGAATTGATTGAAAATAGTCACACTCTCCAGAAAAATCAAGCGTCAGTAGTTCAGTGCAAAAATACTCGTTTTAACTTTTCTTGGGATCGACACCCTTCGTCATAACGTTTTTATTTTTTAGTCGCATTCTCCATTCTAGAACATAAATGGGACTCATATAAGAAACTTTAACGAATCCCTTTTTATTTTTGTCAGTTTACTTTAAACTCCTTTATCATAGGATCTGTTGAAGTGTAGACAAAATTTGCTTCATGTGCAATTAAATGATCTGTAAGGTAAAACTATGGTGTCTAAGGAAGTACCTTTAAGTAACTTATAGCAAAGTACGAATTTAGAAACTGCGATGGGCTATAAAACGAAGATCCCGTTTTCAGAACGGACTGTTTTTAGCTAGTGATATATATGAAACGTTAACTAACCTATCTTTGCCTTTTTTCATTTAATTAAGACCTTAAGTAAAAGCACTAGATTGACTCTTTCTAAAATGTTAAAAATAAACAGTACTGCATCATTGATTGTTGAATGACGCGAACCCAATGATCCCAAAAATAAAACAAGGTTGGATCGCAGTAACTACGGTACTATTAAAATGTATACAGTTAAGCAAAATTGGGCAAACCTCAATTGTTCAGGGTCCCGGTATATCACCGTCAACGACAAATTACAATTTCACAACAGGAATAAAATTGCTCTTCGAGCGTGACAAAAATGGACATCAACAGTACGCCGGTACGCAGTACCGACGCTTCGCTGCCGCGCAACCACCACCGGTCGCACATGGTCTGAGGATACTGCGTGGGTCGCCCTGCCCGTACTCAGGCTCGAACCCGCGCCTCAAAATTACAAGACAAGCTCGTTACCTCTAGGCTACGGGCCGGTGAATAAGTATAGACACGATAGACGTATGAAAATATTAGCAAAAGCATTGGTCTATAACTGATGGTCGATCACAGAGTGCTGAGTTAACAACAGGCACACATACAAGTAAACAGACTGGACAGTTTGATTACCTGAACATCACTCAGAGATAGTGGTAGCTATGTAGCAACACCATGACGAGAGCGACATCATACCTAGTTAATGGGGCGTCTGGTACCGATGTGACGGAACTAAATGAGGTCAAATATCGTCAGCGAGGGAATGAAGGTGGACTACCGGAGAAGGATGTGAGTGTACAGAGAATTGAATAGTTACTAATATAAGTACATGGGAGGTGGTATGAGGGTGATCATAATATCCTGGTCTTTTGAGGACATGGTTCGGTGCAGGAGCGATCCTCGCAAGCACGATGAGAGGTCATTTGAATGATCGGAAAGCACAATCAAAGAGCCAACCGTTAGCAAGTTCCCGATGAAATTTCCAATGATGCGAGACTCCGCTACAATGATTTTTGCCAGCATCTGACACCGAGGACTTTGTTTTACCCACGATATCCTTAATCTTTTTGTAATCTATTTATGTTGTCTGTAGGGAAAATATGCCAGCTTGAATTTGTTATTTCATGACGAGGCCGAGGGCCGGACTCTTGACACCCGTGATCTGTGGATTCGGCTCAATTTCTGTCTGTCTATGTGTGGTAGGTTGTATATTGGTGCGGTAAGTCCTTTCTTTCTATGAATCGGAGATCTCGTCAGTTCGCGATTTCGACATTAAACACTTTGCGCTGTTTGACTGCCGGTGCTTGCGTAGTATTGCTCACGTCTGGTGGGAGCACCAAGTGAGTAATGCTGAAGTCCGTCGGTTGGCTTTCGGCTAGAAGCCTTCTGGTTTACTGAATCTTAATTACTTTCGTTGGCCAGGCCATGTCCTCCGTATGCCTGTTGACCGGACTTCTCTGCATGTGTTACACGCCTTGATCACAGCAATTTTGGTGAATCCGGGAGCGTTGCATAATGGCCTGAAGAAATTAACTGAGAGACTAGGCCTTAACATGGTGCGACCGTTTGTGTACCTCTGACCTGTTGAGCTATACTGGGTGGTGCCCCCAGGCCCCTTGAGATCTACTCCTACCAGCTTGGTCATTGGTTAGGAATCAGTCAAACTCCGTCTCCTTGTCCTCCAGTTTGATTGTTTGAATTGGGTTGACGTCCATTGCCACCTCCTCGCTGCCTTGCGGACAGGCTTTTGAGCTAAAACCTTTGGTTGAGGATCCTAATCGTCCTCCTCTCTAGGTCTGGACGACATACAACCATGACAATTTCCTCAAACGTTAACTACATCCTGCATCGGCCCTCGCGCAAATTATCAAGGGTCACCTTATCTGCCGGATACAGCAGGGCGGATAAGCGAAAACGTGCTGCGGCTGGCGCCTCTTTTCTTTCTTTTCCACCTGTTTATCTTGCTCTTCTCTCCAACACTCGTTACTAATTTACCTACTATGCTTCCCAGTTTAATTGACAGCAGTCGGAGTGCCACTGGAGTCGAACCATGTGCAATTACCTTCCCACAACATCATCGGACGCCTATCTGCAACAGTCCCGTACAACGTTACGCTGTCCCGTTTCCATGGCGGCGTTCAACATTCGCACCCGAAAACAAATACGTCAACAGGCTGCGCTCGCACACACGTTGGATACACTGGGTATTTACGTATGTTAATATCTGATTAATTATCCTCATGGGGCTGTTGAATTAACTGCGTCTGGCTTGCTTTCGCGTTTTGTTTTCACGCATCCGGAGACACTGATGCTGCAGCCTCTGGTCAAACTGGGGTGGGTATCGTACTCAGCTTTTTACCATCACCTTTGTCTGCGCGATTCCTAGTGATCTGAGTTCGTTTCCTGCCAGCTCCGAACCCCAGCCGAGAATCAGAAAGCAAAGCTTGAAGGCAAAAGCGTGTTGCGGAACCATCTGCCGAAACGGTTACAAGCAGTGTGAAATCAACGGGCATTTTTAAAAGTTAGCTAAAAATGTTCCGCGTAGTAGAGCAGCTACGTCAGCTGTCCTGATTGGTAGATCAGCTCCGCTAGCACACGTAGTTTGGACGCGAACATTCCTGAAACCACTTGATGCTTCTATTGTCCACCACTGGCTCAGCTTGTTTTCCCATTGAAGTAACGATTTTTCCGGGGAGAATTTACTATTCCTGACACCTCCCGTCTTGAGATGGCGGCTGCCGTGTAGGATGATAGCCTAAGGTTCACTTGCAGTTTTGCAGACGGCGTTCTCTGTCTGTCAGTCCATCTCCTGGGTTAAAGGGTTCTTGGAGTTGACTTAACTATTTGATGCATCCTTGACTGGGGCCCTCCCTGTCTGGTTTCGGTAAGTTGAAATGATCCACAAGGTGGTCGAAAGGCAGTTCGGTTGAGTTCCTCGTCTCTGACCGGCACAGCGTTGGACGTAGATGATATGCATATAGCGGACCCAGGTTTGCGATCCACTAAGCACATCGTACTTTACATCTCCGTTTACATTTGATCTCACATGGAGTCCATGCTACATGCCCTTTCCGATAGTGGCGTGCGAGCATTGAATCTCTGGGCTTAAATAAGCGTTGCCTTGCTCTATGCCGCTGCTCCATTTTCCGATTCCTTGTGTTATAATCTCACTAGATGTAACTCCAAAAATAACAATTCACTGCGCCACAAAACTTCTAGCCCAACCGAAGGAAAAAAGCAGAATGCCAATGATCTTGACAAAACAACGTATTAATCGCCGCCAACGAACACTGTAAAACTACTGCGGATCTTGGCTGTATTCATAGGTCTCTACTGACCTTCGACTTCTAGAATTGGAAGGTCAGCTGCCAAGGTTAGTGGTTCCCCATATCTTTTGCCGAGGTGTCAGGTGGCTTTTAATCACGTGCGGAAGAAGAACAATCCGGAACGTTCGAAATCGATGCGAAAATCGTTAATAATCGATTAATCGCTAAAATAGGGAATTTCAAAGGCAATTCTTACTTTCTCCCGGACAGCTCCCCTCCTGAGATCTGGTCCCAGGTATAAGACGAAAGCCTAGGATTAACTTGCAGTTTTCGGGACGGTGTTCTCTGCCTGTCGGTCCACCTCCTTGGCAGAAGCACCCGAGAACTTTGTTCCGATATCCATGTTCTGGATTCTTTGTTCGACTGTGTGCAGTCGTCCACTGCTACCTTCGGCAGGTTGAAGCTTTCCACCAGTAAATCAAACGGGAGCTCAGTAGGCCTTTCTTGTTCTGGCTGGCACAATATGGGCCGTAACTGGTTTGCATGCCGTGGCCAGACCTGTGCGCCCGCCTTCACGTCATACATGACGTTTCCGCGCTTGCTTTTGACCGTCCGTGGCGTCCATTTCGCATGGCCTTCCCGGTAGTCACCTACTAGCACCTTCTGTCCAAGCGTGAAAGATCGCTTCTTTGCTCCATGCCGCCAGTTAAACTCCTGTTCCATTCTGTGGTTTCTTTCACAAATAGAGGACTCCGAGCCCGGTCGGATGGCGTCAAAAGGCATGCGGAGCTTCCGGTTCATCATGGCCTGTGCTGGAGAGACTCCGTCTGGCGCTTGTGGATTCGGTGTTGATCGGTGGAGGAAAAGGAACCGGTCAACCACCTCCTCTATACGTCCCTCCCCTTTTGATTTGTGGAGAGCTCGCTTGAATGTATCGACAAACCTTTCTGCCTGGCCATTCGACTGTGGGTGAAACGGCGGCGAGCAAACGTGATGTACGGCGCATTGCTCGCAAAACTCCGTAAACGTTGCTGAAGTAAATTATGAGCCATTGTTAGTGACAATAGTCTGAGGACAGCCGAATCTGCTAAAGGTTTGGCGCAGTTTCGATATGGTGGCATTGGTGGTTGTGTTATCCATGAGAAATACTTCTGGCCACTTGCTGTATGAATCGACTATAATGAGGAAACTTCGGCCGTTGATCGGTCCCGTAAAGTCGACATTGATGCGGCACCACGGCTTAGCAACTATTGGCCATGAACAGAGTTCTGCTTTCGGTGGCGCTTTCAAGACATTAGCACACTTTTGGCAGTGTTTGGCTATTTCTTCTAGCTGTTTATCCAGGAAGGGCCAGTATACATAACTGCGGGCAAGCGCCTTCATCCGGTTGATTCCAGGATGCCCGGCGTGCAACTGTCGAAGAAGGCGCTTCCGAAGTGCCTTGGGGATGACCACTCTTTCCGAAAATAGTATGCAATCGTTTACAATAGCGAGTGAGTGTCTCCTCTGAAAATACTGTTGCATCTCGGCGGATGGACAGGAACGTGGCCAACTTGTTTTGTGAAACTGAGTGACCTTCTTGAGTATTGGGTCCCGAAGTGTTTCGTTTCGTACAGCTTCTGCGGTAACTGGTAGACTGTGCAATGCATCATTTACCAGAAAGTTGACGTCTGGTTCAATCTCCACCGAGGCAATGATTGTGTCTTCATGTTCTTGCTGACGAGGATCAATTAGACGTGACAGTGCATCTGCTTGGCCAACGGAAACTGTCGACTGATATTGGATCTCGAAATCATACCCCATTAAGGTAAGAGCCCAACGTTGTAGCCTGTTGGCTGTGTAGGCCTGGATGCCCTCTTTCGAACCAAAGATAGCGAGCATGGGTTTGTGATTTGTCAGAAGCTTGAAGTGGCGGCTGTATGGCATTTTGTGGAATTTCTTAACCGCGTACACTATTGCCAACGCTTCTTTCTCAATCTGGCTGTAGTTCTTCTCGGCCCTCGTAAGTGTTCCGGCGGCATGGGCGATGGCTTTTTGAGATCCATCGGTGTACGTGTGTGCAATTACTGCACCAATCCCATGGCTTGATGCATCTGTGGTTAGGACGATGTCTTTGCAGGGATCGAAATGTGTCAAAAGCAAGTTTGATGACTGCAGTGACTTGACCCGTTCGAAGGCATTCTGGTATTCTGATGTCCAGTTCCAAGGTTGTCCTTTGGCTAAGAGCTTGTTTAACGGTGCACGCAAGCGGTGCATCTCAGGCAAGGATGCGCTGTAGTGACTGATGAACCCACAAAAGGAACGCAAGGACTGTAGATCTGTGGGTGGAGGCATTTTTCTAATGGCTTCTATGTTTCCCGGATCTGGTCGACGTCCTTCTTTTTCGAGGATAAACCCGAGGTATTTGATGGTCGGCGTGATAAATGTGCATTTATCCTCACGGATCCGGAAACCGTACGACTGTATGCAACCAAGCACTTCATCCAAGCGGTTGAAGAGTTCTTCCGGTGTTCGACCCATCACTATGATATCTTCCAGATATGCAGCGGTTCCAGAAACTCCTGCTAGCATGGTGTCCATCAACTGTTGGAAGATGATTGGCGCCGTTTTCACACCAAATGGCAAGCGGTTGTACTGGAAAAGCCCACGATGAGTGTTGATCGTCAACATCCACTTGCGGCCCATGATGAGTAGTTGACGGCTGTGATGACTGCGGCATGTTCTAGTCGATCGAGCTCTTGCTCAACGGTTGACATGGCTGCATATGGTACCGGTCTTTTAGCCTTGAACACTGGTTTAGCACCTGGTCGCAAGTTCAGTGTTGCCTTGAATTTCGTACAATGGCCCAAGCCAACCTGAAAGACAGAGGCAAATTTTCGCTTCAGGGTACGTGTCATGTCTTCGACGGACTTTGATGATGGGTCTGGACTTGCTCGAACTCGGTTGCAGATCTGATTCAAGGGAACATCGAGGAGGTTCAACTTTTCAATCCAGTCGAGGCCAAGAAGATTCAAATTCGGCCGGTCTGAAATGTAGCATGTTTCCGACTTTTCCACACCTTGGAAAGCCATCTTGCAATTGAGTTCGCCCACTAAGTGTGACACATCGCCGGATGCATTATGTGCAACTTTCTGAGACTCGACCATCTTCGGCCTCTTTATGTGATTCCATGTGCGCCTGGAAATAATCGTGATGTCTGAGTCCGTGTCAAATTGCAGTTTCGTTGGGATCCCATTGATCAACACACTGATAAACCGTCGCCTCGGTTTACACTCGCTTTGGAATGCGGCAACTATGGACAGAGACTCGGCGCCGTCCTTTCGATAAGACTTCTGCACTGTCTTCGACCGGACTTGACTGCAGCATTTCTCTTTATGCCCACGCTTATGGCACGTTTGACAAATATGATGTTTGAAGGGGCAAAAGCGCGCAAAATGCCATTCGCCGCATGACCAGCATGCTGTGGGCAGTTTCTTCGTAGGCCTCTTGAAGGGTTTGCTTGCGTTGGCGGTCCTGGTCTTTTTCACGAGTTGCACGGTATCTGCTGGTGCGAGACCATTTCGTTCGACCATGGCAGTGTCGTGTGTTAGAGTGAGAAGCCATTTGCATTCGCTTACGAGGGCCTTCAGTGTCAGATCAGGATCCTGCTCCAGCTTAGCTAAACGCCGCGTTCGGATTTCAGCATCACTAGGCGATTGTAGAGCACTGACGAAAATGAGACACTTAAACTGATCGTCCGTTAAAGAGCGTAGTTTGAAACGTTCACACTCACGGTCAATCATGTCTGCGAAGGCCCTAAAGTCGTCAGATTCCTGTCTGACACTTTTCAAGCATTGATTGCGAATACTAAACAAAGATACCGACTCACCAAAAATTTCCTTCAGTTGCGACACTGCTTCGTCAAAAGTCAGATACTTCGGCTGTTCGGGCAAAATGTTGTCTATGAACCTTGAATGTTCACTTATTCCGAGCTTGCGGAGTAGCAATCTCAGGAGTCGTCCTGATGAATGAAGTCCGTCTGGAACATGTCTTCCCAGCGCTTGAACCACGCTTCAAAGGTGCATCCAGAATCCGCGTCATAATTGAATTCAGTGATCGCGTTCGTGAGAAGATCAACAGAACTCGCCTGCATGTCCTGTGTCGCTGCTCCTGTTGTCTGCAAACTCAAGCATTGTGTCAGATTTTCAATCATTTTCATTTGCGCCTTCATTTGAGCTTGCTGTTGAAAAAGCAGCTTTTGAAATTGTTCAGCGGAAAAATTCATCACATTTCCACTTTTCTCCGTCGCCATTTGTTATAATCTCACTAGACGCAACTCCAAAAATAACAATTCACTGCGCCATAAAACTCCTAGCCCAACCGAAGGAAAAAAGCAAAACGCCGATGACCTTGACAAAACAACGTATTAATCGCCGCCAACGAACACTGTACAACGCCTGCGGACCTTGGCTGTATTCATAGGTCTCTACTGACCTTCGACTTCTAGAATTGGAAGGTCAGCTGCCAAGGTTAATGGTTCCCCATATCTTTTGCCGAGGTGTCAGGTGGCTTTTAATCACGTGCGGAAGAAGAACAATCCGGAACGTTCGAAATCGATGCGAAAATCGTTAATAATCGATTAATCGCTAAAATAGGGAATTTCCAAGGCGATTCTTACTTTCTCCCGGACACCTTCCGCCGTACGTAGACTCTGGTGCTGGTCGATCTGTATGGGATGGCTTGCGGAGCTGTTTACTCCCCTCTTCTGCTGGGGATATTCCGTTTTAGGCTTGAGGCTTCAGCGTTTAACTGTTGCCCATCTGGTTTAGGAGGACAACAAGAATCCTAGGTTCTCGATTTAGTCGATCCCATGGAGCATTAGATTCGGTCGATCCGTCAGGTAGCATGTTCCAGTCTTTTCTACCCCGTTAAATGCGATTTTACAGGTGATTTCTCTAACCAAATTCAGCACTCCGCCAGATGCGTTGTGAGCCACTTTGTCAGAGTCAGCAACCTCCGGCTTCTTGATATCATTCCGGGTGTTCTTGGAAGTGATGCTTATATCAGAGCCCGTGTCAAACTGCCGCTTCGAGGCAATCCCATTCATAAGTATGGTAATGAATTGTCTGCGGGGTTTGAACTCACTCTGGAAAGCAACAACGACTGACAGAGTTTCTGCAACAGTATTTTTGGTATTATTCTTGTAACGGAACGGTTTTGTGTCCACTGGTCGAGACTGTTTGCAGAGTTCTTCATTATGGCCCCGTTTATCACACTTTTGGCAAATATGCTTATTGAATGGGCAGAATCGGGCGAAATGCCACTCACCGCATGACCAACAGGCAGTAGGCGGTCTGTTCTGTGACTTCTGAGCGGAACTGTCAGCCCTCTTTCGGTTGGAATCTGTCACTGCATGGACATATCATGGTTGTGTGGAAGATTTCTCGACCATAACGGTGTCGTGTCTCGTAGTCATCAATCGTTTGCATTCGGCCGTTACGGATTTCAGCGTCGTTTCTGGGTCGTGATCCAGCTTGGAGAGTAGTCTTGTGCGGGTCTTGTCATCCTGCGGGGACTGTAAGGCACCGATAAATATAAGACACTTGGATTTGGCATCTGCCAAAGAGCGCTGCTTGAAGAGTTCACACTCACGTTTGATCATGTCTACCAGTGCCCCATAGTCGTCTGTGTCCCGCCGGACCATTTTCAGACCCTGATAGTGAATGCTGAATAATGATGAGGATTCACCGAAAATTTCGCTGAGTTGTGACACTGCCTCGGCAAAAGTGAGATCTTTCGGCTGTTTCAGCAGTAGGTGATCAGCGAACCTCGAATGTTCATTTGTACCCAGTTTACGTAGCAGCAGCCGCACTTTCCAAGAGTCGTCCTGACGGGTGAAATCCGTTCTGGACCTATCCTCCCAGCATCTGAACCATGCATCGAAAGTGCTTCCGGAATCACGATCATAATTGAATTCAGTAATAGAATTTGAGAGGAGATCAACTGCATTTGCCTGCGTCTCACGGGAAGCTGTTTCTGACTATTGCAGACTGAGTCGCCGCGTCAAACTTTCGATCAGCATCATTAGCGCCTCCATTTGTGCCAGCTGTTGCCGTAACAGCTTTTGAAATTGTTCTGCAGTGAAATTCATTCTATTGTCACTTTTCCTCGCCGCCATTTGTTTTGGTCTACCTCTGTCTGCACGATTCCTGTTGAACTGAATTCGTTCCCTGCCAGCTCCAAACCCCAGCCGAGAATCATAAGGCAAAGCTGGGAGGCAAAAGCGTGTTGAGAACCAGCTACCGAAACGGGCACAAGTAGTGTGAAAACATCAGACATTTTTATAAATCAACCAAGGAAGGCTCACGTATCAGAGCTGCTGGGTCAGCTCTTCTGATTGGTAGATCAGTTCCGTTAGCCACTGGGAAGATCGGTGCGCACGTCGTATGGACGTAAAGCTTCCTGAAGCGAACCTTCTTGAAACCACTGGATGTTTCGGCTGTACAGCATTGTCTCAGCATTGATTTCCCATTGAATTAATCATTTTTCCGGGGAGATTTTATTCTCCCTGACACTGCTCCAATACTGAGCCATGGTTGGTTGATTGGATTCCGGTGAACAGCCGTTAGTGTACAACTCGTTTGAGGACATCGACCAAGGTTGATTCACGGAGTGGCAATAGATGCTGTTTGTTTGTGGTTGCTTCCACCGAACGCAGCTCTGATGCTGACAAGGATACGTTCTGCCATGTACACCCCGCTAACCTGTGTTACCAGTTCCGATATCAAATGTTGCAGGGGATACGAATCCACAAGTAGATCGCCCGGGCTCTTCAGAAGCTCATCTAGGTGTTAAGTATGGGCTTAACTCCGAACGGACGGACAACGGCGAGCGTCTTTCCATCGCAATGAGGCGGAACCTTACCGTTTTGCCAACGTTCCATTGAGCTACGCTGGGAGGTGCTTTTTGCACCTTCACAGTTACTCATACCGGATTGGCCAATGTTTGGAGGCCAGACAAACAGTCTCCTGGCCCTGAAGTTTGGCGGTTGGAATGAGGGTGGCTCCTTATTCCTTAAAACGGACTCCTTGTAGTCCGTTACCAATCCCGCTGCCTTGTGGTCAGGTTTTTGAACCAGTGGCTTGGTTGAGAGGCTTACTCGTTTTCCTGTCTAGGATTGGGCAACCTGACAGTATCCTGCCCACGCAATACTATGAATCGATCCTCAAACAATTTCTTGATGCTCTGTCCTCCGCAGATTATAATCGACGGCACCCCATCTGCTGCATCGTGCAGGGTGGATATGGGTTTGGATGCTACTGCTGAAGCCTTCCTGTCTTCTTATTCCCCCTCTTACGCTTTTTCACCCTTATCGATCCGTTTCATCTTCACTTTTATCCTTACGTTTACAACCTTTTAATTCCTGACCCCTACTGTGCCTTGATAGGCGTTTATCTTTGGTTACAACTCGCATGCAAACGCGATGCGTCACTCTTGCCCTATCGACAAGCCCATATCTAACCAACAGTCAAGCCCAGTTCATCGACTTCTATTTGGAACCTCCGATCCTCCTTCAGATTGGCATGCCTCAGTGTGCGCACAGTAATACAGGCAACACTTGCCCGAACATTAGAGACCCTCTTGATCGATATCTGGTGCCTATCGGAGACCTACTTACAAGACCCGAGCTCTGTTCACAATCTGCGGTCCTTTTCGGGTGACTCCAGCAGTAATTTCCCATTGCACCTATCCGGTGACGATGAAGCTTCGAGCACCGGTCAAGCTGGTGTTGACCTTGCCCTGAGTCCCCAGGCTGAAGCTGCTCTGGTTGATTGGATCCCAATCAGTAGCCGGATGTGTGCGGTCCGACTGGATGGCTCGCTCAAAACTTGGGAGTCGCGGGAGACTAATAGGTGTCTTTGTCATCGCTGCCTATGCACCCACAAAATGTAGCGATGGTTCGGTAAAAGACAACTATCATCAACTGAACGAGCTCCTTCGCCACAGAAGGAGCACGGACGCTGTAATGCTGGCTGAGGATCTGAACGCTCCGGTTGGGAAATTGTCCACTGATAAGCTGC
Source organism: Dicrocoelium dendriticum (assembly GCA_944474145.2). Lineage (NCBI taxonomy): Eukaryota > Metazoa > Platyhelminthes > Trematoda > Plagiorchiida > Dicrocoeliidae > Dicrocoelium > Dicrocoelium dendriticum. Next base: position 88,579,913 of record OX104063.1, read on the forward strand.
ATCTGGGCGAGCAATATGGTGTAAGCTCCCGTAATAATAACCTTGAGCGGTTACTTCATTTGTGTGAAGATGCCCGCTTATTTCTTGCGAGCACTAACTTCCGACACAGCACCCATCAGAAAGTGACATGACGCCCAATAGCCTCGAATCAGCCGTGAACCCAAATTGATCAGCTTGCGATCAGTTACCGCTGGAGAGGCTGCGTCCAGAACTGTCGCTCGATTTGAAGCACTTGTTTGGATCTTGCACTTGTATGTGCTGATCTGGGGGTACGTTTTGACGGACGCCCACGACAACATTGTGAGCGCATTGACACCAGCCAACTGGCGAAGCCAAGTGTTCTGAATGCGCCCTGAAGTATGCTGGTCTGCGGGTTGAGTACGCGCTCACTGAATACAGTTGTAGCTCTTTGGTCGCATGTTCACCAAGAAAATCATCATGTGGTAACTCTAGTAGCCAACTTGGAATTGGGTCTCCGCGGTCTCGGTGCTCACCGGCACATTCCGGCCGGAAGCGAACACAGTGAATCTCGCGAAGATCTGAGGGCAAAACTCCTTGCTAACCTGAAAAGAGACCGCGAATCATAGTAGCCTCATCGTGCAGCTGCCTTTGGTAACCACCGGAAGTTATTCCGTCTGATACGGGAAACGGGCAGCAGGAGACCTGGTGTTAGTGAAGCTATTTATGACGAAAGTAGACAGCCACGCTACAACTAGTCAAAATGCTTGGGACGTTGGGCTGAGCATTTTGAAAAGCAATGTAATCGGCCGGAATTGTTAGATCCTACACCACCCAGTGGTCGTCCAGCTCCCTGGGTTCTTCCTTTGGATCCGCCCTCTCGCTCAGAAGTCGAACATGAAATCGGACTGTTGAAGTTGAATATAGGACTGATGCAGTTGAATAAATTCGGGGACCATGCTCCTGTTGCTGATTTACACGAATTACTAGTGAAACTGTAGGAGCAGAAAACTGTCCCAACCTACCGGAGCCGGTCCGTTGTTGTCCTGATCTTCAAGGAAGGCTCGCGTTCAGAATGCGGCAACCATAGAGCAGTCAGTCTGATCTCTATCACCTCCAAATTGCTTCCGTCTGTCATCCTTCACAGACTAACTGGCGCCCATGAAAGCCAGGTTCATGAGGAGCAAGTCGGGTTTCGTCGAGGTCGGAGATGCATCGACCACATCTTCACCTTGCGTCAGTTGTTGGAGCACCGTCACATATATTGGCGGCCCACCGTTGTCGTGTTCCACAATATCAAAGGTGCCTTCGATTCTGTTGATCGATGTGCTCTTTGGAACTGTCTGCTAAGGAGATGTGTGCCCGACAAACATGTACGTATTATTGGAACACTTTACTTGCGTAGTTCGAGCAGAATTTGGGCTTCCAGCAAGTTGTCGCGCCACTGAATATCTCCAGAGGTGTGAGACAAGGATGCCCGCTGTCACCTTCCTTCTTCAACGTTCTTAACGATTTCATGGACGTTGCGTTCACAAGGCACGACTTAAACGGTTTGGAGCTGCTCCCAGGAGAACGACTTCTTGACTTGTAGTATGCGGACGATATAGCCCTTATCTTTGACAACTCGCAAACGTGCCAAGCTGCACTAGACAGATTAGCCTTATCTTTGCACGATAGCCAGATGTTTGTGACGGTATGTTGTCTACACAAGGTGTAGGCGCCTTGACCCGGAATGTTTGCTTAGGGCACTAAGGTTTTCAGATAAGTCCCCCTTCTCTCCCTCTTCTTATTCTTTATTTCATAGGTCCTCATGGTTGTATGGCAGCGAAGCATCAGTTCAAATGGCTGATGTACTGCTGTTGATGATGATGAGACAGATTAGCAGTGGCTGTCAGCCGTTCCGGGCTATGCTTTGCACCCGCAGAGTGCAAAACCTTCCTTCAAACTTGGAAGGAACCGTCAACTGCACTGACCCTTGGTGGGAATCGGCTAGCAATTCGTTCAAAAGTTCAATCACCTAGGTACTTGTCTCAGCGCTTACGGGATGGAAGATGAGATCACGAACCGTATAGGAAAAGCTCGAGGTGCTTTTGCTTGCCTTCGCCACCTATGGCGCCGGCGCGGCATCACTCTCGGAAGGGTAGAGTGCACAATGCAGCAGTACATTCGACCCTACTGTACGGTAGTGAAATCTGCCCCATGACTATATATATATATATATATACATATATATATATATATATATATATATATATATATATATATATATATATATATAGGCGGGAAAGCCTATGTTGGGCTGAGGCTGGTGGTGGCAAAATCTTGACAGTTGGTCTACCCACTGCTGCTACTGTTGTGCCATGGACTCATGTCCTGGACGCCTCCTCGTGGCGACCGCTGGGTGGGAGTTGGGTTATGCCCTTTTCCCTGCTAAGATCCAGAACACCAATCCGTATGAGTCAGTGAACTGACCATGTGCTAAACCCGCTACTTTTCGGGTGTACATTTTATCGAAGGCTTTGGCTGAGAACCCGACTCATTCTCCTATCAGGTGTGGACGCTCTGCCACTATCCTATTCCATCGGAGGTTAGAAAGTGGTCGATGACTTTCTTCCAATAACACCGAGCCATGAGAGACAACAGGTCTATGGGTTATAAGCTCACAGCTCGATTGGCATAGAGCACGAGCGCTACGCATTATCTCTGACGGTTGGAAGACAGCTCCGAGTGCTCAGTGGTTTGCTACTGCTCGCCTCAAGCGGGGCAGCCCCTGGTCAAATTGGTGCAAACCCGCCAAAACCCAGTTTCGTCTGGCCGTGGTCGCAGGTGTATCCTACTACGGTCACAAAACATATATGAGTCGTTCCAGTACCTCATAGGCTGCATGTGACGGACCTCAAGCAAATCCCAATCTAAATAAGACAATAAGAAGACTGGTATTGCGAGATGAAACCATTTCGTGTTATCTGCTCACTCGCAAATTAACAACATATATATGAATCACGTGACAGAAAAATCGAAGATTTGAAACTGGTCACAAGGGAAAAATTACGTAGACGCAAGAATGACAGATCAGCATCTTGATCTTAGGGTCATGAGCCCCAAGGCAGCTTCAGGGAGACTGTTAATTGTTTTTGTACACACAGGATAGGGCGATGCCGGTTAAGTGCCACCGCTTCGGCAAACCTCAACACTTTGGGGTTGTCATTTCGATAGATAACTGTAAATGTTGACCTAGGGTCAACCTGATGGCCTGATTCTAGTAGGTGTCTGGCGATCGATGAGGCCGGCAGCTTAGATATCTTTTCTCGTTCGGCTGCTTGTTGTGTCGATAGTTTGGCAATCCGTTTTGGGATATGCTCTCCAATGCGCTTACCCAAGGATCGATCTGTTCTGCCAATGTAACTACTACCGCAGTTACAAACGAATTGGTAAATGCAATGGGTTGTGGCGGAGATCGGTTGAGTAGGCTTCACTGGAGGCATAGGCAACTTTCTGGTCTCCCAAATGGGGCAGAATTTGGCGGCGTTGAATGTCCGACGAATCGCTGTATGCACACGACTTTCGAGTTGGGCGGCAACGATATCACCTTTGAAAGGTAATTGAAGGTAGACAGACAATTTGGGCACAGTAAGTACCCTCGGCCTGTTTTCCTTCAGTTGACTGTGGAATCGAATAAACGCCTCTGGATATCCGTTGACTCGTAGTGTCTGTGTGATAAACAGCAATTCCGATTCCAAACAGTCGTCAGTGCATATTCTGCGGGCTCGATTAAACAGCGTCTTGACTAAGCACCGCTTGTATTGTAAAGGGGCGAAGCTGTTGAAGTGTTCATACAATCCTGTCCATGTAGCTTTCCTGTGAACAGAACGCTTTATGGAGCCGTCTTCTCGTCTGGTCAACAACACATCCAAAAACGGAAGGCAATTGTTATCCTCCAGTTCGCAGGTAAAACGGGCGTTTGGATGTGTATTATCGAGCACATTGAGAAAAGATAGAACAGCGTCTCCACTTGGGACGATCACTAATGTGTCATCTACGTATCGCTTGTACAAACACATTTGATTGATGTGCTGCTCACATCTCATTTCAACCATCGTCATGAAGATGTCAGCCAATACCGGACCTAGCGGACTTCCCATAGCCACACCATCCACCTGTCGATACGGTTTATCTTCAAATAAGAAATGCACATTTTCAGTGCATAGTAGCAGCAAATCCCTAAGGTATTCTACGTGAATCGGTAACATTACTTTATTACTTATGATAAACTCACATAAGAAATCCACCGTTTCTCCTAATGGGATGTTAGTGAACAAAGACAGTACGTCCATTGAACACATTACCTTGTCAGCGATATTCAGGTTTTGCACACAGTCAATCAGGTCGAATGTATCCTTCACCGTATACTTTGTCATCATTCGTCTCACCGGTGTAAGCAAATCGACTAGCCAACGTGCCAACTTGTGGTATGATGAATTACACATGGATAGTACAGGTTTTAAAGGTGTGTTGGTCTTGTGGATCTTCGGTAAGCCATCTCGCAATACCAGTATTCTTATTGTCTTATTTACAATGATAAAGGGAACTCAGTGCTTTAGATCCCAATCTGTCTCTGCAATCACATTCCCGAGCTGGATCTGCTCCCCACTGCCTGGTGGATCGGGCTATTGAGCCAAAAGCTCCGGGTGGAGTCCCTCAAGCAAACCTCCAAACCACCCACTGCCTTGTGGATCAGACGATTGCGCTAAAGGCTCCGAGTGGAGTCCCTCAAGCAAACCTCCGAAGCACAACCGCCACCACACGTGCGATTGCCCACCAATGCAAGTGTATGCATGCACGCAAAGCACTCAGCATCGGGTGCTGGAACGTGCGCACACTACTGGACCGGAACTCGAGTGAGCGCCCCGAACGACGCACTGCACTGGTCGCGATTGAACTGGCTCGGTACAACATCGCTATTGCGGCGCTCTGAGACTCGGCTCGATGAGCAAGCTAAGTTGCATGAAGCTGGTGCTAGCTACACGTTCTACTGGGTGGGCAACGCCACCTCAGCACCACGTGAACATGGAGTCGGATTTGCACTATCCGATCGCCTAAATGACCAGCTGCTGAGTGAGCCGCCTGGCATCAGCGCGCGACTGATAACTGTTCCGTTAAGGCAGAGAGAAGACAGAGGTTGCGATATGTCAAAATTTCGATTGTACTCTTCAGTCGCAAACACAATACGGGCAGAAACCCACATACATGGAAAAAATAAGCAACACCAATTAAAATGTCACAGTCAAGACCATGGCAATCTGCTTGATTGCCTCAAGAGTTTCTGTGCGCATAGCACAGGTTGATAAACCTTAATTAACAACGCCTCACTAATTGCCAGCATTCTCGGGTTTTTGTTACGTACTAACACTTTGAACGCTGTCTCGGGGTTCACGTGATGACGGGTTTCCATGAAGTGCTTGGTGATAGACGGTGCTGGGCTCCAAATCATTCTCAGATCTGTCCCGTTTTGTTGCGTACTCACTTGTCCCACCACTTTGTAAATATCCAGCTACCCTCTGAGCTAACTGACGGTTAGTTCTGCCTATGTAAATGTCACCGCAGCCGCAGGTGAACTGATAAACAACGTGAAAGACCGAACTACCCGACGAGATGCACTGACGGTTACGAAGAACAACTCCTTGCGTGGTATGCCTGAGTCGCAACTGGTCTGTCGTGTAAGTGCGCGTTAGGACGGACCGGAGCTTGCTTCCGATATCATTTCCCACATGCTCCCCCTAGAACGGCACGAACAAATAAACATCCTTTTTGTCAGCCGTCATCACCTGTGTTTTCACGCTGGGAGGTCTGCTTTGTGCTTGAATAAACTTCTCAGGATATTTATTAGAAATTAAGGTCTTGCATAGAATTTATCCTACGGCTTTTAACGTTTCGTGGCTGCAAATACCTCTAGCGCGATAGCAGAAAGTTTCCACTAAGGCGCGTTTGTATACGATCTGGACGAAGCTTGAAAAATGAAGATACTGTCTATTCCAAATCAATTTGCGGTGAGTAGTGCGCTGCAACGTACCTTCAGCCCGTCTCCTAATGTGTATATCCAAAAGCGCCAGGCAATTGTGTTGTTTCACTTCATGGGATACCGACAGATTAGCGTGAATCGAATTCAGGATGGTCAGCAGCCAGGTAATGTTTTCCGCTGGTGAAGACTAAAATGTCATCCACATATCGTCTGTACAATTTCGCTTCACCAATGCTGGCAACAACTTGCCTATCAGGCCGAGGAAGATGTCGGCTAAAACTGGTCCCAGAGGGCTGCCCATAGCTACCCCGTCGACCTGTTTGTATGCGATCCCCTCAAATTCAAACCGTATGTTCTCGGTGCACAGTAGAATCATATCCTTTATATACTCCACTGGCAAGCTCACAGACATATTCTGACTCAGGATAAAATCACATAAATTATCAACCGTCTCATGTAAAGGCACGTTTGTGAATAAGGAGTCCACATATATTGAGCACATAAGCTCTGCACTCATTTTGATTGGTGTTGATTATTTTTTCCATATATATAATCCTTTGTGTGTTTCTGCTCGTATTTTGTTTGCGACTGAAGAGAACAATCCTAATGTTGGCGTATCGCAACCTCTGTCTTCTCCCTGCCTTAAGGAAATGGCTGAAGGTGACCCACTGTTTTACTCTTCTTATGACTCTTCGCCTACGGCTCGGAAGAGGTAAGTTTGCTGCTTTTATAAGCACGTACATGTGTTATCCATGTCTTATCTTGATGACACGCATTACCAATTCTTCGCTCAGCTATCTTCCGTGATACGGTATGTGCCAAGGAGTGACCGGCTGCTTCTGCCGCGTGATTTCAACGCGCGCCTTGCGTGTGAGGCATCGGTGTGGACAGATGTTATCGGTCCGCATGGCATTGGTTCAGCGAACGCGAACGGTGACTGGCTGCTCTCACTGTGTACCACTAACGGCCTGACGATCACGAACACTCAGATTTTACTGAGTGCGAGTGAGATAGCAACTTGGACGCACCCACAGAGTGGTCACGGTCACCTGCTCGACCAAGTCATTGTACGTCAGCTTGATATGCATGAAATGCGCATGACACGTGTACTGCGTAAAACTGATTGTGACGCCGCGCATAAATTGGTGCGGACCAAACTGTATATATATTTTCGTCAATCTATATATTGCAGTCCCGCCCTGAAGCGGCGTAAGTTTAACATCCTATCCCTTGATACTGTGGAGAAACCTATTGAGTTAGAGAAGGCGATGGCTGCACGCCAGTGTGATGTGGAATACATATCCACAGTAGGCGACCTGTGGCACCACATTCGCGACCAGGTGACAGCTGCTGCCGTGGCGAGCATCGGACACACAAACTGTAAGCGTTCTGATTGATTTGATGAGAACAATGCGATGACTGACGCATTGATGCGTGAGAAGAATGCAGCATTTGCTGCACATGTGGCAGACCCCAGTGACTTGGGGAAGAAGAGTCAGTTTCGCGAACTTCGACGGCGATTGACCCGAGAGCTCCGTCGCATAAAATATGCATGGTGGATGGAGAAGGCGAAGTTGATGGAATGCTACGCCGAACGCCGCCAACACAAGGAATTCTTTGACTCCTTGAAGGCGGTGTATAGACCGAGATTGGAGCAGCTGAGGACGCTGATCGACGGTAGCTCATGCGCTACCTGCACACAGACTGCAGACATAATGCGAATCTGGCGGGAAACACTTTGACTATCTCCTGAACAACCGTTCAGCGATTGACTGGTTTACATTGAACGGCCTGAAGCAAAACGATGTGAAGATGAGTCTGGCGGACACGCCGACACTGGATGAAACGCAAAGAGCACTTGCTCAGCTGCACAATGGCAAGTGTGCGGGAGCCGACGGGATCCTGCCTGAAGTATTGATACACGGCGGACCCGCGTTGGTGAGTACGCTGCACCACTTGGTGCAACGCGCGTGGATTAAGAAGGAGGTGCCTCCTGAGCCGAAGGATGCCCTTGTGCTACCACTGTACAAGAGCGAAGGGAGCAATGTTGCACAAATTCTTGTGGCATCAACTTGTTGAGTTATGTGGGCTAGATGATTGCCCGAATCCTGCTCAACCGCCTCGTCAGTCAGGTTGTGGAATCTAACGTGGCGGATGAGCAGTGTGGATTCCGTTCGGGTCGCAGCACTATAGATATGGTGTTTGCGGCTCGTCAGTTGCAGGAGAAGTGCACAGTGTACTCGCTTTTTGTTGCTTTCACCAAGGCATATAATTCAGCGAACCGCGAGGCATTGTGGCTGGTGTTGGGTGAGTTTGGTTGTCTCGCGTAAATTTATATTTTTAATTGAATCTCCGCACAGTGGTATGCGGGCGAGGGTGCAGCTGAGTGGACTGACCTCGGATGATTTTGCAGTTGTCTCTGGTGTGAAGCAAGGCTGTGTCTTACCTCCTGCCCTGTTTAATATTTATCTTCACACAATGGTGTCTTGTGCTTTTGATGCGGCTTCTGCTTACAGTGTTTGTGTGGAGCACCGTATTGATCGTGGGTTGCTGAACATCCGTCGTTTCGGTGCGAGAACTCTAGTCTGTGAGACAACTATCCGTATGTTGCTGTTTGCTGACGACTGTGCGTTGTTTGCACACAGCGCGGATGAGTATATATATTAGCAAACAGTCTATGAGATAGACATTGAGACTTTCAATACCATGGAGATTTGAATAGGAACAAGAATATGTACGACGATAGCAAAAGGTTATGAAGAATCTATATTGACTACTTTTTCCACACGGCGTTATTTCAATTCTTCTCTTTATGGAGTTACTACTTATAGAATCGGGTGTTCACACAAACTTGCATACATTGTTTCCATTGTAACCGGTTTTGTGCCATTGTTCTGGGTGTGGTAAAGTCGTCGGCGTTCTTCATCTTTGGGTCCTTAACCGGGAAGGCGTACCGGATCAGCAGTTGATTGACAGGATTTGTTGCTTTGACGCCAGGTGATCGGCTGACCACCGCACAGCCTCTTCCAATGCGGCCCTGTGCGCACAAATAGGGGGCGGCGTGGCAGTCGTTCGTCGGGCATGCACACGGCATGGCCAAACCATCTCAAATGGCGCAATCGAACAAGCTCATGGAGTGGGAGATTCGTTTTGCCAAAGACGCGTTGTCTGATATCAGCATTGTGCATCCGATGTTTTCACCATACACAGGCGATCCTCCGCAGACGGCCGTTGTCAATGGCCGAAAGCCTACGCATCTTGTCCACTCGAATCGGCAAAGCTTCGCATCCATACACAAGTATCGAGCGAACACAAGCATTGTAAACCCTACCTTATAGTAAAAGCGAGATGTCGCGACGACTTCACAGGTGTTTCAAATTAGCAAAAGCCGCTCGAGCTTTAGCGATGCGGAGAGACACCTCTTCTCCAAGTGTTCCGTCGGTGGAGACACAGCTCCTAAGGTAGACAAAACTATCCACCTGCTCGGCCAAATGTTTTGATGGCGAGCTGCGGAAGAGCAGTTTGCCAATCCTGTGTCAGTACTTTGCACTTTGAGAGTGCAAAGCACATACCATACTTGGAAGCTTCAATCACCAGTCGGTCGAAGATCAGTTGCTTCCTGTGAGAGTCGTCACCAAGCAAGGCGATATCACCAGCGTAATCTAAGCCGGATGCACGATTACCTGGAAGGAGCTCAATTCCCGAATCCTGAATGCCCTGCAGAGCTCCCGATGGGACATCTTCGATCGCACGGTTGAAAAGAAATGGAGACGTAGGGCATCTCTGTTGCACACCACGGGGTGACAGGAAAGACTGCGGAGAGCTTGCCGTAAGCTTTTACTCTGTCTGAAGTATGGAGGTATAGTACCCGAAGAATAGCGACGTACTTTTCAGGGACCCCGTTCTTTAATAAGCAATGCCATAAGGCAGGCCGGTCTACCAACTCGAATGCAGCCGAATGACCAGGAAGACGACGATGGTGGGTCTGCGTTATATGCGGCGATGTTCAAGGAGGTGAAGAAGCGTGTAAATATGATCCACGCGACCTTTACCGGGACGATAACCAGCCTGCTCCTCCCGATCGTGCGAGTTGCGAGTTCGCGACAGCCTGTGCAACATGATGAATATAAGCAGCTTGGAGGCAACTGGTACCAGGCTGCTTCCTCCATGGTTGGCATATGAAGTGCTGGAACCTTTCTTGAAGACAGGGACAATAACTGACTTCCCATGAAGTAGGGACTACTTCTTCACTCCAGATCTTCATAAATAGGGATGTTAGCTGGGTGACAATTTTCCTACTACCATATCTGAACAGTTCCGGAGGAAGCGCGCCTGAACCAGCAGACTTAAAGCGCTTCAAGTGTCTAATCTCAAGGCGAACTTCCGCTTCAGCGGGTTGTTCGAATGACAGCCCATGGCGCATTGCGGGGCGAGCTAACTACGAAAATGGACGACGGGGAAGAACTTAACTGAAATTAGAAATGTTCAGCCCATCTGTCCATGTGCCTCTGCAAGTTGGTGATTTATGACCTTTCCGTCTCACTGATAACCTCGCTGACACCAGACTTTTTATGACTACTGGACCGAATGAGCTGAAACAACCTGCAAGTATTTCCAGAGAGGGCGGCGGTTTCCATCTCCAAGGCGCGTTGAGACCACCAAGCTTCACGATCACCGCGAAGGCTCCGTTTAAGTTGGATGTTGATGGCGCCGCGAAGTTCATTGTGATCGATATGGGAGAGTTTGACGTCGGTCGAACAGCGTCAAGGAGCACTTGGAGACCCAACTGAGGGGCGATAAGTGAACTCACAAGCTGGTTGTCCAGAAGATGACATCACATTTTGCAAGAAGTTCCAGTGATCGACGTCAGTGGGAGGAGCACAAGCTAAGGCGTTTGCCAATGACTATTGGTGGCTCAGCTAAGTCGACGGATTGGCTGCTGACTTGTTCATGTCAAGCTTACAGTTCTTCCGTTTTGGAGGACCTCCAAAGTGCATGCAAAAATTCGCACAAACCAGTCCGTTATCAGAATCAAGGTAAGTAGACCAAAATGATCTGCAGTCCTGTATGCTACCTCGCCACCTGGAACTGATTGCAATGTGATCTATTTGAGATCACTCCTTCAATAGTGAAGGAGGACGTCAGATGGCAGAACGCCTCCTCGAGTGTCTGAAGCTGATGCTTGCGAGAAATAAGTCATTGTCTTCACACAGAGTAAGAAGCCTGGTCCCGTTATCGGAGCGATTCTCGTGCAGTGCGTGATGTCCACCTAGGTGAAATTCACCTGGCAGCAGGCGACCGACGCGTGCATTGAAGTCCCCGGCGAGGACGACCACATCTGCTTTGGCAGCTCTGCATAACAGCTCATTAAGTTCGGAGTAAAACTCGTCCTTGATCGATTCGTAGCTACAATCGGTGAGTGCATAGACGTAGACCACAAACAGGTTGTGCCATTCATTGCGATACCTGTTGACTTCATGAACCTTTATGTCGCACTGCACAAAATCGGCTGTTGACTGGGATCTAGTCCAGCAGTACGGTCTCGGCTTTGCTGCTTAGTGCCACACCAACGCCTGCCAAACCAGCTGCAGTCGCTTCTGCGTCGCCAGAAAGTCGCAGATGTTATCTGGCCCCTGGTTCGTCGGGGAAGTCAACTTGAACACATTGCTTGGGTCTTGCAATCTAGTTTCGGAAACGCAGCCTATATCAATAGCGAGCGAGTCCAGAGTACAAACTAGACCGGCCGGTTGTCCAATCTGCTTGAGAGTTCAAGCATTGAATCTTGCCAGCCGAAACGAGAGTCGGGGTCGAGGGATAGCCTCAGGCTGGGCTTTGTGGGGGCATAGAAACCGGTGTATGGATTATAACGGAATAATGGTTGGCGTGTGATGGGGACTTGTGAGAGTCGACAGAGAGAGGAACAAGAGCGTAAGACGAAGTAGTAGTGTGACCCATGGTTTCTGCAGCGGGCACCATACTACCCGGTTGTCCAAGCCGAAGTAAGGAGTTGTCTTCGGGGGCTCCACCCCCAGCCTTTAGCCCGATAGCCTACGCACAAGGCAGCGGGACGACTTCAGAACATTGCGTCCATTGGGAGCCGGTGACCGATTTCTCGGTTCATACTCCTTTCGTTTGGTAAGTCACCAAACAGGGCCCAATCCTCCCTATACTTTCAGTACAAGACTGTTGAAATACAATGCTTCACTGGGATGAAGCAAGGGGCAGTGATTTTATTTAATGGAGAGTCACATCCGCCACGTCGCAGCGTTCTTAGACAGACATATGTGGCTTTTTATAGGGAGAACGCTTGCCAGGTGAAAACGCACCACATCCTGGAACACTGCCGCCGAACCATTTGCTGGAACGGGGTAAACCCGAATCACCCAGCTGGCGCCACGAGGAAGTTGTTCGGCTAGCCAGCCATGGATGGGTTACTGCACATGACTTGGGCTCTCACCTCGTCAGCGACCAAATTCGGACTCACCATCTACACAAGCGAGACTTTCTTTTCCAGCTTTCTTCCGGATTGAAGTCCGTGGGCCTGCCTCAAATCCACGTTGCCGACGGAGTGTTGGAAAACGCTCCTAGATTTTGCTACCTTGGGAGCGTAATAACAACCGACCTGCAGATCACGAGCGAGCTACGCAGCCGCGTATCGAAGGCGGCTGCTGCATTTGGCATGCTGGAATGTCGTGTGTGAAACAACCACCCGCTCACTGTCGGCACGAAGTTTCTGGTACACAGGTCTATGTTGCTGTTCACTCTTCTATACGGCAGCGAAACCTGGACGCTTTATCGGAAGGTTGTCCGTTATCTGGAACGCTTCCATCAACAGTGTTTGCGTCGTATTATGCGCATCGGATGGGGTGACCGAGTTGCAGACGCGGAGATGCTCCTACGCATTGGCATGTATGCAGTGCACCGTATCGTTCTGCTAAGGTGGCTGGGGCCTATTCGCCGCATGGATTCGATCTGGATACCGAAACACCGGCTTTATAGCCAATTACGTGCAGGGAAGCGGCACGTGGGAAAACGGAACTTACTTTACCAGGACATGAGGTAAGTCTCTCACGTTCTAATGTTGATTTCAGGTCTTGCGAATCGAAGGCGGTTGATCGGCGTGCATGGCGCGTTCTGATCACCAAGGCAGTTGCCGAGATGCAAGAAAAAGCCTTCGTGTTTGCGGCGAAGAAGCGACAGGCGGCGATGGAGTGCACTCCATCGACGTCGGGCGCATGGTGCTGTAATACATGCGGTCGCGAGTGCTGCTGAGAACGTAAGCAGAACCTGCTCAGCGTTGGTAGGTATGCTGCATGCGCTTCCATTCGATTTACTAACCGCGTGCTTGCGTGCTGAGTCTATCTCAGCTGGTTGGTTTAATATCTTGTCTTAATGCTTATTCTTTTACCTCGTTTTAACGTCTATCTGAACAATCTTTTGATTTGCACACGTCGCTTAATCTGATTGTAGTGAACCGTTTTAACATTTTCGTGTTTGTGTCATTTTTAAAAATATCTTTTTCTGACATCTTGAACCTTGTTAACCAGCTTATTTCATATGCTCATTCAGCGGCGAGTTATATCAGCCTATCCGTATGCTTTATTCGATATCTATTATTTGTTATTATCGTTTCAACTGATTGGTGATTGACATTCCCGGTTTGGCTACGCTTGATGTGCATGTTGACAAGGTGCCTACCTGTTTAATACCCACTACCTCGTCTATACTGGCTCCAGGAGACAGTTTGTCGTTGCTGGAGGGGACGGGGTACACGCTCCTCTTGGCCGTGCTAGGCTCGAAGAGCGGTTTCATACACTCAGTATGGAGCGGACTACGTTCGAGCTACCACTTTGTGTGCACTTGATTCCCCAAGTACGGCATGATAGTGTTTGTTTGTGAAGGAGTGTGGGCCAGCTTCGTTGATGAAACGTGGCTCCCATCCACATGCCTCCCGGTCTTATTCCTTCGGGTTTACACTGGATATGGGGTGTGTGATTGGAGCTGTGAGTGGTGCAGCGCAAGCAACCCGGTCCAGTACAGCAACCGCGAACAACGCCCAACACGGAAGTCGATGAGCTAGTTACATTCGGCAACCGGTGCCTTCGCAGTTTGGCTCATATCTAGTGGGAACACCGTGTGAGCATTGAGCGTGTTCGACGCCTTGTGTATGGGGCAGAAACAGGAAGCGAACCGCTCAGTACCGTTATTTCATGCACCAGGTTCGGATTTCTGGGTCACTTGTTGTACATGTCTACCCACCGACTCACGATACGTGCGTTGTTTACGCGCCGCGGGTGCGGATGGGAGAAAAGTAAAGGTGGCCAATCGATGACTTGGTCAATAGGAATGTAGGCCCTTACTTCGAAGTTGGTCTCGGTTGGAGGATTTCGGTTCCCTGTATGGAGACCGAAGGATGATGAACGCGTTTGGCTGGATAGACTAGTGGACATGGCAAGGAGCCGACCTCAATGGCGTTTGTATTGTGAGTTTCTTTAACCCTCCCACTCCTGCTTAGCCTCCGCCTCCAACCACCATCTCATTCGTTAGACATAATATAACACTTTATTGCGGCACAATTTCCGGATGTTTGTTCTCCGGAGCTATGTCTGTCTGTTACTGGTGACTCAGCCAGCATGCCTCTGTTGCATGTTTTTTTTGTATTGCGCACGATTGCCTTGATGTTTTTCCACTGCAGCTAACGTGAATAGTAATAGTGATGATGCCGAGTGTCTTTCGCAACTGTGTGCGGAGCACCAGCTGTTTCTCGGTAGCACTACTTTCAGACATAGTGGGCGCTGATGTGTAGCTGGCCAGCGATGGATGCAAATAGATCACATTGCCATAACCTACTGCTGGCGTAGTTCCACCGTAGATTGTTACTCGTTATGGAGTACTTGCGTCGACTCTGATCTTGTCTTGGTACGCCGTCGCCTTTCCTTTAACTTTACCGGGACGTGCACCAAGCGTCTCCTTCGATTAGCAATTACGAAACTATCCCAGCCTTCTGTCAGCAAGCCTACCATGCTGCATTGCGTACCGAACTGCTGTCTTATCCTAATGACGTTGAGCTTTAATGGAATAGGATTTCGATCGCCGTGCGCGACACAGGACTATCTACTTGTGGTGCTGTCAATCGTCGTCACGCCAGTCATTGGTGATCTGGCGGTCGGTGAATCTATTGGAATCCAAAAGAAAACTCACGGTTGGCTCTGTGCACAATGTGGCGCGGTGGACTATTAGGCACGAACTAAAGCGGAGCCTGCGTGCTGACAAGGAAGCCTGATGGACCAGTCGGGCTCATGGAATGGAGGAGTCAGGAGTAGTAGGTAATTACCGCAAGTTCTTCCAGCTGATCTGCAACACCGGTCTTAGGAAATCAAGCGCGAGTACCCTGATACACAATAAGGAGCGCCGTATGGCTCGTTGGGTGGAACACTTCTAAGATCAGTTCAGTTTGCTCCCTGCTCCCGGACCTATTCTTACTCAGGTGATGCTGGACGAGCCATGAACGGTTAGTTTAGAGGCTCCATCGGAGGCTGTGGTCCGAAACGCGATCACAGCGCTCAATCGTTTTCGTGCTGTTGGCCCGGATTCACTGCCACTTACACTATTTAAGGATGGAGGTGAGGTCCTCTGCAAAGCACCGACCTACCTATTCGAACATACCTGGACGAGAGTGTTCCGGCTAACTGGAGCGAATCGATTATAGTGGCAATATACAAGAACGGCAGTCGCACCGACTGTGCTAACTACGGGGGTATTAGCCTAACGCCAGTTGTGACAAAATTACTGGCCTCCATTATCTTTCGTCGCCTCACTGCGGAACGGGAATCTCGGATTAAGGTAGAGCAGGCAGGTTTCCGCCCAGGACGTGGCTGTATAGAACATATATTCACTCTGCGGCAAGTGCTAGAACAGCGCCACGCATATTGCAGACCAGACAATAACTGTGTTCCTCGACTTTAAGAGTGGGTTCGATTCAGTAGATCGATGCATTCTGTTCGCAATACTTCTGCGGAAATTTGTTCCCACGAAATATATGAATACCTTGTCTGCTCTATACTCGAACACTACAGTCGGCGTCAGTCGGATAGCTTTCCGATAACAAGTGGCGTTTGTCAGGGTTTTTCCCTCATTTAATTTCGTTGTGGACTCTAACATGGAGTGTTCGCTTGCGGAATTGCACGATGTATTCCTTATGGTCTTGCCTAGTGAAAGGTTACTTGATCTTGATGATGCGGACGATATTGTCTTGCTTTTTGACGATGTTGCGGCGGCACAATCACCCTGAACAGCCTGTCTAGAGTGATTCGATTATTTGGTATGCGCTTCGCACCTTCAAAGTGCAAAGTGTTGCTGCAGGATCACCAGCCACTTGTTGCCCCCTTGACACTTGATGGCGAAGAACACGAGATGGTTGATCGATTCACTTGACTTGGCAGCTGCATCAGCAATGACGGGCGCATGAAATTGAAGTCAGTTCACGCATTGCAAAGGCCAGAACTGCCTTCTTGTACCCGCGGCATCCTTAACGACAGAAGGGTGTTTCGTTCCGTCTGGAAAGCCGTGTATACAAGGCCACAGTTTAGGCCGTTTTGCTCTGTTGGAGTGATACTTGGCCTCTTTGGTCTGAAGATCTGAGGTGTCTTCAAGTCTTTGCTCATTACTGGTGTCGGATGTTACCACCGTGTCCGCGACGATGATGGGCGTAGGCAAGTGCTATGCAATGATACCCGTACTAGTTCCTTAGATCAACGGATAAGTTGCGTTGGCTTGGGCACGTACTTCGTATGCCCGGTCACCACTTGGTCTGCTGGATGTGGTGTGGCGCAAGGCTCGAGGTGGACAGAAGTTTACTTGGCAGCGGGAAATGGAGTCACCGACGATCCAACTCAGTGCCGTTGGTCTGTCTCGGCTTCCGGGCTGGAATCCAAGTGACTCGCCTTGTGCTTGGCTGGAGACTACAGGACGTGACTTGCAGTCGGCATCATTGGCGCGTCTACTGTCGTCACCTAGTCGGATTGCCTGTTTAAAGTGTATTTGGTGTCGAGTTATCTGCGGGGTAATGGCTGATTACGAGGCGGGGCTGTGAAAGCGGTATGGAAGCTGGCTCGCTGATACCACCTTATCTTTGCAAGATAGCCAGCTGTTTGTGACGGTATGTTGTCCACACAAGGGGTAGGCGCATTGACCCTGAATGTTTTCTTAGGGCATTAATGTTTTCCGGTATGTCCCCCTTTTCTCCCTCTTATTATTGGACATTGAAGTCGCTTACGAGGCACTTCGAACCAGGCCCCTGAAGCCGCACTGATGATGTTGCCTAGTCAGGCAACGAAACGTCTGCAAAATAATTATCCAGCTCGAAGAACTGCTCAAAATCCGCACTCTTTTCATTCTTTTATTTGGGGTTATCCGTGTGCTTTGTATGGCAGCCTGATACGTTCGACTAACTCTCCCCGGTTGCGAGTGGTTTGCTGGCGCGACTCCGTATCATGTTTCGAGTCTTTTTCATACTCGATATTTGTAATCAGCAACTTTCTTTGCGGAGAAGAGTATTTCTGATGCTTTTTTTTACTCTTGTCTTTTCATTGCAACTTGCCTGTTTTGTGTGGAAATCATGTACACATCTCTTTTCGGCCGGTTTTCCCCATCTGCCTGTTTTGGTGTGTATGTTTATCCTGTATATTTTCCATCTCCTTTCAGCTTACTGCGTACCGCATGGATGACTGGTCGCGACTGCTGATTTTGTACGGAAGCCAGACGGGTCAAAGTAAATCTCTCGCAGAACGTCTGGTTATGCAAGCGAGAAGTTTATTTGATATCCCCTTCCATGTATCATCCAAAGAGACACGTAAGGCTTCTTTAGGGATTAATTTGCAGCCGCTGGACTCCTACTTACCCCTGTCTCGCCTTTCCAAAGAAACCGGGATAGTCATCTTCATATGCTCAACTACAGGTTATGGTGTGCCCCCGGACAATATGCGCATTTTTTGGCGCCGAATTATGAATAAGAACTTGCCTGTCGGGCATGCTCTGTCATCCAACGTTCGTTTTGCCGTCCTTGGACTCGGAGACTCATCCTATCCGAAATTCAACATAGTTGCCAAAAAACTCTATCGACGCCTTGTCCAGTTAGGGGCTTCTCCATTGCATATAGTTGATCCCTTCAGTGAAGATCGTACTGATCCCGGTCTGGGGTTAGCTGACGAAGAAGCCGACCTTGGAGTGAACACTTTGTTGCAGTGGTGGATACCTCAGTTGTGGACTATCGTTTCCAAGATTTTTCGAGTTTCTTTTGTCCCAGGTATTCCCGTGCCTTTATCCCTCCCTTTTCTTGAAAGTCCCTCTTTTATCTCCAGTTTCTGGCCTATCTTTACCGTCAAGGTTTGTGAGAACTCACCGAATCGTATCGTAAATAACATGATTGATTCTGTTGGCTCATCTATCGAAGCATGTACCCTGCGCTCCGGTTCGGTCCTTTCTCCACAGATACAGACCTTACAGATTGTCGAAAACGTTCGTGTCACAGCCAACGATCATTTTCAAGATACTCGTCTAATTACACTCTGTGTAAGTTGTTTTGCATAATATTAATTAGTATAGCGTCAGACACGCCTCACTTCCCAACACTATACCTTGCCCGACTTTCTCATGCAACAGCTCCATAACTAGTCGATTTACCCTGTGTACGAGCGTTGTACTTTTTGTGGGAACTGGAATGCACGTGCCTGACTTACACAGTTACATTTTTTCTGTTGGACTGCTGACATTTGTTACATTCCACTATTTTTTGTACGTCCTGAACCCTCATACTTTTTATACTTGATGAAAGTGACCAGATGCGTCTTCACTTTTACAGACAACGATTCTCAGTAACTTGTCAACTATCTAGACACGATCATTGAGTTATTCAACGGTTTTGCTCTTTCACATCTCCGCCTCACCTTTGACGCGCCATTTGCCCGGCACTTCACTTATTAGGAACTAAGTATGCTATTGGTATCCATTCTATCTTATTATATTATTATTATTATTATTCAACACTTGACCAATGTACAATTGGCAGTGCCACAACACCTAGTTAACAACAACAAAAAACGGGTAGTCAGTGAAAGAATTTAGAAAGTTTGGAATGTTAATGTGTTGTGTGGGCAGAGCTTCTCGGTTGACCAGGCCGAGGAAGTAGGTTAATGGACCACACTCCGAGCCTTTGGTCTTAAGACCTAACCCGTAAGGCAGCGGGGCGATTAACGAAGACCGTTGACATCCGAGTGGCTCCTTCGCCTTCTTTGTGTTCAGTGCCAGTCCACAGTGAAGCCGGTAGCCAGCAAAGTTGTTCAACCGCTCTCCGTTTTCCACTCACCTCTGGTTACATAAGTGAGTGGTCATTGACTCTATAGCCGGCCACGTTGGCTTTGACACATCGCCGTACGAGCTCTTGTGGTATTTGTTGGGGAACCAGGTGACCAGCACTCCCAACGCTGAGGCGCTGCCACTGATTGTCCGCGACTGCTTATTCATCTCGCCTACAAGGCAAACGAGACTTATTCGAAGTTACCTCCACAGGGAAGGCATTCCCCAATCCGCAACCTGGGGACGCACTGATAGCGTACAGCTCCGCCACGGATGGTATCCATTCTTGACGTATATGGGACAGCTAGCCTCCATTAGTATTTCCTCATGGTTGCACACTTTCATCACATTCCTTGGTTTCCGTTTCTTTTAAAGATATTCGCGGTGCGTGCATCGGGTCTGTCCCAACTCATTTCAGCTCAGTGAAACTACTACGATCCCGACATCAAACTGCTGTGGTTCCGGTAATCATTACTACGGTCATCAAGCTAATACTAACTAATGTTTAGGAAAATGAGAGAACGCAATCTGATTACAAAGAAACATAAAAATGAGTGGAAGTAACAGGATTGGAATGCTAGCAGTTGGGCGCAGGAATCTGAATACAGAAACGTTTTTGACTGGGCAACTGCTTTATTCCGAGTCAACCCTCTAACTGTTAATGTAGCATATCCATAGACCCCATCCACAAAGAAGCCCACATCATTCTGCACAAATTACTAAGTCGGTTTCTTCATCGTCGACTGTCCACCTCGTTATTTCGTCCAACTACTTGCGACGACAGCATTTAATGCACGTCGAGAAAGACGGTCAATGAACATACGAATGACATGACCTAATCAAACTAGGCCATTGCAATCCGGTAACCCTCCTGCGCAGCATCGTAGTAGCCAAGCTGCCATATTCAGCGTTCCTTAATTTATGCCTGCATCAGGTATGAGCAATAATCCGTGAGACGTGACATCTACTTAAGTCAAAGTAGGCTTTCTGCACCCGAATAGGTGCATTTTCATTAAAGCGCCAACATTTCAAATCTTTCACATCGTCGTCAACCCAACCTAAGCTTATGTTCCACCGCATCCGTACACTGCAGAAAATTAGTAAAGCCACAACCGCTATGCTGATACGTGAAATAAACTCAGTAATGTGATGATCAGCTATATGACCACCTACATCCAGTGGCTGTTAAGTAAGGTCTGCAACCGGTGATACGTAGACCAAGCTCTGCAACAATAGCTAGCATTTTGATGGTGGGATGCCCATGCCGAAGCGGGAATAACCGCACTTGAGATTTCAGAAACGTTGGAAAACAACCGGTTGGGAAACAGTCTCAGGTTCGATGCCTACTAACTCTATCTGATGAGATCTAATAACATCGAATCGCGTCATAGTAGTGCAGTGTTTTCCGGCGGGCAGCACGTAATTTCTATTTCTTTCAAAAGTAGGTTGCGCTACAAGGAAAACTAACATAGTCGGTTATCCGCTGATGTACCTCCGATACAATGTTTGACCAAAAGCAAACATATGGTCAGTACACCTTCTAGGATGATGAAAGCCATCATGTCTCCCTGATTCAGGTGAGACATCGACACGTGAGATGTCACGTAATGATAATTGAGTATATGAAAGCAATGGAAATAAGGCCTATGAACAGATAGCTTGTGCACTAATTTCAGTCACGTGTTTTGCAATGAGAACTACTGGCAGCCGTCAGACTACGTCGTGCAACATCGTATTTAATGGCAGATCTGCCTGACACTAATGCAACGCCGTCATCTTTCAGCAAAGATAGAGACAGATCGTCAGGTCCACGAAGTTTGCTACCTTTCAACAGTTTACATCGAACTTCTGCCAAAATGGGAGGCGTGACACCAGTCCCCGATGCATGCACATCTAATTGACTGCTCAAGAATGCACCACCCGAAGAACAAGGATACGCAGTTGAGAAGGAGTATATCGACAGTCTTTGTCAGCTGTTGTCGAACGAACTAAGCTCTTTCTCGGACCTTGTTGCAGTTCCCAGCTGCTCGCAATCGCCTTAGCTCTCTTCCTCCGACGGGCCGTTGACATAAATCAGCACCTCGATCAATTCTGGGAATCGTACTCAGACATCCTTTTAGGGTGTTACGATTACTCTGAAGTTGAAAACCAACGGTACCAATGTATTTGCCTAAATAAACCTGATCGAGGCTAGACAAATCCATTCGAAATTCGGCCACATGAAGTTCAATGAGCACACTCTTTCGAAACCCTTCGGAACACGCTGGAGACGTTTCCAAGCGGCATTCTCATTTGCCAGTGACAGGTAACGATCTAATTCATTTTGCCACTGTTTATTTGTGCACTGTGGATTCAGGTCACGAATGAGGAACCCACAAATTAAGCTTGTCGCTGAGGCCGGATGAGTAAGCCCCACGGGTTTATGCAGCAGTGCGTGATCGGAATCAGGGCATCTACTCCAAGTTGACCGACAACCTGGAACTGATGTCTGCTGTGTGTAACTGATAGTAATATCAGCGTTTTGCGTTCAGTTTATTATGGAGCTCGCTGACTGCCATGTGATGTGTTCGCCGGAAGGCAGTGTTATAAAGGCAAAGGTTGTCGTCAGCGACTAGTTTCGGAAATTGGTCGGCATTAGCTTCTTTGCGTGTGTGGACATTCAAACGGGCACCCTGGGCGTTGTTCTGAGTCTGGTGGGAAATCATGACAGAATTCATCTCGCCAGCGGTAATTACGTTGTCCATCGGAAAGATGTTAATGGAATTCGCGTTGGACGTTCTGCGAGCTGTTTTCGGTTGGTGTGTGAACCGAAACGATAGAATGCTCCTTGTTTTCAAATTAGGAGATCCGGAGTAGGACACCACACATGTGGTTGGCTGCTGTGATTCGCTGGACCAGAATGCCTTCAGAATGTTGCTGGTAGCAATGGTGAGTCCATGACTCGTTGACGGAGTATCATCGGAGACACAAAGAGTGCAACCAATATTTCCGCGAGGTTGCCGTCTTGTGTGCGTGTTCGGGAGTCTCAGTTACCATCGATTTCAAGTGAGCTGGGGATGAATGTTATCGTTATTGGTTGGCCGATTTGACCTAGCGGGGAAAGTTGAATGAGTGAAATGAAGTGGGGCTACTCAATCCAGAGGATGAGGAGATGTTTCACGAGCATGAGCTGCAAAGTCCTTGACTTAAAAGGAATGTAAATAATTTTTGTGATTGGCTTGTTTTTGTGGGTATAATGGACACTGCTTACTCATTATTTTCGAGCTCTTGTCCGAGCTCCCCTGCCTCTCGCATTTTGTTTTAAGATCCTGTGCATGAAGGTAGTTGGGTAAATGAGGTACGCTTGGGGATCTGCACCTGCGTCGTTTACACGCTAATCTGATCCGCAGTCCATTTGTGAACAATCTCACTTGGATCTGCCACATATTCTGTTGGCTCAAAGCCATTCGCGTTTATTTTTAGATCACGACCATCTGCAAGCCAGTTTCGCCACCTCAGGCGTAATCTAACTTGAGGTGGACTGTGTCAATCCATTGAGAAAAGGTAGCGAACTCATATCACCTAGCGGCAGCACATGGCACTCCTATGTCACGCAAATGGAAACTGAGCTTATGACTCATATGATGTGTACTGTCATTGATAATGTTTGAAAGAAGTGGTGCATGGATGTCTCACCCACCTACGATGAGGAGGGCACCATGACTGAGTTCGTCTAGCTGTTGTTGGTTGATTGGTCCGCTATGCGTAGATCATCGAACAAGCAAACGATCTGTGCTAAACGGATCCCTCACTCCAGCTCAGGCTATGTCAACCTGATGCCTCCAAACCCGGACGAAACCGCGACCGTGGTGTGCCAGTATTGGGAGGAGCAACACCGAAATATTTCCATTTCGGATACGGTCCTTGCGATTGTAATATCCGAGGTCTACTTCAAAGTGAACCTACGTCTCAATGGAGATTGCGTGTCGAAATCCAACCACACGGCGGGTTCCCCAAGTCCAACTTCGAATTCCTTTCCGCTGTGCCAAGCGTTACTCGCTGATCTCAGTGGCATGGCGTTCAGATCGTCAGCTGTGAGGAGCAACACCGAAAGATTTCCAATTTGCTACGTGTTTCTATATCCAGTACTTTGTGAGCACCCTTCGATATTCATCTATCCACAGTAGAATATACAGTGAGGCGTGACAGTGCCTTGTTATTTGTGCTCGCACTGAGAATGTGTGAACATTGTCATAGCCCAATGGTTCTCTGGTGAGCGGACCATTCATTTGGCACTATCCATACCATTGAACTTTGGAGCTCACTGGTTTACTTATCGGGCATGGATTTATCGGTTTCGTGTCCAGAACTGTTCACGAGTAACTCAAAGCTGATGCTCGATTTACTGTATGGCTGGTTATAGGGTTTGGGGCATATTACCCACATCAGTGATGTGACATAATCCTTCATGATGCAGTCTCGAAGTCATTGGTGCGCTTACAGTTATCTCTTGCATTCCCACTGACTGTTCCTCTGTTTATGGCCACAGTAGCCACAGCTTCAGCAGCTGGACCCTCCACACTTCGATCTCATCGCCAGGAGACTGGACCTAAACCTCGTGCAACAGTTTGTATGCCTTTATCATACATTTAGCTATCTCCCTCGCTCGACCCTGGGTTGATACTGAAACTCATGTTCTCTTAAAATGATAGCCACTGGTAACAACAGTTTGCTTTTCGATTAGCGCTGACCTGAAGCTCCACGATTTGCGTTTGACATGAGCGTGGTACACATCACTGTTATTCATTGCTTTGCTACCACTCACTTCACATCAGACAGATTATCAGGGTGCAATTTAACCGAAATCTGCTTGCAGTTGGTCTCATTCGAAAATGATGCATGTGCTAATCTGACCGTTCCAAGATTGCGTTAGTCTTCCGCAATCAGACACAGCTGGTGCATGGCTCAGCAGAAAGTGATATCGGAAACTCGGATTCCTGACTCATAAGACGATACCTGCGATTATTGTGATCGTTGCTCGTCGCACGAATGGACACTGGCTGTTTGTCGGACTCCGAACAACACTTAGGATGTCATTCCAGTGTTTTTAATTGTCTTACTCGTAGTGGATGTGGGTTTCTTCTTGTTTGTGCTGACCACAACGTTAATGCTAGCATCATCCTTTTTCAACACAAACGTTCGAATGGCATCAAATGAAGCTTATCGAACCTGACGTAACCCAGAATCCAGGGTGAGCGTATTGCCGTCCGTTACAGATGTGGTGTCGGCGCAAGATTGTATTTCGATTAACCACTTATCACGCCTCTATATTACCCGCTCCTTCAATCTCACCCGGTGGCTCACTTTCGATTGTTCGTACACTTTGCCTCCATTTAGTGCTTTTGAGTCAGCAATGTCGAGGTGTGTTGATTTAATATGTAATGAGCTAACCGATGCCCCTTGGAATCACTTGCAACATATTATTAAGTAGACTGACATTACTTCTGTTCGGCTCGGGGTCTCATGCTTGTGGATTAATTTCTGAATCTCAGATTGGCTGGATTGAGTCATAAAGCTGTATTCTTTGGACCACATTTTCAGCAGCCGCAATGACTTGAAGCGCCATCTGGCTAGGGCTGGTCGGAAATGTTGAATGACAAAGGTCTACAAGAAACGTCATTACCATTTGGAACATACAACTATCCTTCCGAATCATTCGAAGCACGCTTTTACCTTTTCTTATGATGAATGTATTCTTAGACGAGTTTGCAACTGATCCTTCTCAATATCACCGGCTTGAATTCTGGACAGTATGTTTTAAAGATCGTTTGTTGCCATCGTATCATGGTTGCAATCACAGAACCAGGAGAAATCGGTCAACGTCATTTAGATTGACTTCATTAAAGTGTTTGCCAAAGTGACCCGTGAGGTTCTCCTCCACAGTCTGAGGGTGTGCGGTGTTGGCTGCTGGCTGCACCAATGGATCAGAAATTTCCTTGTCGGTCGGAAATGGAGGGACTAGGTCGACAACCATCTAATCGACTGGTATCCCTCGTTGTTGACAGATGACTTGAAGGTGTGGAAAGTAATCATTGCACCCGGTGGTTTTGACCTGCTTTGGCATGATCTTGACTGCCTCTCTATATGGCCCTCAGAAGTCAACTCGTTATTAATGAGTCTGGGTAAGGATTGTCACGGTTGAGTGCACCTTGTGGCCAGTTAGGCGTTGCGTCCCGCGTTTTTTTGTGAAAGACCACCTTGTACTTTCACGCTGCGACTAAAAATCCATGACTGGTGTGCCAGTGTTGGGAAGAGCAACATCCATCTATTTCCATCCCAGATACGGTCCTCAAGATCGGAATGACCGAGGTTTACCTCAAAATGAACCGAGGTCTCTATAGAGGTTGCGAGTCGCAACCCAACCACACAGCGTGTTCCCTAAATTCTGCTTTGAATCTTCCAGCATAGCTGAACATCGTTAGCGACCGCTGGTTATTAATCTAACTGTTTAACAATACACGGGACTCCCAACAAGTGCTTTCCGACTGGGGATTAACGACTGTTACCCCGATCTTTATATTTAGCATGCGCTGTGTGATAGTCTTCGAGATATGACTCCATAACTTTGAAAGTTTTTGTACTATTGATAGCTGAAGCTTGTTCATTTATTGTGGTTTTCGCCGAACTGCGGGACTTGATTGCATACGTGTAATCACCATCCCAGGGGACGTCATCAATGCAGGACTGACAGCAGTCTCGTAACGTTGGCTAGTTCAAGGTATACCTTGGGTTTGCACAAATCCGATTGTAACAACCGGCTGCAGTTTGTCTCAGCTACTGCAAGTGCACAGAGAAGTTTGGTTTTCAGGGTGCAAGGGAGAGAACCTGTTGTTAACAACACGGGCACGACTTAAGTCTACTTGACCCCCCGTTTTGACTCACTTTGTCCATACCTGGCATCATTTAGACTTAGACCGTACCTTTCCTGTTAACCACAGGTTCTCTCTGTTGAAACCGAAAAGCCTACCTCTCCGTGCGCTTGCAATAGCCGAGTAAATCTACAGGTGGTTATTACAACCGCATTTGTGCTCGCAGAGGAAGCTGATCTAAGCTCTGCAGCTAACTTGTCCAGGGAAAGCGGATGCTGCTGAGGCCAGTTGCACAGGATCTACAATAGCTAATGTCGTAGCTTAGGTTGACTATCGATTCGCGCATCTGACCGACACGTGATCCACTTCATCCAGACTAACCTGATCAGTTTCACTGAAAACACTGTTTCCCAGCTTATTCTGTTGTTTTCCGAACTGGGTGTTTTATTTGCATATGGTTCGATATGAACTTATCGATGCAATGTCCTGCCTGGCCTTATAAAGAAACGTCTGTAGCTAAGGGACATAGTTGGAAGCACAACTCGACACTCTATCCCACACTCCGACCTACGGTTATTTTCTAGCCGGTTGAAAAATCCAATTCTACTTGGCTAAACGCCGAAAGCCGATCTTAAATCTCTGGTTCCTACTGGAAACTAATACATTCAGTTAGTGAACTCGAGTTCTAAATGTTGGCTAGTTACATTGGAGATCGATCCGCAGCTTCTTTACTCAGTGTTTAGCGATTGATTCAGCCGCTCGTTCACAGATATCATGAAACCATGTCAAGCTTTAACCTGAAAGCTAAACTTTCAGCAAGCCTACGACACATGCCACTCGTTTCATTAAATGTTCCATTCGACCAGGATGAAGACCGATCTTTATCAACTCACCTTATCCTTTTATGGTGTCATGCAAGGAATTTATGTCACAGACAACATCCACTACTGTAGCAAAGCATTAACATAGGAACTACGCCGTTAGCTTTCTTGACCTAATTAATGACCCTTTTTTAATACTTCTGCTGTTTGCACTAGACGCGTACGCTAAGCGGTTCTCTTAATGTCTCTTTCGTTCGCGTTGTTCCCAGTGGTGTCTTTTATTTAAGCATTTGGAGGGGAATAAGATGGAAGAGCCCGGTGTACTCATTTTGGTTATCACGTCTGATATGAGCACATTTATAGTCACTTTCATTGCATCAAATTAACTTTCTTTTAGCCTGAACAAAAAGACGTCCAGTTTCAACCAGGCAACGTCCTCTTCATCCAGCCCAAAAATGATCCCCGTGATGCAGCTGCACTACTCTCAGTCACCCGTACAGATCCCACTATTCACATTACTGTTTGTGAACGCGATGTGAACTTCCCAGCGCCTCATCACGCTACTTCGCGCATATTCGGTGGACAGACTGGAACGACCGCAGCATGGTACGCGACTCATTATTTCGACCTAACTGCGGTACCTAAATCAGCGTTCTTCGCCAATCTTGCGGCAGTCGCTCACATAGCTTTGCATCAATCCAACCCGGTGTGTGATATGAACCGACTTAAACTTGAGTATGAGCGCTTACTTGAACTTGGTTCACCTTCCTCAGCCAGCATGATGGATGATCTGCACGATTATGTTACCAGACCGCGTCGGAACATCCTGGAGGTTTTGTCCGACTTTCCAACCACCTCGAGCTTTCTACACTGTTCTCGATGGTTTGATGTGCTACCTGGACCAGTTCGCGCTCGACCATACTCCATAGCATCGAACCCACCGAAGATCCAGCTCCTCGTTGCCGTGGTCGATTACGAAACACGTTTGTCCACTCGCCGTCGCGGGTTAGCTTCAAGCTACCTTGCCTCATTATGTCCAGGTGATCAAATAGTTGGCTGGATTGCATCTGATGTTGCTGGATGCTTCAACTTCACCTTTCTGCTGAAACCTGCACCACCTCCATGCATACTTGTTGCACCGGGTACCGGTATTGCTCCCTTTCGCTGCTTTTTACACTACCAGTCTCAAATTGTTCCAAATCATCCACAAAATATTTTGGTTTTTGGTTGCCGATATTCAATGAAAGATTTTTATTTCTCTTCTGAGTGGGCACAGATGCAATCTACTGGCGAGTTGACGTTGCTTACCGCGTTCTCACGTGAGGCTTGCCCGACGACACAGCAACAGGGTCAGCATAATTCACAAAGCCGCATTTATGTGCAACATCGGTTACGTGAGCATGCCAATCTCGTTTGGCGCGTACTTTCTCATCCCAATGTTCACATCTTTGTAGTAGGCACCACCAAATCCATGCCAACGGAGGTCAGAGAGGCCATTGTCTTTGTCTGTGAACATGGTGGCGCACTTTCCTTGGATGAGGCCGAGGCGTTTGTCGCTCGCATTGAATGCAGTGGACGTCTCCAAGTTGAATCTTGGGCTTGAAGCATCTGCATCTAGTTTTTCCGGATCACTGGATGCTATCAATAGAATATGGCATTTATCTCCATATCTTTTGCAATCATGTATCTATACTGCTTTCAGATTAAGGCGCTTTTCTCAATTCCCGTGCACATGATTCTTCCGCCGTTTTTGGCACGTTTGTCGTATTTTCTGTTTTTGCTTACAGTAATGCGTTACTTCAGATTAACCTGGCCTCAGCTTTTCAATCAACTACTCCACTTTTCTTGAATCGTCTCCCCCAAGAATGCTACTTTTATTAATACTGAAAAAGTAAGAGTAGTTCTGTAATAACAGGCAAAGTTGCATTTGCGGGATGGAGTGGTTGAATAAAAATTAATAGAATGAATACAGGTGTACTGCTGGCAGCCTTACCGTGCCCTGTCTGGTAGGCAATCAAACAATTTATCTGACCGATCCTGAGCTCCTCATCCAGGAAGGCAAAATATACCAACTGTCTAAGCTTTCCCATGGTTTTCTTGCTCCTTTGCCGCGTCATCGACTGAAACCCACAGGCTTTTACTCAACTAACTCAGCAATATCGTCAGCATTTTGTACTAGTGCTTAGCTTCTACCACTCACTTGAGTCTGCTGCGTCGTTTTCAACCCTCAAACTTGTTGCGTTCTAAATTGTTGCTGCAAACCGGAAAATGGTCAAATGTGTCATATCTGATTTCAGCAACCGGTTTGTCTGTAGGTTTTGCGCGCTTTGTAGGGGGCGAATTTACAGCCTTTGCAGTTGTTGTTGTTGTTGTTAGAGCATTGCTAGATTCTGTGACTGATGTAGATTTGCTTGGTCTTCCCACGGGTCTGCACTGACTCAATGTCGTCTAGTGTGTTTTCATTAGTTAGCTACATCGCTTCTGAAATAGAGAAGATCCGAGATTTAATTCTGGCTGTACCATTTATAATTTCAGTGTCTCCATATTTCAGCTATGAATTTGCAAGTACGAAGTCCACAAAGTAAAAATATCATTCGTACCATCCCTTTCCTTGTTTTAGCCTTAATTCTGTACAAGGAAATATGAAAACCCAGCTTATCCACGCTTCCCATGTTTTAATTGTAAACTTTGACAGAATTTGGACTATTTATTTGAATGAATTCTTTTCTGCTATCACTCTACCGACGTACACTGTCCATATCTTCAATGCCCACAAAATTAAACGCAGGAGTAACCGCTCCGTTGTTCATCCACTTGACTACACAGATGTCTCCATCTGTTGATACCTTGCAGTCAGAAGATCCTCGGCCATTCTTGCGAAGATCTTTATCGGATTTCATCGGACATCCCATTACACGGTTAAATTTCACAATACTTAGCGAGTGAATACTTAGCATTCTCAGTTCCCTGATAAGATTCATCCCAGTGAAGTAGTTGTCAATGCAAAACTTTTAATATTTTTGTCGAGGGATACTTTCTGACAATCTAAGAACCAATGGTGCACCAAGATCCACATGTTTCGTATCTGCTAGGACACCTGATCCTGCGCCTTGATAAAGTTCGCAGTTGATAACCCTTCCTGATTTGCCACATATGATAAAATTCTTTGCCCCCACTGAGCTTGGTTTACTTTTAATGTATTGTTTTTCAGGTATTCTTCCGGTAAATGCTATTATTTGCACATCAACTGCATTGAACTCTTCTCGGGTTAGCTACAGGCAACGAGCGCGCAGTGCTGTGATAAGTGGCTCCAACTTCAGAATTTAATTTTTCTCTGCGATGGATTTTTCGCAGCGCTAATGTGGATGGTATTTCGCATTTGCAAGTACCAGTTCATCGTCACTAAGTCTGCGATTGCATTCACTTGTGGCCCTTTGCCAATACATACGGATCTTTGAAAAGCCAACCTTAACTATCACAATGGATATACCGAAAGGCTTGCGCGTTTCAGCAGCCGTTGTACCGAAACTCTTCCCGGTTTTAATCATGTGATAAATGTTTACCTGTTCTGCAATCTTGTTAGAAATTTCGGGTCTCAAGTATTCTAGGAAGTATTCTTATGGTAAAGTGAGAAGCCATCACCCAAACTGAAATCTTCATGCCAACTTATGTTTCCTGGGTCAAATCCATCCCTAGCCGATCGCCATTTCATGCTAGCTTTCTTTGACGTCAAACTTACTGTGCCTTACTTTTGGTTAGCATAACTCCTGGATTGTTCAAGATTTTCTTCTTCACCGTCATCCATTATATTTCTATCATCATTCTCACCACATCAGGTCCGGCAGGATATAAGCTCTCACCCTCAGAATAATCAAAAAAGGTTGAATCTATATCACATTCATTCAAACGTTGCAGCAAATCATCCATTGTCAAACGCATTCCTGTGTCAGCTGAAATATAATTAAAAGAATGTTGAATTCCTAATTATTTATAATTTTTTAGCCTGCAGCATAATGTAACATGGCGGAAATGTTAAGCAATGGATAAAATAATACTATGAAACATTAAAAAATGCACCCAGAATCATATAAAACATCCATATGCAACACTTCGCTACGATGCTCGGATATTCAAACATTCACTCCATTCGGTCACAATGCGTATATTTTTACACATCAGTTCTGAAAAATTTATTCACTGAATAATGTTCTATTCTTCGAAAGAATAACAGTACCGAATGATTAAGAATGAAGTTTACTAATCCTGCGTACTAAGCATCTTCTCTTAAAAATAGATAATATTAGCAAGACAGACAATGAAACCCACCAACCAAATGGTATCTTTTTTCTCTGAGATGCTTCTTTTAAATTACAATTACTGAATAGGTGTAGAAACCAACCAAAATGTTCTGAAAATAGACATTTATACCTGTTTACACACGTGAATCAAAATTTCACCGGCTCAATAATAATGGTCTGAAATCAATTCGTATGCGGGTGTACATTTGTACACATTGTGTACGAAGGGGTTAAATTCAATTCCGCTGTTGTACCAACGAATATATCCTCGGGCTTTACTTCGTCAGGTAAGCGAAATAGAGCTTTCCTCAGTAAGCGCTGATTCGGCAGACATAATACCTGTCCGAACCACCGCAACCTTGTTTGCCGACTCACCGAATCGCTTGATCATCGCTACCAACTACTCATCATCTGCTTGTCTCCACGTCTCGCGCACTCCACTGTCATCTGACATCGGTAGCACGGCATGCGACAACCACCAGAGAAGTGAAGGCGTTTCAGATCGAAGAGGACATACCTCACATCCTAGTAGCACAGCTCAATATGATCTTGTATATGCCATTATTGAGACCATCAAAACATAGCTCAGGCAGTAACTACGTCACAAAGTCGTGGATGTAGTTCTAACAATTATACTATATAAAATAGCTTCATGAGTTGCAAACGCAAATCAGCCGATGCGGTTGCCAAGGTCCGTGAAACGATAAACTAACTCCTGCGAAAGAGCTAGTAACTAGTTGATGATCCTTCTACATTACTTTAAAAGGAGGACTTATGGATTCAGAGGGACGGAACCACTCGTCTTTGTTTGTCTAGGGCCAACTACGCCTTATCGCAGTTGCCAAATAACGGGACAGCGTTGTTCAGGCAAAAGAGATTAACTTGTCTTTCACTCCAACAGGATGTCTGCAGCTATCTGGTGAGACTGCACAAGGGACACTTCATGATGTAATCCGCGACAAAATAGAGGTGTAGTGGGAAAGTAGATAGACCTTGATGAGCACCAATTGCAATCGTTGCCGACACTAATGTGACTTGTAATGGAATGCTAAGTAGCCAAATATTCACGTTTCCCGTATCCTACTTATTGCTTTGGTGTGTCCGTCTCAACTATCTACTAGATTGTGTTGCTTTGACACCCTTCACGTGTCTTAATAGTTAACGTACATTGCCGAATATAAGCCCATCCATAGATAGGCAGATGGTATAACTTGCAACATCAAATTCGTAAGTCCTTCTATTAGCTGACCCCTCAAAACCCAGCAAAAAGCGAAACTAATTTGTTTCTCCGCGAATTGCGCATCATCATTAGCTACTCTCATTTGAATGTGTTTAAGCGAAGTCTGCTCTACTATTGATCAGTTGTGGTGTCCATAATGTGTTATAATCGCCGTTACTGGAGTTTAGAGCCGTCAGAACAAAGATTTTCATCGCACGCGCGTCACATGCAACAGGCAAGACAGTTGCTAATATACGGTAAGGTGAGAGTGTGTCAGACACGTCGCCTCGCATGGTCGTGGGCTTCATGTATATGAGCTACAGTGGAGCAGCGTGTGAGAGTGAATTTCACGGTCAGGGGTTTGGGATGAGGTGTGCAGTGAACTCCTGGAAGGATTTTGCATGTGGCCTTTTTTTAACTTGCGTGTAGCCTTTGTATGAATCGTCCACCCATCCACAGTAAGGGTAATTGTCCAAAAATCATCGGCTTACAATCGATAATATATAGTACGGTACCCAGCATACTTCTCACCGAAGTTAGGGAAGGTGTTTATAACCTTAATCCCTCAACGGTACCCATAGCTGACAAGCGAACTTCTTCGCTAATATTCCTTTCCCTTGTCAACTTTCTCCCTTCATCAACTGTCCTTCACCAGTTTGGGAGCAGAGGCTGCCAACGATTTTGCAGCCCATGCTCGTGATACATCTCCCCATCCTCTGAATTAAGCAGCCCCACTTACTTTCAATCCTTCCACGCTGGGTCAGATCGGTCAACCAATAACCATAACACTCAGTCCCCGCTCTCTTGAAATCGATGGTAACTGAGACTCCCGAACACGCACACAAGACGGCAACCTCGCGGAAATATTGGTTGCACTCTTTGTGTCTCCGATGATACTCCGTCAACGAGTCATGGACTCACCATTGCTACCAGCAACATTCTGAAGGCATTCTGGTCCAGCGAATCGCAGCAGCCAACCACATGTGTGGTGTCCTACTCCGGATCTCCTAATTTGAAAACAAGAATCATTCTATCGTTTCGGTTCACACACCAACCGAAAGCAGCTCACAGAATGTCCATGGCGAATTCCATTAACATATTTCCGATGAACAACGTGATTACCGCTGGCGAGATGAATTCTGTCATGGTTCCCTAGCAGACTCAGAACAACGCCCGGGTGCCCGTTTGAATGTCCACACACGCAGAGAAGCTAATGCCGACCAATTTCCGAAACTAGTCGCTGACGACAGCCTTTGCCTTTATAACACTGCCTTCCGGCGAACACATCACATGGCAGTCAGCGAGCTCCATAATAAACTGAGCGCAAAACGCTGATATTGCTATCAGTTACACACAGCAGACATCAGTTCCAGATTGTCGGTCAACTTGGAGTAGATGCCCTGATTCCGATCACGCACTACTGCATAAACCCGTGGGGCTTACTCATCCGGCCTCAGCGACAAGCTTAATTTGTGGGTTCCTCATTCGTGGCCTGAATCCACAGTCCACAAATAAACAGTGGCAAAATGAATTAGATCGTTACCTGTCACTGGCAAATGAGAATGCCGCTTGGAAACGTCTCCAGCGTGTTCCGAAGGGTTTCGAAAGAGTGTGTTCATTGAACTTCATGTGGCCGAATTTCGAATGGATTTGTCGAGCCTCGATCAGGTTTATTTAGGCAAATACGTTGGTACCGTGGGTATTCAACTTCAGAGTAATCGTAACACCCTAAAATGATGTCTGAGTACGGTTCCCAGAATTGATCGGGGTGCTGATGAATGTCAACGGCCCGGCGGAGGGAGAGAGCTAAGGGGATTGCGAGCAGCTGGGAACTGCAACAAGGTCCGAGAAAGAGCTTAGTTCGTTCGACAACAGCTGACAAAGACTGTCGATATACTCCTTCTCAACTGCGTATCGTAGTTCTTCGGGTGGTGCATTCCTGATCACTCAGTTAGATGTGCAATGATACCATCCTTTACTGAGATGCATCGGGGACTGGTGTCATGCCTCCCATTTTGGCAGAAAATCGATGTAAACTATTGAAAGGTAGCAAACTTCATGGACCTGACGATCTGTCTCTATCTTTGCTGAAAGATGACGGCGTTGCATTAGTGTCAGGCAGATCTGCCATTAGATACGAGGTTGAAGGACGTAGTCTGACGGCTGCCAGTAGTTCTCGTTGCAAAACACGTGACTGAAATTAGTGCACAAGCTATCTGTTTATAGGCCTTATTTCCATTGCTTTCATATACTCGGTTATCATTGCGTGACGTCTCACCTGAATAAGTGAGACGTGATGACTTTCATCATCCTAGGAGGTGTACTGTTTGTACTTTGTGTTCTGTTCTGTACTGTATGTTTGCTTTTGGTCAAACATTGCATCAGGGGCACATCAGCGGATGACCGACTATGGTAGTTTTCCTTGTAGCGCAACCTACTTTTGAAGGTTGTCGCGGAGGCTGCTTCCTATTCTAAAGCCTATACTGTGTTTCCTGAGTTTGTGTAAGAATTGATGAGAAACTGCTGCTGATTTCCATGCACTTGATCTCTACTCCAGCTGTGTGTGCGAGGTGACAAAATGTGAATTTCTCCTAGCTTCTTCTTGAGTCTTATTTCTGCTGATTATTCAGCTTACAAAGCTGCATTATGCGGGCCAAATGGTCCCCTTGGGTATGACGTAACGTCTCTACACCCTGTTAAACAATCACATCCGATGTTCTACGAGCTTCGACATGTGTATCGCATCATCAGATTGCTAGTTATTGTTGCAAGGCTAGTTCTACGAAGAGCCCCTATCAAAGGCATTAGCAGTACACCGGTACGCTGTACCGTCGCTTCACTGCAGCTTAACCACAATCGCGCGCGGCTTAAGGATACTGGGAGGGTCGCTTTGCTCCTACGCACGCTTGTACTCGCACCGTCAGAATAGGAGTAGCTCATTGACTTTAGTTTATGGGCCGGCCACTGGATGTGTTATATCGGCTCACCTACTTAGTCCTTCGCATAGCTGGTTATCACATCACTTTGAAGCTCGCTTCATGAATTATCAATGCGGTGTTTCTTCGTGCTTTCACATTTTCCAGCTGTCGGTTTTTTTGGTGTCATCTTTAGGTTACGAAGTCTGTCGATTCCAATCGTTTTTCTCCTTAGATATGGCTTTTACTGCGGATTGATTGCTGGTCATGCGCACTGTGCTCATCCGCAGTTTTCGCTCTTAGCCGGCATTTGTGGGCGTCGTTTATCCATGCGGTGTTGTTGACCTCTACGGTGGATCTTATACGATTTGTTGTACACTTAGCTTACATTTGCCTGCGTGCCTACCGTTTGTTGGCTCGAAAACGCACGAATGGGCTATGATTACATGCGACACTCTCTTGGGCTGCTCTCTTTGTATGTGATTTATGTACGCAGCTACGCCCGAGGCTCCACTAACTCGAGCGGTTTTTTCCGTATGAAATATCTAGTGTGTAGATGAAGTTTCGTGACGATATTTTATATTTTTTTGCGTGGAAAACCCACTCACATCGTTCGACAACCATTTTTACCACAGTTATGTCCTACTCAACGAATGTAATATTCATCCACTCTGTTTACTTATCTGTTTCGTGACTGAACATCAACTCCACATGAGGAGAATTGATACGAGTTCCTGCGGTCGTGATCATATCATTTACATGTTTGATGAGAAATGGTGAGATGGCTCCATTCTCATGGAATTGTTTCCTATGTTTTCTTACGCCATCCGGAAAGTCATGATATTCTTCGTTCAGGATGGAAAAAAATCTTGAGCAAGTCATCCATAGAAACACATCGCCACAAATAGATGCGATGGACATCCAAGGGCGGCACTCTGTTTGAGGAGACCACCACTTTAGACTATGGGCATGTGTAAATCTGTTCATTCACCTAGCGTAGCGCATAATCGTCATGAATACATCCTATTCTAGAGCGCAGTTCTGCTCTATTTTCACTGCCTTTACCTTCGCTGGGCCACTGAAGCACGATGAACTTTTGTATTTTAGAGGTAGTTGGCGCACGGGAAACAACACGAATATATATATATATATATATATATATATATATATATATATATGCTGAGGCTGATGTTGCATTCTTGATGCTTCTTCACCGCAGTTGGGCTAAACCAACTTACACTTAAACTAGGTCATTTTAAGCTGGATAAATTTCATTCCGCTTTATTTGGTTTGTTCTGCCTACCTGAATAATGTTCTATTAACTGGCCACGTTGCTTGCGCTACTTTTGCTTACCTTCGATAATTTTGTTGTGTTTGTAGCATTGTAAGTAACTTGTGGACATTTCTTACTTACCGTGGATTCGTTGCTAACCAACTTACTTCATATGGTAATTTAGGGAAGAGTTATGCCACTGTACCTGTATGCATTATTGGATTTATTTTATTTCAGCTTGTCGTTTAAAGTGAATGGCTGTTGTTTGATATCCCCGGTGTGGCTGCGCTTGATGTGCATGTTGACAAGGTGCCTACCTGTCTATTACCCACTACCTCGTCCATACTGGCTCCAGGAGACAGTTGGTCGTTGCTAGAGGGGACGGGGTGCACGGTCCTTGTGACCGTGCTAGGCTCAAAGTGCGGTTCCATGCACTCAGTGTGGAGTGGACTACGGTCCAGCCACCGCCTTGTGTGCGCTTGATTCCCCAAATACAGCGTGCTTGTGTTTGCCTGTGAAGGGGTGTGGGCCTGCTCCGTTGATGAAACGTGGCTCCCATCCACATGCCTCCCGGTCTTATTCCTTCGGGTTTACACTGGATATGGGGTGTGTGGTTGGAGCTGTGGGTGGTGCAGCGCAAGCCACCCATGGTCCCTCTGTAGGCGAAGGCGTCCTGTGGCTGGCCACAGTGACAGGCAAATCCGAAACCGGATGCCGCCAACCATATATATATATATACTCGCTGGACTTTCTGTGCCACCCTTCTTTGCTAAATCTCTTTTACTCATACTTTAGAAATGCTTCTGAACTTCCCTGCCAAGCTAAAAGAAGTTGCATTGATCTAATGAACTTCCTAGACCGTTGCTGAAAGACGGATTGCTGTTAGTCTGTGCTCTCATTTCCTCATCTGTGTTTGTGTGTGTAGAACTGAACTGATGGTTTCTGAATTTCAGTTAACAGCCATTATCCTTATCTTTAAAATGGGTTTCAGAGCATTATCCGAAAGTCAGACACCAGCCTTCATACTCTTTCCTAACTTCCACAGGTGCCATTCTGATGCGACTCACCGGTCCTCGTGAGAACTGTACTGTGAGAGAGCGGCTAGTAGGCGGTGCATCGATCACACTCTGCTCCTCATTAGGTTCTGTCGTAGCGATAGCAATATAACTGCCGCATCATAGTAATTCTTCTTCTCAGTTGACAGTGCTGATTTGTAGTACTGCCTATCACTGTAATGCGCGCGGCTGATACTCTTCTCCATTTTTACAGTCTCTTTATTTTGAATCCTGAAGTCTTGTAATTGATCCGGATGACTCTGTCTTCTGACTTGCCTACTACATGTGGTGTGCACTGGTGTTGCCCTATTCCCTTTTTTCTTCATCTTTGCCATTGAAATGATCATAAATTACTCTTTCCTCGCAACTGAATCTGTTTCCTCTCGGATGACCACATTGCAGATGACATACCTCATTGGATCGGGCTTTGTCTCTCACACACACGCACCACTGCAACTGTTGGCTTGTGCTTCGC
This sequence comes from Dicrocoelium dendriticum, assembly GCA_944474145.2. Taxonomy (NCBI): domain Eukaryota; kingdom Metazoa; phylum Platyhelminthes; class Trematoda; order Plagiorchiida; family Dicrocoeliidae; genus Dicrocoelium; species Dicrocoelium dendriticum. The sequence goes on from OX104063.1 coordinate 88,618,147, forward strand.
AATGTTAGCCTACACGATGCTTTAAAGGTACATGGCTGAAGCACCATCAGTTTCAGTTACCGCTGGACAGTCACTGAATGTAATCGATCTGTCCCCCTATCTGCCAGATTGTGTCACGTCTGCTGCTCATATCATTATCTATCTATGCTATTTACGTGGAAGGTTGTTAGCATGTCATTCAAGTGCATGGCGATACGGCCGATTCAAGTGCACAGATAAGAAAAAACGACCACTGTAGATAGCACGAAACAGGTCATCTTCGATCATCTTTGTTTGCACATTATTGCTCACATCTAGCAGAAGCAGTGAGTGGTCAATACAGAAGTTCATCTATTCGTTTGTAGAGGGACTTTTTGTGTTGCATTTGTGTGTCCCTTATGCTAGGACCGCTTATGTTTTTTTGTCCGTTACAGGCTCGCCTCGGTACAGGTTTTTTAGTACGATAAACCCTAGGCGACCAGTCCATAGGGTGGCGTACAGTTTTGGTGTGATTAGCCTTTTTACTCGTCCAGCCTAGTGCGTGTTGTTTTCTTAGATGCAAGTCTCGGTGGTTACAGACCGTATCTGACATGACACAATTTCAGATTCCGAGGTATTCCTACATTGCGCCCCATTTATGTGGTTGTTACTATTCACCAATTAGTGTTCTCCACCAAACCCACTTTTAGGTATACTGCTTTTGCTGCTTGTCTCACTTCCTTTCGTTCCGCGCAATTTGATTCTATCCGAAAGATGACGAACACGTTTGGCTGGACACATTTACTGACATATCTAGGAGCCGACCTCAGTGGCATTCGTGTTGTGAGTATTTCTGTCTCTCCCCATCCCTTTTAGCCTCCCCCTCCAACCGCGATCTCATTTCTTAGCATAATACAAATTTTTCATAATAAATTTGTTTGCTGCATAGTAGCCGGCAGGTAGCTTACCGAAACGATGCGCATCCATTACTGGTAGCTCAACTGGCGCGCACCTGTTGTGTTTTTTGTTTCCTTATGTATTGCGGCACAGTGGCTGAGGTGTTTTTCACCTCTAGCTGAAGTGTATAATGATGATGATACTTCGGTGCTCGGATGAGAGATTTTAACGGAAGCGAACTGAGAATCCACAGTAGTTGCCACGCATCGTGCATCGTCTTCAAAATGTTTGTTTAACGAAACATTCGATCCACCTGTGGTTTCCTTTTATTATTATCCCTTTGATATGCATCGTGCTTATTTGGTTCGATATATGCACATACCGCAAACACATATACCTTTTCGCGTTATCGAAGCTGTCATTACGCAACGCAAATTCTGCTTTGTTCCCAGAAGCCGGCACCTCATTTGCATCCATAAATTTAGTCGCAAAGACTGCGCACACTCGTATATTTGTCAAATTGCAAGAGAACTTTGCAGAACACATGAGACGACTTTCCGCTTCACAGTACCACTGTTGGGAACAAACAACATCAAAGTTCTTCACTTCGGGTGCAGTAACAGAGGCCGGAATGTCTGAGGTTTACGCCGCAGTGAACCGACTTCCTAATTGTGCGATTGTGTCTTAAATTACGCACTGTAGTCCATACCCATTGTGAACATTCCCATGTTTAACGTATCTCATTATTTTAGTCACCAAACTGAAGCCATCAATCATTATAAGTCTGATTCCGCTCTCAGCTCAGGATATATCTACCTGATGAGTCCACACGAAAGCAAAACCGGTCAGTCGTGAACTGCAGTGGGAGAGCGAGCAGCGTCCAAACTCAACTGGAGAGACGCAAGTCCCTACCATCGCGAAACACGCCTGTACACATTACTCCACTAAGAGATTCAACCGCAGCGGTTCACACAATTGGCACTGTGTATGCAATAGACTTGGATAGTGTCGAACTCATTAAGATGGGACTGTGAGGTTGATTACTAAGTCGGCGGAATCCTCAAAACCAGAAGCTGCATGGGCAGAATGCACAAGATCAAGCTGTCTTAACCCGGCCAGGGAGTGGCGCGTCTGAAGACGGATCTTCTACAGAGATGCAGCATCAGAGTCATCCAGTCACAATGAAAAACCTCCATGCGACTACCCCCTAACATTAACTATTTGGGACATTTCCACTCTTACTCTGCCACTTGGGATAGCACCTCGACTTGTAACGCGTGTATTCGCCGACTCATACCGTTGTCATGACTGATACATTGCTCATCCACTGTTTCAATTGGATGACGAAACTTTTCTTTCACAAGTAAAACGTTGTTTGCAAAATTATTAACTGGCTGTTTTTAAACCCTTTTGAACGCATGTATTTTAGATCAATTTCCAACGTATTTTAATATTTTGTCCAGTTTCCCCTGTAGTTCATCATCCATGATCGTCAACCAACTGTTTTATTCTCTTCAGGTTTATTTTCAACTAATTTATATGGTTTCACCTACCATGCGTTATTCCACTTAGGTATTATTTTAATCCATTTCTTTTTTGTCGATATTTACAATGACTATGTAGGGTCTGTTTACTGCAAGTTTCGCCCCTTTCACCATTGAAATGGGCTTATCTTTACCTCCTGTGGAGAAACATCTTTTACACTCGTAACTCATTGTTTTCTCATGGAAATCTCGTTGGGTATCTTGTACTTGCTGAAATTCGCCCAATACCGTATTGTACTCACCGGCTACCTAGCCGTAATCTCCACTGTCTTCGTGCGTGCCAGTAATATAACCGACAGTAGTATTTGTGGACAGCAGACGTTGGGACAAGCAAACACGTGACTTCAATTTCACTCTTTTTACTTTGGCTTACAAGGCATTGTTAGGAAAGTTCGTCACTATATTTTCTTCCCTCAACGGTCTGGAGATCCTCACTCAGTGGAGCTGCCTAGCGGTGAGTTTCGCTACAGGACCAGTCTATCGAACTTATCTACCTCATCAAGTAAGGCTTGACTTCAGTAACGGCTACGCTCGCGAACACTGTTCGTTAGTTTTCTTGTGTGAATGATGAATAATTATTTGTGTGGTCTCACTTGATGAGAATGTTGGTTTTTCTCCTCAACTACACTTCCGGTGTGACGTCTGCTGCCATGTTTCGCCTTAGCCTAAAGCATCCGTTGTGCACTAATTTACCCTAATTGGTGTGCTTCTTATGCCAAACTCGAAAGATTGCAGAGCCACTGTCATGATTGGTAGTGTAAGAGCTGTTCTACCAGCCCCATCATAACTACTTGCTTTGCATATCGTTTATTGTTTGTTTCATTTCGCTCTTCTGTGACGCCACACAGATGTTCTTTGAAATTCATACATGTTTACCGTTTCACTTTGCTCAAGCCTATCGCTCATCTGAGATTTTCTGTTCGGTTTAGTAGTGAAATCATGAGTTACTTGATGCTAATTGCACAGCATCATAATGTTGACTGTTTCGAAGTGACTGAAATAACTGTAGATATCTGAGCAGCTGCGGTCACAGCGAGCCAGTAACTTAATCACACCGTGTGCATACCCGGTGCATACCCTGTTCATTTCAATGGTAATTTCCTCATCGTTCTAAGGCGAGGATAGGATCGTAATGGGAATAACCCACCCTTTTGCGACAGAAAAAACACGTCCGATCTGAAGCACCGTGATTTGACCGATGGAGACGCTCGGCTGTACTCGTTCCCCAGCTTCCTCACGCAAATTACTACGTGTTTGTTCGCTATGTTCAACAACTAACAATCTTAGTTGGTCCATTTGGATGGCAACACTGACAATCACTGTCTTCTCCGTGAATTGTTCGGTGGGATAAGCAATTGGGAATATGGTTAATTCATTCAATGCAAAACAGAATATAGTTATTGCATCAAAGTTAAAGGGGCATGCCCAAAGGATATCAGGTTCAGCACTTGTTCCTGGAATCTGGGTAAAAAAAAATTTCAACGACAGGTAATGATTGTACGTCAAGCAGAGCGGCACGAAAGTCTAAAAGCAAAAGGATACCTCGCTAACTGAAAGTGGATTGATTAAGGATAAAAGCAAAGAAAACTGTTGTACCTAATACTATATCTAAACAATGACACCGAGCTTTATTTTGTTGGTATGACTATGCACACTCGTCGTTTGTTATAACTAAATGCGTAATCGTCCCAAAATACCAAGTTTTCTTCAAATAGCTGCGATTAAAACTCTGGTTATGCTACCAGAGTCGTTTGTAAATCCATTTTGTTTTACGTCGCGTATTTCGTCGACCATGTTCGTTGTTTCCATCAGTATCCATATCGCAAGTTGGCTAATGATGATGGCTTGCACATCCGATTGGGAACTTTACTGTGCCCCGGCTCATTTGTTTACCCTCTGACGAGTTGTGAGTCTGGGTTCGTTTTCTACATTGCTTACTTTTCCCCTCATTTTGTCGTAACTACCTTTTAGATCTGTTATTCTGATTGAAGGAATGTCTGATGCACTCGTCTTCGTAGATTGCGGCGCCTATTCTCAATAGGACCTGCGATCCGCATTGGACTAATTCTTGGCCAGTTCGATAACGGGGCCCGTGACTGGTGAGGCGGATGTATAGTGGGTTTTGCCTGGCTGAAAACATCGCACTGCACCATCGGTTTCAAGTATATTTGCTAACATTAGTTAGAGCTAATATGCACTCTAATCCGCAGCCCTTAGGATGTTAGCCGAAACTTCTACCTTTAACTTCGAAAGCCGTCGTAGAGTGCGGCTTTTTCTGGGATGCAGCAATATGCATCTGCTACAACATTTACAGTCCCAGTGACCGCATTGTCTAAGATACACCTCAGTGCGAATCACAGTCCACATTGAGATTGGGCGTCGCAATCTATTCGCACATCAAATGTTTCATTGTGACCCTTCCAATCATTGACTGTCGTGGCTATCGCTGCCCGCTGTGCCTCCATCGCTTAGTGGTATTGGTTTTGGCTAACATCCCCATGACCCAGAGTTCAAGTCCATGCTATCTGCACCTGACGGGACCAAGTAAGTTCGAAACCGGTCGTGCACTGCAGTATTTCCGTACTGGCAACGCCCGATATCCATCTGTCTCATCTTTTATTCACCTTTTTCGCAGCTGTGTATTGATCATATCGACCGCTTGTCGCGTTTTGAGTGTTTCCTTATCTGTCCAATGGTACTCACTGCTTTGACTTCCTCAATCCTTCAAGTTCCATCGCATCAGCTTTCTACTCGGAGCCATCCACACTCCCGGAAAGGCACTAGCCTGCCGTTTCGTTTTATTGCGAACTGGTACTTGGTGTGCATCGCTCAGTTCCATTAGGACCGAATTCCTGACCAGTAGAACTTGCGTCACTAGTCATCACCTTATAACACTGACACATGAGTGACGGCGACCGACCTTCATGATTTACAAGCTGAATGCGATATAGCGCAACTCATGCTCCACTGCCATGCCAGTTACGAACGTTGCAGAGGACAGAGTTGGACGCTTACTACATGGCTCGTGGCGCTAGCTGCTAGTAATCACTAGTTCGGATTCTGATAGGTCGAGGGACAGGCACTACTGACGAGCCTTGCTAGGACGAAACGACCGTCTGCTACTTCAGGGAGTATGTATAACTCCCTGTCCTTAAACCTGCGATAAGGAATCTTTGGTTAACTACATCAGCAAATCCTGTATCCACGAGTATTCCTCAATTCTTTTGGACCAACACTGTTCAGTTATCTGCTTTCTTCGATTACACAAATGTCCTCAATGTGATGCTTCCTATTTTAGCTAGTTATTACTGGGCACAAATGGCCTCTAGTCGAGGTTTCGCTTCCGGTTTACTCGACTTCCTTCTTGCTCCCTTGCGCTTATGGCATATGCACAATCGCTTGATTCAACTGAATCCCGGTGAAAAACATTTGAGGAATGTTCAGAAACATCGCTTGGAACACGCTCGTCGTATGCAGCTGAGAGAAAAAATGAGAGAATCCGGTTACAGCTCACACGCACCCTCACCACCGATATCAACCCCCACTGACCTCGTCGATTCCGATGGTCTGTTTCAGCCATTAGTGCGCATGTGGCTCATCAATGTTGGACTGATACTGGTGAGTTGTTTCACTGTCATCTACACCGTATTAATTTGTCTGCATTGTTTTATAAATCATATCGCTTTCGCTTCTTGAAACGAATATGACCCACCATCGGTTGCATTCCAAGTATGCGGCCCTAGAATCCTAAAACTTGTGGTTCAGTCAGAGCAACAAATAACGGATGTTTTTGATCGATGGCGGAGAAATCGGAAAAATCTTTCTTCTGAACTTCGGTTAGAGGTCGCAGCAGCTTTGCACAGCTCAAATATTAAAGCACTTGAAGCAGCGAGCATACTGACGAATGTGCAGAAGCGTATCTTGACTGCTGCCTTAATTGACTCTGACTTAGGTCTAAACGAAGCTTGGGACGCACTTGGGCCGAATCAAGTTGCAAACGAGGTATCATTATCCCATCAAAAAACGAGTAACTTCCGACCTCCCATCGGTCGACATTCTCCCACACTTGACCACTTCATCCCTCTGTGTGCTCCTAGTTACCGTGAAACTGGCCTGCTTGTATACAAATGCTCAGGGACTTTCTAACAAACTGGCTGAACTGAAAGATCGCCAAGCTTCCGGCTCGTATGATGTCATTGATATCACCGAGACGTGGTTGCACACTGGAATGACGAACGCTGAAGTTTCGCTACCGGGCATGTTGCTGATCTTGGACGATAGGCTCACAAAAGGAAGAGGGGTAATCCTGTATTACCGAAACGACTTACAGTGCAAAGCCGTGGAGGATTCAGACTCGCAGTTCCCCGACTCTCTTTGGTACCGCTTGCAGTTAAAAGGCAGGGACGCTTGCCTTATTGTCTTGGTGTATCGCCCCCCCCCAACTCTGCACGCGAAACTGACTGTCACCTAGCGGCTGCTTTAAGATGCAATTTACAACGAAAGTACACTCACATACTTAGGTGATTTCAAGGTACATTGTGTAGAAGCTCCTGCCAGGATCGGAGAACGATTCAAAGCTGACCTACAAGATCTCGTAAACGCTGTTCCTTTTTACAACCACATCACTTTGCCCACTCGGTTCAGAACAGGTAACAGGCCATCTGTGCTGAATCTTGTGGTTACGAACGAGGAGCGTATGTTTGATCTGTTGGTTTTAGACTGCCCGTTGAGTCGCAGTGATCACACAGTCATTCACTTCAGCTTTTTCTGGTCTGCGGATTATCGGAATTGGAACGATAATGCTTTGCGAACCATCACAAGCTACGATCGATTAGCCTGGTTCCTGAGTGCTACAACTTGGTCGTTCCTTGCCGAGGAACTCCCGGAAGTCACCTGGCTCGAGTTCGTTAACAAATTCCGTCAGCTGATTGCAGAGTCTTCAGAGATAAGACTTTGCAATAATTGTGCATCAGTTTCTTTCGTTAGGAGCAGCATAGCGAGTATACAGAGAATCTCCAGCACCAGTAACTTACACAACTATGTAGCCCAACGTAACCACTGCACTCAACTGTTAAGAAAAGACAAAGTCGCATACCAGCAGAACATCGTAAAAGCTTTCAGTGCTAACCAGAAACTCCTCTACAAACACGTCAATAACCTACGAAAGGTGAGCCAAGGATTTCCTCCACCCAGGACGGCCAATAGCCCAACAGGAACGGCTGTGGAAGTAGCAAACGCGCTGCAGATGCAATATGCCCCCACGTTTCATAGGGTCTTGCCACCAAGCGATCTTCCAACCTTTGTCGTCTCTCCGCCAGGACTAACCCACATCACTTTTACTGCGGAGGCTGTATTGCAAAAGCTGACGTCTCTACGCAAACACAGCTCGCCGGTTGTCGATACCATTCGTCCAGAGGCACTAGAAGCAGCAGTAAGCCAACTGGCAGGACCTTTAGCTCAGTTTTTCCAGAGCTGCTTAGACCAGAACCAAGTTCCCATTATATGGAAGCTTGGAATAATAACCCTGATTCACAAAGACGGAAGCGAAACTGAGCCCTCCAACTACCGCCCAGTATCCCTTCTTCCTATACTCTCCAAGGTCATGGAATCCATAGTTGCCGATGCACTGGTGTGCTATCTGGAAAACTGTAACATCATCACGCCTGAGCAGCACGGTTTCCGTCGACAGTGGTCATGTACAACGAATTTACTAATCGCATGCAGTAGTTGTACCGAGGCAGCTGACGTTGGGGAAGGCGTTGATGTGATCTACCTGGATTTTTCCAAGGCTTTCAATCGTGAAGACCATCGGATACTACTCTCCAAGCTGCAGCATTACGGGATCGGCCACCCTCTTTTAAGCTGGATTGCCAACTTTCTACTTCAACTGCACTTAGTGGTCAGAGTTCGGAGCACTTTCTCGAACCCCATATAAGTTGAGTGCGGTGTGCCGTAAGGCTCAGTTCTAGGTCCACGTTTGTTTTTGATGTTTATTAATGACCTTGCATAGTGAATCGCTTCAAACTTCTTAATGTTTGCCGAGGATATCAAGATCTGGTACAGGATCCAGGCGAACGCCGACCAACATGTGCTTCAGAGTGACTTAGCTACGGTGTATCAATGGTCAACCCAAAACTTACTGCATTTCAACGTCAGCAAATGCAAGGTGCTTTCCATCCGACATCAGAGCAGCTACTCATACCGGCTCGGAACGAATATACTGCAACAATCAACTCTCGAACGTGACTTGGGTGTCCTGGTTCAAGATGACTTGGGTTGCTCCAGGCAATCCGAAAAGGCCTCGAAGACTGGAAGCTAGCACGTCGGGCTGTTGAGACGGGCGCTTGGACAAATAAACAGCTCCATATTTCGACAAATGCTCAGTGCGTATGTTCGCTCCCATGTCGAATACGCAATTCAAGCCTGGCATCCATGGCTGAAACACGACCTTAATGCACTGGAGCAGCCACAACGTCGAGCATCTAAGAACGTAATTGGAATGCGCAATCTTTCATACCAGGAGAGGCTGCAACAACTAAGGGTATTCAGTGGAAGCTATCGCAGACTACGAGGCGACCTGATTATGGCATACTTGATTCTGCGAGACCCACATCATGTGTGCCGCCCTTTACTGCGACTCAGCACCAATAAAACCGTGAGGGGCCACTCATTGAAACTCGCTGTACAGTATAGTCGTCTGGGGTGCCGCAGAAATTTCTTTTCTATTCGTGTCGGTCACCCGTGGAATGCTCTCCCACAATCGGTCTTCACCACACTGACACCTACAGTATTTAAAAGACGGTTGGATAATGCACACATCCACTTATACTTTGTCACTTAGCACTACGTCTCCATTCTACTGCTGGAGTTTACCATGGAATTATTTGATGTTAACTGCGGGTACTGTGAATCTAAGCAGATTGCAGGACTACGGCTTCTCAAACGATGTCCTTATTTTCATATACAAAGTACTAACTGTTTTACTATCATTATTGTTATTTTGTTATCCCCACCAACTATCCAACGGGACTTGTAAAGCAACGCTTCTTAACCCGTATAAATTCCTTTTTTTGTTCATTGTGCTCTTAACTACCGAAGTTAACTACAATGTAACGTCTTCTTATTTTAGGTGGCTTGTCACAATAAGCCACGGGGGTTACTGCCAACCCGAAAATAATTCTATGCGCTGCGTCCGGTTTTTTATGAGACTTCTGTTTTGCGGTGAAGCTTGGAGTCAGTAGCCGTGTTATCAGATTTTTGGACCCCTTTGATTGCTTCACCGTCGTTTGTTTACTGATGGGTATACCACACCTTATTGACCCCCGATGGATGTAACTGTTTTGGACATTACCGTCAATACACCGTACCCTTTTACGGCTCCGGAATTTTTTGTTTGATTACGTCGGATCAACAAAAACCATCTGCATTTCGCTGCGGACTTGCGGGATAATGGAAACCTATCCCAACTCTCCTACCATGGTTGAGCTCTGCTGCATTCCACCTTTGTTTCCAAACCCCAACCACATTTGCGAACATCTTTTGGAACTCAGCCAGTGCACATCACTTTAAGTTGACTAGACAGTACGGCCAACTAGAATGCCAACAACCCTTTTTCTTCGTTACGTGTCACAGCCTTGGGACACTCTTCCAGCGCATGTAATTAGTGCTCCCAACTTATCCCTTTTCAAAACGCGCCTTGACGATACACTGACATTTACAATACCCGATATAATCCATGATCATAAAGTGGTGGCATTAGTGCAGTACAAACATTGGACGGTGTCATAATCCTCTAGGCAGGAAAACTCACAGCTGTGCTATTACATACCTTGGCAAGTTATATCTAGCGAGTTCTTTTATCGAAATTATTTTTAATTTTGTACTTTTCACCCTACGGGACTTGTCAAGCATTTGCTTTTATACTCGTTATAATCCCTCGCTTCATTGCTTATCGGCTGCTGCTCGCCGAATCTCTCTTGACATCCCAACATTTCGAATATTTCCCCTCCCCTTCCATTTTATGCACCCTTGACGGCATACATTCTGAGTGCGCAGTCGGTCGACGTATTTCGTGTTCCACGGTATTCTATCCGCAGCTCACTATTTCTTGCTGCTTTGGATGGCCACAAACGCCTCCAATTACATCTAGGAGGTGGATGTCCCGTCGGAGTGTAGTTGGCACCTCGCAGCCGAGACTTCAGTATCCGGAGCACCGGTGACTTGCTTATTGGTTTCATGGTAATAGATTTCCTCATCTACTGATTTCACATCTTGCTTCTTATGTTTCCACAGTAGTATATGGGTTTTTCACGTCTGCGAATTCCAGCTCAGATGCGAACTTTTTAGACCACTATTTCAGATCTAGATTCAGCTAAACACCCGATTTAGAAGTAAACTGCCTTGACAGCGATCTTCAACGAAATCGTAAGATACAGAAATAGCCACAGATGTTCTCGGAAACACGAGTGTCCTCTGCTGTTACCATTTCGAGATGGTCACTTAGGCCAGCTACTGATCGACTACTTTCCAGCTATTTTCATTCAAAGATCGGCTGCAGATATGGACACACAAATGAACTTGAACGATTTCTATGGGATGAATCCTTTTTTAAGAACGCCGCCGTCTTCAACGATTTTATATATATGGTTTCTTCAGACTTCTAATTACTTTTACCTTCATCAATATCCGACTTGTTTGCTTCCCAAGAGGATGGTGGAGTTAATGTACTACTCACCGAGTTTAATGGATTAATGCCGCCGAGTCTGACTTGCATGCCCCGGTTTACAGAAGTATATGCATACAGCTTGCATGGTCACACATCGCTTTTACTATCTAACGTGCATGTGCGTTCGGTTGCTTCTCAACATCCGGGATCACACTACTTAATCCTGTTATTCTCTGATCTTTTCTTGTGCAGCTATTGGCGATTCCATCCTACACCATTTCGTTTTTCCACGCTCAAGAGTATCAAAGTGAGTTCTGTCAAAGATAGTCCGAGTGGATACACATATTTGTACACAAATTCATAACTATGCATATGAAGTTTTAAGTGCACACTCATTACCGCGGTTCGCTGTCCACATGACCATCCTGTTGTTGGAGTATAAAAATGTTCCTGTAATGCCTTCCTACCTCGTTAAGCGTACTTTCAATGCAACTATTTTTCCTCGCTGAGACGCACGGCCGTTGGATGTCACTGATATTACAAGTACAAAAACTCATCGGCTTTTCGCTTTGAATGTACTCTCCCGCGGCCACTCTGCAATGGAAACCGCCAATGCATCAGTCAATTAAACACTTAGACATTAGGGGCGTAATATCCGCCTATGTGCACACTGGATGTCTTGTACCCGTGTGGCGTACAAACAAAGTTTGCCAACAATTAAAAATCCCTTATCCCTACATTTTAGGGACATATATGCCATACCTAGATCTCAAGCCTTTGTTTATAGTAGCAGCTTTTGAATACTTAGTTCTTTGTTTTTGTTCTGTGCCGTCTGCTCAAATTTATTGATCAACATGTGTCGTTCGTGCGTTGTGCTCGGTTCATGCACGTTCGCACTGTTTCCGCGTGGTCCATCCGGCCAGCTCACCTGGAACGCGCTCGTTGTTGGGTTGTTGCCCAATGATTCCGCGTCGGTCCCGTTCACCTGCTCCCCCAGTCGTCATCATAGTCCGTGTCGTCGATGTACGTTCGTTAGGGTGCACGTGCTGTTCGCTCGCGGTGGTCCGGGCCAATCCGGTTTACAACTACGCTGCGTTTGGTTCATTCATTCTGCACCGATTCATGTTTGTCTGTCCGACCTGTGCGGTTGTGTTTAATTCATGTTGGTGGTGCTTCAGTGGCTTTCTGTCCACCAGCACCACATCAGTTCCACTCATAAACTATCAGCCATCATCACACCGGCCGTTACCCATGCATTCCCGTCGTTTACTGACTAACGGTGCAGAACTTTGTTGGGTGACGTTTTTGCACCTCATCCCGTATCCTCTCGTACATTCTTGTCCACTTTGTGAACTCTGCACTTGCTACCTCAAATCATAACCATATCATCACAGTCATCGGGCAGGTCGAGTGCCACAAATGTTCCTGACGCATTCGCCTATTCGAATTCCGTCATGTTATTGTTGTGGTTAAGTGGTTTTTCTATTTTGGGATGCTGGTAGGCGTTGTTGCATGGCACAGTTTGAGATGAAGCTCTTACTTTGCGTGCTTCACACCAATCTCTCTCGGTTACGGTTGGTCCTTGCACATTGTACTCCCACTTACCTTTCTCTCCATAGCCCATTGGATGACCACCTTTACCGTGTTCACTGTGCTCTCACGAATTGTCTCCGGTGTGCTTCACTTTGGCCTTCCTCTCTTCATGGAACTGGTTAACACACTGTATCTCAAGGTGAGAGAGACATCCACACAGCATTTTCCCGCTCTCTATGTTATGACGAATGCATGGAGTCGTATGCACTTCATTTGCTGATCTAATTACCTTCATTGTATGCTGACGTTAGATTTCAACAAAGAATATTCAATTTTATCAGTGAACCCACTCTCCTCATATTTCTTATCCTAGATGAATTATTACTAGTTGCATTGCTAGGTGTATGCGCGCCTCAGCCCATAATCACCAAAGAATAACTCAATTTCTCCCTGTGTTTATCCCACTCAGTCCCCGGGTTTGTTGTGCGTCTCTCCAGTCTGGAATAGCTAACTTTTGGTTATTTGTTGAGTGAGCACTACCAACAGTGCTGTCACCCGTTCGTTGCAATCTAATTCCGTATTCACGTAATTATCAATGAACATAGATAAAGATACGTCCGGTCGGCTTGCCATGTCTCTCATCACTATCGTGAATTGCTGACTCATCAGTTCCAAGCATGCCACCTTTTGTAACATTACAACTATCGGGGCTAGGCCGCCTATGGGTGAAACAATTTAATGCAACCAACCGGAAAAGCCGTGTTTGTAACTTCCCCATCGCAAATAGGTCTTCCAGTCACTGACGTAATCACTACTATTCACCTACGCAGAGAAATGATGCCAACCAGCGTAATTTGATATTCGGGTCAGTTTTCTCGTAGTTTCTTGTTTCATCATTTGACCTCTTCACCTTTTGTTCGTTGACGGAAAGCAGCACTTGTGGACAACTAGCAGGAGTCCAGTGAGGTTGACCCAACTGGAATTAGCAATGCTACATTTGCAAAGGCGTTCGTCTTTCAGTTTGTTATCATACCTGTGAAAACGAGCATCGACAGAACTCATGAAATTTCCGTAGCGTACGTGGAAGGTGATAACGGGTGCGCACTACTGGCCGTCACTAAAGACGTCGTGACTTTTTCTTCAGACACACTTCATCCTGCATCGACCGTCTCGCAGATTATCAAGGGTCGCCTTATCTGCTGCACACAGCAGGTCGGATAAGCGAAAGCATGCAACTGCTGGCGCCTCCCATCTTCCATTTCCACCTGTTTTACTCCCATCCCGACCCTCATTACTTACCTTCCTTCTATACTTCCCAGCTTAATTGACAGCAACCGAAGTGCCACTGGACTAAAACCATCTCCAGCCACCTATCCACAGCAAGCATCGAATTCCTCTCGGCAACAGTCCTTTATAAGTCCACGCTATCCCGTTTCCTTGGCGTCGTTCAACGTTCGCACTCTAAGACAAATAGGTCAAGAGGCTGCACTCGCACGCACCTTGGACACACTGGGTATTGATGTGTGTTGTGTGTCCGAAACTAGGATCAATGACCCTAATGGGGTTGTTGAATTAACTGCACCCGGTTTGTCCTCTCGTTATTGGTTACACACACCAGGAGACGCCGATGCAGCAACCACTGGTCAAGCTGGAGTGGGCATTGTTCCCAGCTCCAAGGCTGAGAAAACGATGGTCGATTAGATTCCAGTGATCAGCCGTTTGTGTGCAACCGGTTTGACGACCCCAGGTAAGGTTAATTCATGAAATAGCACAAAACGCTGTTTGTTTGTGATTTCCGCTTATGCTCCCACCGACTGCAGTTCAAATGCTGTCAAGGACACATTCTATCATGAACTGAACGCGCTACTACACAGTGCTACTAGTTCCGATATTATAGTACTTTCAGATGATATGAATGCACAAGGAGGGCGTCTGAGCTCTTCAGAGGCTCAGCTGGGTGGTAATTCTGGGCTTAACTCCGAACGGGCTGACAACGGCGAGCGTTTGCTGCAACTGTGTGCAGAGCACCAGTTGTTTCTTAGTAGCACTGCTCTTAGACCCAGTGGGCGCCGAAGTGCCACGTTGCGTCCTCCTGTAGCTGGCCAGCGATGGACTCAAATTGACCACATTGCCATAAGTTACAGGTGGCGTGGTTCCATCCTGGATTGTCGTTCTTTCTGTGGTACTTACGTCGACTCTGATCATGCCTTCTTGCCCTGTCGTTTCTCCATGAAGTTTACCGGGAGGCGCACCAAACGTTTCCTCCGATTTGCCACTGAGAAAATGTCTCAACCCTCGGTTAGGCAAGCCTGTCAGGACGCACTGCGTACCGAACGTTTGCTGTCTTGTCCTAATGACAATGAACTTTAATGGAATAGGATGTCGGCGGCCATGCACCATACAGGAGCATCCACTTGCGGTACTGTCAATCGTCACCACATCATTCACTGGATATCAGAGGTCGGTGTACTTGTTGGAATCCAGAAGAAAACTCCTGGCTCTTCCTGAGCACAGTAGGACCAGACTGGCTATTAGATGCGAACTAAAGCGGAGCCTACATGCTGACAAGGAAGTTTGGTGGGTTAGTCGGGTTCAAGAAATGGAGGAGTCAGGAGCAGTAGCTAATTACCACAAGCTCTTCCAGCTGATCCGCACCACTGGTTCCGTGAAACCAGTCGTCATTGAGAATATGGGTGACAGCGGGGGTGCTCTGATACACAATAAGGAGCGCCTTATGCCTCGTTGTGTGAAACACTTTCAAGAGCATTTCAGTTGGCCCCTGGCTCCCTGACCACTTTTTATTCAGATGATGCAGGACGAGCGATGGACATTTAGTTTAGAGGCTCCATCGGAAGCCGATGTCAGTCGTTTTCTTGCCGTTGGCCCGTATTCCTTCCCACTTGTATTATTTAAGGATGGGGTTTAGATCCTGTGAAAAGCAATGACCTCCATATACTACCGTAGGTAGAAGGAAGGGTATCCCGCCTAACTGGAGCGAATCGATTATAGTGGAAATATACCAGAAGGGTTGTTGCAAAGACTGCTCTTATCACAGGGGTATTAGAACAACGCCCGCAGTGCCAAAATTACTGGCTCTGATTCTCGTTCGTCGCCTCACTGTGGAACGGGAATCTCGGATTAGGGAAGAGCAGGCAGATTTCCGCCCAGGACCTGGCTGTATAAATCACATATTCACTCCGAGGTGGATGCTACATCAGCGTCACGCATACCGCAGACCGACAATAGCTGTGTTCCTCGATTTCCAGCGTGCGTTCGATCCAGTCTATGGATCCATTCTGTTGGAAATGCTAGCCAAAAATTTGTTCACACGAGATATGTGGATCTCTTACGTGCTCTATACTCGAACATTACAGACCGTGTTAGGGTCTACGGTGACTTGTCGAATCGCTTTCCGACCACAAGTGGCGTTCGTCAGGGCTGTCCGATTTCGCCATTTTTATAGTACTCATTATTAGCAGGATTTTTATTGTAAATCTGATAAGGCTTTCATCCCCACAATTCACACGCTACATAGCCGCCTAGTCCGGAAAACCATCAGACGCGTTTCGCCCCATTGGGGTTCGTCAGTGGCGAGCCTTCCCTCGGTCCTCTAAGGATAATCAAACCCATGACCGCTAGAGGCAGATGCCAACTAGCCAGCAGCTTAAGACACTGAGCCATGGGGGACGTTGGCTGGACTACATAATTTGCAAACTAGCTGGGATATAGCACCACCTATCTACCACTGTCACTGGCAGTGGTTAGCCTGCTAGGTGATGACGTCGTCTCACACGGTTGTCTATTTCACTGCTCCTAGTGAGCACAGGCTAATTCATGGCGCCCTGATGGAGAGCTCCGAATGCGGACGGAGCTGAGTATTCTTTTTGGATGAAGGACAAATAGCAATTATGTAATGAGGCTGCACCTTACCGTTTTGCGATGGTTAATGTGGCTCAGTGATCCATTGAGCTATACTGGGTGGTGCATTTTTGCACCTTCAGAGCCACTCATACCAGATTGGTCAATGGTTAGAGGCCAGACAAACTCAGCCTCCTGGTCCTCCAGGTTGGAGGTTGGTAAGAGGGTGGCTCCTTATTCCTTAAAACGGACTCCTTGTAGCCCAACGCCAAACCCGCTGCCTTGCGGTCAGGTTTTTGAACCCAAGTCTTTGGTTGATAACCTTAATCCTTCTCCTGTCTAGGCTTGGGCAGCCTGAAAGGATCCTGCTCACGCAATACTATGAGTCTATCCTCAAACAATTTCTTGATGCTCTGTCCCTTGCAGAGGATAATCAACAGCACCCTATCTGCTGCGTCAGGCAGGGTGCATAAGGGTGTGGATGCTACTGCTCAAGCCTTCCCGTCTTCTTATTCCCCCTCTTACGCTTTTTCTCCCTTATGGTCCCTTTCCAACTTCATTTTTATCCCCCCAGTTTTCAACCCCCGATTATTTTCCCTCCCCTAACATGCTTTGATAGGCGTTTACCTTTTACTTTCAACTCACATGTGAACGCGTAGCGTCACTCATGCTTTGTCGACAAGCGCAATTCATCCGCTTCCATTTGTAGCCCTCGATCATCCTTCAGCTTGGCATGCCTCAGTGTACGCGCATTGCTACAGAATGGTCAGCAGGCCTCACTTGACCGAACTTTAGAGACCCTCTCGGTCGATATCTGCTATTTATCCGAGATCCGCTTGCAAGACTCGAGCTCTGTACTCACTCTGGGATCCCCTTCAGGTGACACCCACAGTATTTTCTCATTGCGCCTATCCGGTGACGATGCAGCTTCGAGCACCAGCCGAGCTGGTGTTGGCATTGCTCTAAGTCCCCGGGCTGAGGCTGCTCTGGATCCTAGTCAGTAGCCGGATGTGTGCGATCCGATTTGTTGGCTCGTTCAAAACTTCGAAGTCGCGCGGGACTACTAGGTGTCTATTCATCATCGCTGCCTACATGCCCACAAACTTAAGCGATGATTTGGTAAACGACGACTTTTACCGCTAATTTACCGCCATCCTTCGCCACAGAAGAAGCACGGACACCGTTGTGCTGGCGGAGGATCTGAACGCACAAGTTGGAAAGTTGTCCACTGATGAACTGCATCTGAACGCTCAGCACGGTGTAGGCTCCCGTTTTGATAACGGTGGGCGGTTACTTCATTTGTGTGAAGATGCCCGCTTATTTCTTGCGAGCACTAATTTCCGACACAGCACCCAGCGGAGGGTGATTTGGGACCCACCGGTCTCGAATCGTCTTTGGACGAAAATCGATCACATCGCAATCAGTTACTGCTGGAGAGGCTGCATCCAGAACGGTCGCTCGATTTGGAGCACATGTGTGGACACCGACCATGCACTTGTATGTGCTGACATGCGGATGCGTTTTGGCTGACGCATACGACGACGTTGCAAGCGCATTGACACCAGCCAACTGACAAAGCCAGCTGTTCTGAATGCTCATCAGTATACACTGACATGCGAGTTGAGTAAAGGCTCACTGGAGACGACTGATGGTCACTGCTCACATGTCCACCAGACCTTATTAGCAGCAGCCAACTCCTCATGTGGTAAGTCTAGTAGCCAACATGAAGGTTGGGTCTCTTCGCAGTCTCTGGAACTTATAGATGCTCGCCGACATATTCCGGCTGGAAGCGAACACAATGAAACTCCCAAAGAGCTCCGGGAAAAACTCCGTGATAGCCTGAAGAGCCCGCGAATCCTGGTGGTCTCTTCGTGCGTCAGAGATGGAAGTAGCCGTCGCCTTTGGTAACTGCCGAAACTTATTCCGTCTGATACGGTTGTCGGGCATCAGCAGTCCTAGTGTTAATGAAACAATTTGTCACGATATTGGACAGCCTATCCACAACTTTGTCAAAACGTTTGTAGTGTTGGGCTGAGCATTTTGAAAAGCAATTTAATCGGTCAGAATTGTTCGATTCCTCACCGGCCAGTGATTGCCCTGATCCGTTGGCTGTCCCTTCGGATCCGCCCTCTCGCTCAGAAGTCAAACATGCGATCGGACTGTTGACGTTGAATAAGGCTGCGGGATCAGATGATCTTCATCCTTCCCTCTTCAGATTCGAGGGCCCTGCTCATGTTGACGATTTACACAAATTGCTAGTGAAACTATAGGAGCAGGAAACGGTCCCTACCGACTGGAGCCACTCCTTTATTGTTCCCATGTTCAAAGGCGGCTCGCGTTCGGAATGCGGCAACCACAGAGGAATCAGTTTGATCCCCATTGCCTCCAAATTACTCGCCTCCCTAATCCTTCACAGACTGACTGGCGCTCGTGAACTCCAGATTCGTGTAGAACAAGCCGGGTTTCGTCGAGGTCGTGGTTGCATTGACCACATCTTCACCTTGCGTCAATTGTTGGAGCACCGTCACATATATTGGCGGCCCACCGTATTCGTGTTCCTCGACATCAAAGGTACATTCGATTCGGTTGATTGATGTACTCTTTGGGACTGTCTACTCAGGAAAGGTGTACACGAGGAATATGTAAATATTACCCGAGTATTATACACGCGTAACACTAGCAGAGTGAGGGATTACGGTAAGCTGTCGTCGCCCTTCAATATCTCCAACGGTGTGAGACAAGGATGCCCGTTGTCACCTTTCCTCTTCGCTGTTGACGAAGTCATGGGAATTGCATTTGCAGGACACGACATAGAAGGTGTGTAGCTACTCCCAGGAGAGCGACTACTTGACTTGGAGTATGCAGACGACATTGCCCTCATCTGTGACAGCTCCCAGACGTGCCAAGAAGCACTGAACAGATTAGCCCTGGCTGGCAGTCGCTTCGGGCTTTGCTTTGCACCATCGAAGTGCAAAGCGTTCCTCCAAGATTGGCAGGGATCGCCTCCTTGGTGGGGATCAGCTGGAAGTCGTTCAGAAATTCAACTACCTGGGAAGTTGTATCAGCGCCCTTTGGATCGAAAACGAGATTACGAACCGTATAGCAAAAGCTCGAAGTGCTTTCACTTATCTTCGCCACCTATGGCTTTGGCGTGACATCGTTCTTATCCTGAAAGGTAGAGTGTACAACCTTACTGTACAGTTGTGAAACCTGGCCCCCTTGATCATCAGACATAATGAGGCGATCGGTGTCTTCGCAGTTTGGTTCACATCTGGTGGGGACACCGCGTGAGCAACGAGCATGTTCGACGCCTTGTTTACGGCACAGGAAAAGGAAATGAACCACTCAGCACCGTCATTTCACGCACCAGGCTCCGATGGCTCGGCCACGTGTTGCGCATGTCAGCCCACTGACTCGCGCGATGTGCGTTGTTTGGGCGCCTGGGGTGTGGATGGAAGAAGAGGAGAGGTGGCCAAACGATGACTTTGTCGCGAGGAATGATGACCCTCACTTTTGAGCTGGCCTCGGTTGGAGCGTCTCGGCTCCCTGGTTGTGGTCCAAAGGACGATGAACTCGTTTGGTTGGATACACTTGCTGACATGGCAAGGAGTCGACCTCAGTGGCGTTCATGCTATGAGTTTCTTTGTCCCACTCCATTCCTCTTAGCCTCCCCCTCCAACCATGATCTCATTGTTTTGCATAGGAAATTACTTTTTTTGCTGCATAGTAGCCGGCAGGTAGCTTACCGGAGCGATGCCCATCCGTTGCTAGTAGCTCAGCTGGCATGCAACGGTTGTATTTATTTTCTTTTATGTATTGCGGCACAGTAGCTGTGGTGTTTTTACACCCCTAGATAACGTGCATAATGATGATGTGTGATGACAAGAGGTATGTTAAAGCTGCAATCAACATCTGATTTAGGCTAAACATTTGCTATACATTGTAGCGTTCTAAAGAGCAATATAATAACACATATGGATTTTTGTCCTTGACAGCCACCATGCCTCCCGAGAAAGCGCTGGACGGCCAGACTCCTTGACAGCACAGGATTCGGACCCATATCCTTCCTCTTATGAGTCAGCACATTAGGCTGTTGTTCTATGACCGACCTCAGCGAACTTCCATAGCTATTTCCTAGTTGCGATATACTGCGGTAGCTGCCAGCTTTAGTCAGATGGTCACCGCACATCCGTCATCGCGCTTTTCTGTCCTATTGGGATTTCTTGACCACGCCCTTAATGGCTGGTATCCGGTCATAACATCCGTCCTAGTCTCGCATAATTCAGTTTCCTTCATCAGGGCTCACCAGACTACGTCCCGTGGGCCGGATCCGGCTCTGTATCAATTATTGCGTTAGATCCCACCATTTTCCATATTTATGACTTTCCTGTTTTTTCCCAGAAGTATTATGACAATCCCATCTAAGGTGTTGCGACTTCCGTTCGTTGTTTTTCTCACTGCTCGACCTAATCGTGTAACCAGCTGCTTCAACTTTCTCTCACAGGTTTCTGTGCAATACGGGCATTAAGGGTGCGTTATTATGTTCACTGCTGCCTCAAGCTGTGTTTTATGTTGCATACAGCATGCTTCTTCAACGCAGTTGGGCTACACCCAATCACACCTAAACTTTCTCTTCTTAATCTGGATAAAAAGTACTCCACTATTTGATTCTCTCAGTTCTATTTTTCTGCTGCATAGTCCGTGTCACTTTCGCGTGTTTATTTTCCTTCAAATTCTGTGTTTGTTGTTTCATGTCCAACACCCTCCACCTTGATTTCCGGTCCCAGGAGACTGTGAATCCTTGTTGGGTGTGAGACGAGGTGCACGGTCCTCGTGGCTGTGCTAAGCTTGAAAAGTGATTTCATCGAGGGTGCAGCGGTCTGTGGCTCAGCCACCGCCTTGTGCGTGCATCTGGTACGCATGATTCCCAAGTTAGATAGACAGGAATGCTGCTACTGTGCATGTTGAAGGAGTGTGGGCCGGCTCCATTGATGGAACGTAACTCCCCTACACATACCTCCTGGTCCTACTCCTTCGTGTTTGCACCGGATATGGGGTGTGTAGATGGAGCTGTGGTTGTTACACCCATGGTCCCTGTGTAGGTGCAGGCTTCCTGTGTCTGTCCCCATAGAGGCCGCTGTGACAATAAATCCGGTACCGGATACCGCCAACTATTGTGTTCAATGACGAACCATCTCATCGGGTTAGATGACTAACTATTTTCCTATCATTACTTAGGGAACTGTGACAAATATTGCTTCCCAAAGATTTGGAAATTTGCTACACCTTAGAACGCCACCTACGTTTAAGCGATCCTAACTTTTCTACTGTCTCGCAACATTTTGCAAGTTTGCATGCACACCCAAGCATACTTAGGGTTATCTGATTTCCGTCGGAACACAAACGGCACCACACACGAAGTGAATACAGCGATGTCGTTATGTTACAACTTTTCCCCTTCACCATCACCCTGACCCGAGCTCTTTCTTGATCCATGATGCGAAATAACGTACATATATTTGTCGTCCGTTTCCATTTAGAAAATCTGCGATCGGATTTCACTTTTACGCGAAGATACTTCACGAGAACTGCCACCAACGTTTGAGGCCTCGACCACAGCCATCTCCCCATTGGGTGCTACGATTATGGACAGAGTCTACGCTTTGATTTTCTTCCTGTTGTTCCAAGTGCAGGTATGACTGTAGTTCCCTTTACTGGGCGTTCATCCCCTTCCTCTTACCGCAATGTTGCTAACCTAATGCTCCCTTTTGAATGCTTCTATCTAGACGATACACTGCAAGATTTTCTCGACTCATTACTTGATCTTCTTGAGCTAATGAGACTATCTATCTAACTATCTATGAACATAGATGAAGATACGTCCGGTCGGTTTGCCATGTCTCTCATCACTATCGTGAATTGCTGACTCATCAGTTCCAAGCATGCCACCTTTTGTAACATTACAACTATCGGGGCTAGGCCGTCTATGAGTGAAACAATTTAATGCAACCAACCGGAAAAGCCGTGTTTGTAACTTCCCCATCGCAAATAGGTCTTCCAGTCACTGACGTAATCACTACTATTCACCTACGCAGAGAAATGATGCCAACCAGCGTAATTTGATATTCGGGTCAGTTTTCTCGTAGTTTCTTGTTTCATCATTTGACCTCTTCACCTTTTGTTCGTTGACGGAAAGCAGCACTTGTGGACAACTAGCAGGAGTCCAGTGAGGTTGACCCAACTGGAATTAGCAATGCTACATTTGCAAAGGCGTTCGTCTTTCAGTTTGTTATCATACCTGTGAAAACGAGCATCGACAGAACTCATGAAATTTCCGTAGCGTACGTGGAAGGTGATAACGGGTGCGCACTACTGGCCGTCACTAAAGACGTCGTGACTTTTTCTTCAGACACACTTCATCCTGCATCGACCGTCTCGCAGATTATCAAGGGTCGCCTTATCTGCTGCACACAGCAGGTCGGATAAGCGAAAGCATGCAACTGCTGGCGCCTCCCATCTTCCATTTCCACCTGTTTTACTCCCATCCCGACCCTCATTACTTACGTTCCTTCTATACTTCCCAGCTTAATTGACAGCAACCGAAGTGCCACTGGACTAAAACCATCTCCAGCCACCTATCCACAGCAAGCATCGAATTCCTCTCGGCAACAGTCCTTTATAAGTCCACGCTATCCCGTTTCCTTGGCGTCGTTCAACGTTCGCACTTTAAGACAAATAGGTCAAGAGGCTGCACTCGCATGCACCTTGGACACACTGGGTATTGATGTGTGTTGTGTGTCCGAAACTAGGATCAATGACCCTAATGGGGTTGTTGAATTAACTGCACCCGGTTTGTCCTCTCGTTATTGGTTACACACACCAGGAGACGCCGATGCAGCAACCACTGGTCAAGCTGGAGTGGGCATTGTTCCGAGCTCCAAGGCTGAGAAAACGATGGTCGATTAGATTCCAGTGATCAGCCGTTTGTGTGCAACCGGTTTGACGACCCCAGGTAAGGTTAATTCATGAAATAGCACAAAACGCTGTTTGTTTGTGATTTCCGCTTATGCTCCCACCGACTGCAGTTCAAATGCTGTCAAGGCCACATTCTATCATGAACTGAACGCGCTACTACACAGTGCTACTAGTTCCGATATTATAGTACTTTCAGATGATATGAATGCACAAGGAGGGCGTCTGAGCTCTTCAGAGGCTCAGCTGGGTGGTAATTCTGGGCTTAACTCCGAACGGGCTGACAACGGCGAGCGTTTGCTGCAACTGTGTGCAGAGCACCAGTTGTTTCTTAGTAGCACTGCTCTTAGACCCAGTGGGCGCCGAAGTGCCACGTTGCGTCCTCCTGTAGCTGACCAGCGATGGACTCAAATTGACCACATTGCCATAAGTTACAGGTGGCGTGGTTCCATCCTGGATTGTCGTTCTTCCTGTGGTACTTACGTCGACTCTGATCATGCCTTCTTGCCCTGTCGTTTCTCCATGAAGTTTACCGGGAGGCGCACCAAACGTTTCCTCCGATTTGCCACTGAGAAAATGTCTCAACCCTCGGTTAGGCAAGCCTGTCAGGACGCACTGCGTACCGAACGTTTGCTGTCTTGTCCTAATGACAATGAACTTTAATGGAATAGGATGTCGGCGGCCATGCACCATACAGGAGCATCCACTTGCGGTACTGTCAATCGTCACCACATCATTCACTGGATATCAGAGGTCGGTGTACTTGTTGGAATCCAGAAGAAAACTCCTGGCTCTTCCTGAGCACAGTAGGACCAGACTGGCTATTAGATGCGAACTAAAGCGGAGCCTACATGCTGACAAGGAAGTTTGGTGGGTTAGTCGGGTTCAAGAAATGGAGGAGTCAGGAGCAGTAGCTAATTACCACAAGCTCTTCCAGCTGATCCGCACCACTGGTTCCGTGAAACCAGTCGTCATTGAGAATATGGGTGACAGCGGGGGTGCCCTGATACACAATAAGGAGCGCCTTATGCCTCGTTGTGTGAAACACTTTCAAGAGCATTTCAGTTGGCCCCTGGCTCCCTGACCACTTTTTATTCAGATGATGCAGGACGAGCGATGGACATTTAGTTTAGAGGCTCCATCGGAAGCCGATGTCAGTCGTTTTCTTGCCGTTGGCCCGTATTCCTTCCCACTTGTATTATTTAAGGATGGGGTTTAGATCCTGTGAAAAGCAATGACCTCCATATACTACCGTAGGTAGAAGGAAGGGTATCCCGCCTAACTGGAGCGAATCGATTATAGTGGAAATATACCAGAAGGGTTGTTGCAAAGACTGCTCTTATCACAGGGGTATTAAAACAACGCCCGCAGTGCCAAAATTACTGGCTCTGATTCTCGTTCGTCGCCTCACTGTGGAACGGGAATCTCGGATTAGGGAAGAGCAGGCAGATTTCCGCCCAGGACCTGGCTGTATAAATCACATATTCACTCCGAGGTGGATGCTACATCAGCGTCACGCATACCGCAGACCGACAATAGCTGTGTTCCTCGATTTCCAGCGTGCGTTCGATTCAGTCTATGGATCCATTCTGTTGGAAATGCTAGCCAAAAATTTGTTCACACGAGATATGTGGATCTCTTACGTGCTCTATACTCGAACATTACAGACCGTGTTAGGGTCTACGGTGACTTGTCGAATCGCTTTCCGACCACAAGTGGCGTTCGTCAGGGCTGTCCGGCTTCCCTATTTTTGTTTTATTTCGTTGTGGGCTGTATCATGGAGTGTTCCCTTGTGGAATCTCATGATGTAGGCGTTAAGGTACTGTTTGGTGGAAATCTAGTTGGTCTAGATTATGCGGACATATTGTCGTGCTTTTTGACGATGTTGCGGCGGCACAATCAACCCTGAATAGCCTGCCTAGAGTGGTTCCATTACTTGGTATGCACTTCGCACCTTCAAAGTGCAGTGTTGCTGCAGAACCACCAGCCACTTGATGCCCCCTTGACCCTTGATGACGAGGAACTGGAGGTTGTTGATCAATCCACTTATTTTGGCTGCTGCATCAGGAACGATGGGCGCATAGAAACTGAAGTCAGTTCACGCATTGCAAAAGCTGGAACTGTCTTTTTGAATCTGCGACATCTGTAGCGTGAGACGGAGTTTCCCTTCGTCTAAAAGTCCGTGTATACAATGTTACATTGAGTGGCGTCTTGCTTTATGGAAGCGAGACATAGTCCCTCCTATCTGAGAACCTGCGGCGCGTTCAAGTCTTTGATCATCGTTGCCTGCGGAGCATTGCTGGTGTCGGATGACACCAGCGTGTCTACAACGATGATGTACGTAAGAGAGTACTATGTAGTGATTACCCAGCTAGTTCCTTAGAACAACAGATAGCCTTGAATATGTTGCGTTGGCTTGGGCACCTCACACGTATGCCTGGTCATCGCTTAGCTAAGTGGGTCTTGTTTAGTTTGCCGTATGTAAGGTAGCGCAGGGCTCGAGGTGGACAGAAGTTTACTTGGCAGCGGGAAATGAAGTCACTGACGACCAAACTCAGTGCCGTTGGTCCTTCTCGGCTTCCGGTCTGGAGTCCAAGTGACCCGCCTTGTGCTTGGCTGGAGAGCTTACAGGACATGGTTCGCAGTCGATACTATTGGCACGCCTACTATCGTCTCCTAATCGGATTTCTTGTTTAAAGTGTGTTTGGTGCTGAATTATCTGTGGGGTAATAATGGCTGCTTATGACGCGGGGCAGTGAAAGCCGCATGGGAGCTGTCGCGCTAATGCCGCCTTATCTTTGCACGATAGCCAGCTGTTTGTGACGATGTGTTGTCTACCCAATGTGTAGTCGCCTTGACCCTGAATGTTTGCCTATATCATTAAGGTTTTCAGGTAGGTCCCCCTTCTCACTTATTATTCTTTATTCCGTAGGTCTTCAAGATTGTATGGCAGTGAAGCATCAGTTCAAATGGCTGATATACTGCTTCTGATTGTGATGATGATGATGATAATGCTCCGCGCACTTTCAGCGTGTTGCGGGAACTGTTCTTCCTTTAGATGAGTTCTTCGATGTAAACAATCCTTGATCTCGTAACGGGAACTATCACACTTTTGCTGCATGACTTAGTCCACAATACCCATTCGTCGTCGTAGCAGTAATCAGTCTTGGTTGTGCTTTAGCAGTTTTCGAGGGAGAAACATTCTTGTCTCCGCCATATGGACTCCTTCTTTTTCCTCTTGTTATCTCGTTTGTGTTGGTCATTTTAGATTCTGTTCTACTTTGTCACTTAACTCACTCTGCATCTCATCATTCACTACGTTAATAAAGTATGACGTTATGGGCACATCCTAATCTGACGGACATACAAACCTATGGGTTGATGCACGTTTTCTCCTATTTGAAGAGAATGTATTCGTGGGGCCGCGTCGTTTCTATATTGTGGAGTCGTGATGTCGCAAGAGTAAAATAGGATTAGTCTCTGGCTGTGAAACAGCATACCTCTAGCTTAGCTGTCTTCTGCCATATTTAGCTTATCCGATTGATCGCTTACTACAACAGTCATACAACCGAGCTGTCGCACACGTACTGTATGCTCGTTGTTCCACAATCGATAGATACTTAATTACCTTACTTTACTACGGCTAGTTCCTGCGACGGGATGAGGCGGTTTCATGAATGTCTCGGATTGCAGCTGCCCAAGCGCGGCGGTCAACGGCAAGCTCCATGTAGATGCTGATCCAATGATTCCTCCAGTGACGAGCACCATGCACAACATGGAGTCCCAGAAGATCGACATCCGATTTCACTGCAGTGATCCACGTTTTCAATTGTCCACTACGGCGACGACACCAACCCTGGCAAATCGAGGGCAAAACCCCGACCTTAGTGTAGTCAGTGTCTGATCTGCGGAGAGCGGCGTTGGATGTGTGCTGAGAGCTTCGGAAGACAGTCAAAGCGCTTACGTGCTTCGTCATTGGTTATACCCTCATGCCACTGCGTTTTCAATATGAACTTTAGACACCAGTACTTGAAGACTTCCAGCTTCTGAGTGTCTTCAGACCGCAGCGGCCATGTTTCGCAACCATAAAGTAAAATGGTACGAATGGTTTCTGAGAATACCCGGATCTTTGTTCTGAAGCTAATTTCCGTCTTTCACCACAATGTGTTTCTCAGTTGTAAGAAGGCTGTTCCAGCGATGTCAATACGATACCGAATCTCGGATGTAGCCAAACCATTAGGGAGAATAGTGGATTCAAGATAGTTGAATTTAGGAACAGACTCGACGAGTTGTCCATGTAAGGTGGGCGACAGGAAAGACTTGGTGGCTGACGGTGAGAAGTACTTCTTCTTCGTGGCCGATCATAGAGGCTGATTGATCGACCTGCTTTAGCAGTGACTGTATTGACATAGGATCTTCTGCAAGGATAGAAATATCGTCAGCAAATTCCAGGTCTGACAGCCAGAAGTCAGGGCTAACTTAAACACAAATGAACAATGATTTATAACGGGTAAAAAAGCATATGCTTGACAGGTCCCGTAGGGTGGTTGGAGCAATAGATAAAATGGAAGGATAATTGAACAAGTAAATCGTTTTTTAAGCCTCTACAGATTTCAACGCACCACTTCATAATGATAGTTTGAAGTATGGACTGGATGTCTGCACCCAAATTAGAGCTGTTATATTACAGCAAATGTGGGAAAAAGAAATCAAAAGAACGGATAACGCTCACTCGTGTGTTGCTTCCGTTGAGAGATGTGGTACGTTACTCCAGTTGTATACATCCATGTCGCTCATTGGGACACTTCTGTATGTAACATCACCGCCACTTTGCGGGGAGGGTCAGTAACCTCATGGTTTGGGTCTCGTTATTTCGTCCTCCGAATAGGACGTGCTATGCCAAATAATGCAAGTTGGAAAGTGTCATCTAGGCGTTTTTTAAATAGTGCCAATGTGGGGGCAAGGACGACGTGAGTGGGGAGCGCATTCCAAGCACGGGACACACGGAGTGAGAAAGAGTTTCGTCGACAATCAAGTCGGCTGTAGTGTGTAGCCAGTTTGAGCTGATGACCTCTCAGGTTGGTATTTTGGCTCAGCTGCAAGAGACTGCGACATGGGTGATTTGGATTCATCAGTATTAAGTAGACCATGATGAGGTCTCCTCGGTGACGACGATATTCACCAATGTACAATCCCAGAGACTGCAATCTGCGTTAGTAGGAGATGTGAAACAGGCCTCTGACGAGCTTCGTTGCTCTACGCTGTGGAGCTTCAAGTGCACTGATGTCGCGCTTGCGCCAGGGACGCCAGGCCTGGATCGCATACTCCACGTGGGGTCTCACGTAAGCGCTCAGCATTTGCGGAAATACAGATGGCTCGAAATTTCCGAAAGCCCTCCGTAAGAGTCCGAGATGTTGACTGGCCCTTTTCGATGCCTTTTCAGCTTGTCTGGAGCAGCCAAGGTCGTCCTGCACGATCACTCCGAGGTCGCATTCCTGGGAAGCACGTTGCAACGGCTGGTCCCACAAGGTCCTGATGCATAACCCAGTCGACCGCGAAGTTGAATACCACTGCATAAAGTGAGAAGCCCTGCCTGATTCCAGTATTATTATCGAATTCCTTTGTTTCTTCTCCATAGATCCGAATCCAGGCCTTTGTGAGACGGTCATATGATGTCATCAGGTTAACGCCATCGTCAAGTAGGATTCTCCAGAGTGCTTTATGGTCAATTGAGTCAAAGGCAGCTCGAAAACCAACAAAGCAAACAAACGTGGGCTGCTGGAACTGGTAGCGTTGTTCGAGTAATCGACGTAGAGTGAAGATTTGTTCAGTACTTCCTCTGTCTGGACGAAATCCACTTTGATTATGACGAATTCGCGGCTTCCTTACATTGGCAAAGCGGAAAAGCAAGATTCGTGGGAAGGTTTTGGCAGCCACATCAATTAGGCTAATCCCGCGATAATTACTGCACACAGTTCGGTCACCTTACTTGGGCAGTGCCAGTAATATTGAGGTACTCCACGAGAAAGGACAGAATTGGGTCTCCCATATCGAGCAGAAGAGCTCGTGCAAATGGCCAAGCAGCGCTGATAGGCAAGAGTTGTGGATTTCGGCTGGAATCCCGTCCGCCCAAGGACTTTCTTCGGCTTCAGGCGACGAACGATCTCTGCAACTTCTATGGGAGATGGCGGTGAGCAATCCGCGTCATATCCTGACTTGGCTAATGCTGAAATTTGTGCGGTTGGGTGTAGTGGGCGATTTAGTAGCTTGCTTAAATACTCCACTCATCTTGAAAGTTTTCCATCCGTATCGGGGATGATTTGGCCTTCTGAATTGCGCAATGTCGACTGTGGTGAATAGCGTCCGCCGGAATCCAAACGAATGAGATGAGAAAGAAGACCCAGATTTCCAGAATTTGCTACCGCTTCCATGTTGCCTGCGATAACAGACAAGAAGCGGTGGCAATCTTTCCGTGCTGAGGGGGTTGCTTCACGTCTCAGACGACGGTAGTTTGGTGAATTCGTGAGACGGGCTTCTTTCGCTTTAGCGGACAAGTGGATAGTATCTCCAGTGATCCGGTCCATCGCAGGCTTAGAAGTAGAGCGCCGGGGTAAATAAAGCGACGCATTGAACTGACGATTTTAGCCTAGACTAACGAGCGTCGAGAGATTCATCTCCTGCAAGTACGTGGCGTGGTGAACTGGCAGAAATTTCTGCTTCTATTGCTGGCTCAAGAGATCGGAAGCAGTCAGTATTTCCCAGTGAGGCTTCGGTGGAAGGGTATTCCGGCGCGGAGTCTGCACTTAGCGCGCAGAAGTACGTAGTTCGAACCATCTTTATTGCCTGTTTCAGCTGTTATCTACGCCCGACAGTCATCCATGGAGGACATCCACCAGGATCGGACTTAGATATATTCTATTTGGCTAACCGTACGTCAGAAGATGCTTCCTGGATGCTCGAAACGAGTATTGGTTATGCACAACCGATTAAGGTTGGCGAAGCTGCGCAAGCGGTCTTCATTGTCACAGCGCTCTCCAAGGGTGTATCTCCCGAGTATGTGACGGGTCTGGTCATTCTTCGACCCGGTTCGTGCACTCCCGTCCCCAGCAATAATGAGAATGTCGCGTTTTGGAACATGGTTCACCACCGTCTGAAGAGTATTGTAAAACTCATCTTTTTCCCTTTTCACTGAGGATGGGGTTGTTGCGTAGAGAGAACTTATGTTCATATTCATTGGGTGACCTTTGAAACGTGCAGCTGCTACTGGCTTCCATGAAAGGAAAGCGTTGTGTGCCTGGCGACTGAGCCATGGCAACCCCATTATTGCCCGAATTATCCCGCCGCCCACCGTGGTAAAGCCAGTATGAGGTGTCTACGCCAGGGACTTTGATATGTCGAGTCAAAGCTGGGTATTCCAGATTCTGAAAGGCATGCTATATCGATCTGGTAACCATGTAGTTTGTGCATAGTCAGCGCTTGGCTGCCGACATCCAACAGTGTTCTGACATTCCATCATCCAATGAATAAAGACTTCCGGGGATTGAGGTACTCAGGTTACTTATCACTCTGGCCACTGGGTCAGCACAGAACGCGTCACCTACCAGAAACGCTGTAGTATTTGAAATATCCCGGGTAATGGACATGTCGTGAAGTTTCGTGGTGATTGTGGGTACGTATGAGGACTCCAATTTCATCCGGCTTTTGTTTCAGGGTTCACCTCTGGCCTTGTGCAGCCAAGTGCTTCCTGCAAATCAGCATGGATCTGGGAAATTGTCCTACCTTCTAGCCGCTGGATCAGAAGTCGATATCTTCTGCCTACTTGTCAGGACTAAGGTTGCACGCGGGTTCGAACTCACTGAGAAAGCGACACTCCCGCACACGTAATATCTATGTATGTGCTTCCGTTCTAAGCGCATAACACCTGGTAACTCACATCCGTGCGATGGGTCGTTCCGACCTAGTGAATCGTTTGTGCCTAGCTGACTACATATTTTCGCTTTCTGAGAGCCTGGATCTTCTCGAACGCTCTCAATTTGCTTGATTGCGGTTGCATTACTTTGCCTGTGATTGCACCTGAAGGTAGCCACAAAAGTATACTGTCTGATTTATTCACATGACGACCAGTACCTCCTCTAGCGTATTGACTAAGGCCCTCTGATGCTAGCGACCCGCTTTCAGCTCGGTCCATCGGATTTCGTTCATAGTGCTTGTGCCTGTTGAATTCCTCTCCTGTTTTCGTCTAATCGATGTCTTATGAGCGACTGCATTATGTCAGGGTCCTCATCAACAGGGATTACGCCGCTTGCCACTCGACTGTGGTTATCCTTATTACCCTATTTGCACATAACAAGGAATATTGACCTAACTCGGATTTTTCTAAGTTCCTGCTAAATAGGCTCATTTCTTAGAACGCTACCAAGAAGACTGGAAATCAGGATGGATAAATCAAGCTGCGTAGATTTATGGAACACATTGACGGACCAGCACCAACGTAACCCTAAAAAGCGTGCTTCGATCAAACATGAACTCCACAAATCCGAAAGAATCGATCGGTCTCGACAAATTGAGTGAACATCATTTTCGAACTGCCTGACGTCTGCAGATTTCTGCTTAGCATACAGTCTCCGAATTTTGTCTTGCTGATCTCATGTTTATTAGCGTGCTGGTGAATTCTTACATTTAAACATAACAAATGCGATGAAGAAAACACAAGAACGTCCTCTTGCATAAACAGCATACTCAGTTCGAAAGTGACCAGAAGCGATTAGTGTGGAAGACTTTCAAAGTATGTTAACAACAAGTAATCCTCTCCAATTCCGGATAAAATTCCAGTAAAGTAATTACTGTTAGTATCATACATTCCACTGTGAACCTGACTGTGGTTCAAATAATTCTAAGATCTTTCCAATATTGAACCGAAGCATTGGGATTCAGAACGTCGCTGAGGAATCGTAGTACAAAGGAGCACACGCTTTACGAAATTATCTTCCGTTATTGGAACTCTCCACCAGTGTTCAACAACTTTTGGGGGATGCTCTTCTTTGTTTAATACGCTATGAATACATGGAACTAGCCAAACAAGAAGTCAAAGATCTCATCATCTATGCTGGCAGCGCCAGTCCTGAATGCGAACAGTTCAAGCTGTCTGCCATGACAGAAAATCAGTTCAACTGCTTAATTTTCATTTGTGGTCTCCAGTGATATCAATCAGAATCAGATAGCTAAACAGCACTACACCAACAAGTTGCCTATGAATTGCAAATGCAGTCATATTGGAGCACCCACATCAAACCCCATTTTCACTATCAAGAAGACGTACTCCAGTCGGATCTGAACAATAGTTCTCGCTGTAGCAAAACCAGTGGCGGTGTGCTGGTAATGTGGTGAATGGCGTTTCGTGAAATTCTGTCCCAACAAGAAGCACAAATTTTCAGTGTGCAATCGACGCGATAAGTTGTAAGGTCAATACCGAAAAAGGAAACGTGCCGGGAAAAGACGTCATAATGGAAGATCAAGATCATGGTGGACTGAAAGCAAATTCAATACCGTGGTTGCAATATTTGATACGGATATGGAACTCCATCCAGAGTACATAACTACCAGAATAAGCCGGCGGACATTTCATTGGAAACATGGTGCGACGTTCCGTATAACTATTTTGTCCATATACTTCTGGAAGAAAATGGGCTTACAAATCTCTCATCGAAGTAAGACTACAGCCAGAAAAGCATAAATCGGTAAGCTCCATTTGCTTAATATATTAAACTCTGGATAGATCATCTCAGATAGGCACAAACAAAGCACGACCTACACTTCGCTTATTAGTGTAACCTATGAGATGACAGTATCGATGGTATTGAACTCTTCAACATGTGCATGAGTAAGTTGCATTCAACAACGCCTATCCACATTCTGAAGGTGACACAAGGGCGGTCTAAGTCTTCGGAATTGATTTGGTGCGAAATTTGTGGAGTGCTCTAGACGTGCCACTGTTTAAAAAATGCCCAGTTGATAATCAGCTGAGCGCTGGTCAAAACCAGAGAGACTACAGGCGCATCACCACATTAGTTTCGTCAGACCAAACAACGGACAAATTCTCCTCTCGGTTGTAGCTACGTTCAGGAAATGTTGATCATGGATGCAACCGCTATGACCGCGGCGATTGTCAAACTGGAAACATGTGCTCTCCAGTTTCTGGAGACTATCGTGGCCGACAATGGTATCTAATTCACATCACATTTGTTCCCGAATTGTCAAAAACATACGGTATCACATACGTCAGAGCACTCACTTTTCAGCCAAAATTCAGTGGATAACAAATGATGTTCATGGACACATTTATGCGAGCTCTACTGAAGTTCAGAGTTGAGGAACGACAGTGGAACTGCGGTACATATTTCAAGTGATCTATATGCATTCCACACATATTCATTGTCCAAACGATTGTTTTCCATCCCATGCTGTGATCATACAATATTTATCTGTGTAGTTTGGAGACAGCAATCGGCTGCTGCCAAATTAGGCGAACCTTGCAGCCTGGAGATGTCGCAACCGTCAGTGACTATCGATGTGACGCCAACAGCTGGCTATCGGTACCTTCGGCAGAACACTGTACGAAGCACAATTGAGTTCACTAATTTTTATCATCACCACGTGAACTATCTCTGGTGCATTGAGCATTGTTCATTAAACACCCATCTCTTACCGGATCCATTCAAGAGCAGATAACCGAGTGATGCGAAAACGGCTCAAACAGCATTATCAACGACAGTTACCACATTACAAGGCCAGCTGTACACGGACCTATGTGATCTCGTTACGATTTCATACA
Organism: Dicrocoelium dendriticum; assembly: GCA_944474145.2. Taxonomy (NCBI): domain Eukaryota; kingdom Metazoa; phylum Platyhelminthes; class Trematoda; order Plagiorchiida; family Dicrocoeliidae; genus Dicrocoelium; species Dicrocoelium dendriticum. Next base: position 88,652,405 of record OX104063.1, read on the forward strand.
GGGAAATGACCGTAAAACGAAGGAAGCGAGGGGATGCTAGGGAGGTTCATTTCTAAAACCGTTGCCAATACAGCTGGAAATAAAAACTGAAGATACAAGCTGCGTTGAGGATTGGGACGCACCAACGAACGTGCAATAGAACAACATCGAATATATATGTGCACTTAATCAGGATGAACTAAAGGAAAGAGACAGCATGGATTGCCTTCGATAAAGTTAGTGTAAGTTATTTTCAAACCACCATTCATATTGTCGTGTTATTTCTTGATAGGGAACGGAAAAGTCTCAAAAGTAAGCACGAAATTGTCCGATATTCAGTAAAGGGAATTTGCCAATGATTCCCACCCTCCGTTAGACAGTGATCTCGGCTCTGTCGCAGTATTCTGTCCGTAAGACACGCAGTTGTCATCGATTCTGTATCACATTCTCTCGAGTTACAACAGTGTACCGTTAGTGCTTGAGTTACCTAATCCCCAACTAGCCACAGACTTTTGAACTTTCCATTAGCATCCGTTCACTATCTGTGACGACAGTCTCAAACCTGCCCACATCAGTCTAATACTTCACGTTGTGAAGACCCACCACTCGCTTGTGATCCGCCTCCCTTCATTTACACTGTCAAAATTCTTTTAGCATGAGAATAGTCAAACAATTTATCTTATCACATTAGATTACAGGGGTGTTTCGTTCACATCGACGCCTAATACAGCAATTCGATAACCCAACATCGCTCCATAGCAGCATTCATTTCACTGTGGTCATCCTATTATGAATGGTGAAGTATACCAGTTCTCGTCATCTTCCCCCTTTAGCCCACGTGGTGTTGTCATTCGAGCACTCATATGGACGATTTTTGTATTGTCTCTTCCTCCCTCTCTCTGTCTCAGTGGACCGTCATTTGTAGCCTCTCCTCTTCCTTCAGGATCAGTCAGGTGATCAAAATCTTCTCTGTGGCGTTTATGTATGCCTGCTACGCGATTGAATATCGCTGGCGTCAAGTTCCTGGTATGTGTTCGTTTATTACCGCGGTGGTCCTAACTATGCTTATTTTAAGTGGTAGAGATTTGCTGTCTTTTGTATCGTAAACAATTTTTCTACAGGATGACGTTCTTAAACCATATTTTAGTAAACTCACCATTTTTGGACACAAGAGAGTTGTAGTCCATTACACCGTTTTTCCTGTTACCTCATATATATACACACATATATATATTTGTATATTTGTATACGTATATATGTAGTAAATGCTAACTGTAAACGATTGTGGTCATTCAACCGCAGTTCAGCCGATGGAAAAGAAGCTATGGTCTCTGGTGTATAGTGTAGGTGGAAATTCATCGTCTGTAGACTCGCTTAGGCAGCCATCACATGCACGGAAAAGCACTGTGCGGCCGTTTCATCATTTCAGGAATCATCAGCTTACTTTTCCCCTGCCTTAGCGCACACGTGTGATGTTCTTTCCATGGCGACAATTACATGTTTAACGGATAAAAAATAAATACGTATGGCGTGTTACGGATTGATATTGTAGGTTTGCATCATTGTTCAACCCGACATTTGTTGTTGTTGTTGTTGTTGTTGTTGTTGTTGTTGTTGTTGTTGTTGTTGTTGTTGTTGTTGTTGTTGTTGTTGTTGTTAAGGCGTAGCAACCATTTTCAATCCCCATGCCCAACCGAATATGTGCCTTCATGTCAGTGTCCATAGATTGCTGGTTGTGCACCGAAACTCTTTGCGGCTCACAATTTCCATAGTTGCAGGCGCAGATAATATTTTGCTGTACACTATCATGCCAATGACACCTATTATTTCAAAGGCTTGGTAAAACGCCGGTTAATGTATTTGTTATACTGCACAACCTTTCGCTCTTGACTCAAATGCTTCTTCAGGCGAGTCAAAAGGGAAACGTTGTGCTGTATGTCAAATATACTAACCGTTCGTCTACCAAGCTTCCTGAGATGATGACTTCCGATCGTTCCCGAAATATTCCAAGATACCAATGGCTTTTAGTTTGTATGCGTTAAGGCGCATGTATCACTGACCAACGCGAAAAACATTGGAACCATTTGCACGGACAAGCACGAAACTGCCTTATCGATAGTGAGTCATTCTGTAAGGCTAGAGCAACCGTTGTAAATGTGCACGCGTTTAAATTTGTTGTAAACTGATGCTGTACGTTTAAATGCATCTCGTCATGCGCAGTCTGTAGCAGGTACAGGTATCATTGTCAACCGGATTAGGGTATCCTTCAATAGAATATAATTTGTGGCTGAACCGACCGGTGTTTAAACGGGTTGTATCCTTCCGAGACCTAGATGGACAGATGAATGGAGTTGTTCAGTGTCATCGAACCATCATGTATCTTCTGAAACGTATTGTCCTAATCCCAGCTGAGGATCTTTGCACAACCACGCTTTTGTAACAATGTTTAGCCTGTATCTATAAGTGGAAGCACTACATAACAGGTCCGTTACAAAGGACAATTCAGCGACACACTTGGGATCGTGCAGCTGCGAAACACTAGGAGGACGAGGAGCGTCTTAGCTCTTCTGTGCCACTGAGGGCCTATTGTACATGCCGACATATTTAACGTTTGCTTTAAGATCCTACACTCTCTACCCAGGGAGCTGACGTGTTCGTTACACAAGCTGGCAGGTCGGCTCTCATACCATGTGTTTCTTCATCTTCCTCCATACATATTGGCAAGATGTGCAGATGGGCTTATTGATGAAAATGTTACGCATTGTCCGAATTTTCGCAAAAACATCCATCGATCTCTCTGTTTCAGGATCCGATCTTTGGCCCCAATCGATCTAAGCGCTTCGATAAACCACCGTCGTTATTGCTCGATTCATTGTTTCGCTAGCTCCCTAGCCATTTCTTTTAGATCCTGTTTCACTTATCTATATACATAAAACTATTAATGTGGGCTTATACGCTTGTATTACATCTCTTTCTCAATCTGTCTGTCCTTTTGTCTACTTGTTGCAATGACGCGGACTCTTCAATTGGCCAACCCGTTAACCGGATGAATCCCCGAATATTTTTGTCGCCTAATTTTGCTGTTTCCTGTATATCCTTTACACATGCGAGCCCACTAAATTGATCTTTATAGACGAACTTATTACCTGATGTTCACTGATTACAAAGTTCTTTGGGCATAATAGATTCTGTACGTGACCATAATGCTTCACCCATTACAGGCCGCACGTTTGAAGGATTTCTGGTACATATTCTGGATCATTGGACCTACTTCATTGGTTACGGATTCTTCGTCGGTTTGGGATACGAACGATGGCCTGATTTTATAGGCTGTGGCGGCATGTTCCTAGCGTTCACCTACCCTATATTGGTTATCGGTGCATTGAGCTCTCATCATCCCACCCGATCAACAAATCATGATCGAGTCATATGGCTTGAAGAGAAGCTATCACGTCTGTTTCGTTTTCCTTTGGTATTATCCATGCACCCTGCTCTGTTTTTCACCAATTTGATCGTTCGTGGATGCGTTGGAGTGGCCTATCAGCTGTGGTTCTGATGGATCTGGACGCCCATTGCTACCCCTCTTTTTGTCCCACTGCACGCAAACAAAAGCGTCCAATTCATCTCTCCACAGATTTACTTCCCTTTCCCTATTCTCCTTGTGCTTTTGACTGACCTCATTATTTCCATTGTCAGTTTTCGGCAATGTTCCATGTTCTTTCCTCCGGAGAAACATTATGCAAATAAACGAACTTCTGCTTCTCAAATGCCTTTATAATTAAACCGAATCGACCGCTCAGGAGTGTCAAAATGACGGGACCACACTGCCACTCATTTTACTTGGAAAGCTTTTTACAGTTTATTGCTTGTAACATCTTAGTGAATCTCCTCACATCGACATGGTTGAGTACGGTCACTTCTGATGCAGTTTTTAATCGCGGCTTCAGTACGACGCTGTTCCCTAAGTTAAACGAACACGATTGATTGTTAGTACTCACTAGAGGTTTTTCAATGGCTTAAGTCGTTGACTCTTAAGAGGATAGCTGTGGGTTTGGGTCCAACAGGATTCCACGGATGCATGCTAGTGAATAACCTCAGTAGGACAAAATAGACGTCCCGGGCGTATGGTGATTGTGGCGAGCAGCCACCAAAAACTACTCGTTTGGCTTATTCTGATCACTTTTCCTGGTTTTAGTCGATCATTTACTTTCCGGCATCGAAAAGGAGAAGCATGCCGCCACCTGTCCTGTCTTTCGGCACTCGTACTCGAATTTTCTCAGATGTTGCGCCCGGTGCCTACTAGATAAAACAACCAAATGTTCATTATTAACCCTTCAAATAATAGAGCGTTTGATACTTCACACATCAATTCCTAATATTACGAAATAATCTAACTTGGTTTGTATAAACTTACAATAGCGGAATTTAATCCTAGCTACTTTACACACCTCTGGGTTGCCTAGGCGAAAAGAGGTTCCGCACTATTTATCACATGCATTCTACTCACATTCATGTACTGTGGATTGGGTTTCGTGCCAACCTTCTCCATTGCCTCCGCATCCCCTGCATTTTTACATTGCTGACGCGGTTGCCATGTGTGACAATCATATCATCCCAGCACTAAGATCTTTTCATCCTGTGGCATCTGTGTTAACCGAGTTTCACCATGGCCGGTTGCCGTTCGGCATACATTCTGCGCTGGCTATTTTTCAGAGGATTCTAAGCAGTAAAGCGCATACCTGAAGTGTGTGCGCGTACCTGGATGGAATCTTGCTTACTGGCCGTGCAGATTACGAACATCTGACGACATTCACTACAGTTTTGGAGTGCCTCCAAAAGAGCGGACTTAAACGAAAGGAAACCAAGTGTCTTTTCTTCCGATAGGGTTAAGTACCTGTGGATTCGTTTGAACAAACATTGGTTACACCCGTTAAGTGAGAAAATTCAATCCCTTTTGGTTTCGCCAATACACAAATTGCAATCATTTATCAAGACGGTGGCCCATTATAGCCGTTTTTTGCCTAATTTAGCTACTATTCTTGCGCCTTCCTGTGTATCACTACGTAAGAATACCCGATGATTGTGCCTACCAAAACAACAAAAAGCCCACGTTGCTTTCAAACACGCTATAAGTAACACTATTTTGTTGGTTAACTTGAATCCAAAGAGTACTATCACTCTCCGGTGCGACGCCTCACCCACAGGTATTGGAGCCCTGTTATCTCAAAAATGGGAAGACGACCCATAGCTATTGCTTCCAGATGCTTGGCACCAGCAGACTCAAATTACGCACATCCAGACAAGGAAACCTTGACGCTTATCATTGGGATCAAGAAATTTCACTAATACCTTTTCTGAAGAACGTTCATAATTTTTACGGACCGCAACCCCTTATTGACTTTGATCACCGATAAAACGATCCACCGGATGGCATCTCCTCACATACAACGCTGGGCTTTACTGCTTTCGGTCTACAGTTATTATACAGTATTGTGTGTTCCTTGGAAAACGATGTAAGTCGCTTACGGTTGAGTCATCTACCCGATTACGTACTGAAACCCGCTGAACTTGTTCATTTGCTTTAGCGTTTAGGTGGAAACTCAGTGCTAAGCGCAGGCATCCATCAAAAAACCGAACGGGCCATACTACTTGCCAAGCTCGATCATCTAGTCTCCCATAGATGTCCTGATAAATTTGATCTGCAGTTGCTACCATACTTTACTTGACGCTCCGAGCTTAGTCTCAAAGATAGCTGTCTACTCTAGAGACCCAGAGCTATCTTCCCACCCCAGTTGTGGCCACATGTTCTACAATAGCTACACGAAATTTACCAGGGAATCACAAGGATGAAAGGACATGCGCGATCCTACGTATGGTGGTGCAATATTGGCAGTGATATCGAGGAGTTGTTCCGACTACGAGACGCCTGTCGAAGCACACCAAGACCCACCTCTGTGGTACCACTAAGTTCAGGGAAGTGGGCCAACAAACCATCATGGCCTGTGCACGCTGAATTCCTCGGCCTGATCCATGGGAAAATATACCTCCTCTTGATTGGTACTTTCTCGAAATGGATTGAAATGTTCCCATTAACACATGTTTCTTCTGAAACAACCGTTTTTTTCCTGCGGACGTGTTTCAGTACCTTCAGTATGCCACACCCACGCTGGCAACAGACACTGGCCCTGTGCTTATTACTCAAGCCCTTCAGAAGTTTCTGCAAAGCAGCGGCATACGTCATGTGAAGTCAAACTTTATCACCCAACTTTCAGTGCTCTAGCTGAAAGGCCAGTCCAAGCGGTCAAGAACGTGTCACGAAAATTACCGCCGGCTCCACTGCGAACGAAGTTAGACAAGTTTTTTTTCTGCGGCCGCTTCACGCCAAAAGAAATGACTGGGTAAAACTCAGGTGATTTGATGTTCGGATAGAGATTAAGGACGCTGCTAGAATTCCTATTTTCCGGTCAGGGGCCGCGTGTCGAAAACAAACAAGAGAAATCCAAGACGGAGTATGACCGGAGGGCGAACGATCGACTGTTCAGTGAGAAAGAATCCGTTTATGTCAAATTTTCTAAGGAAACCATCTGGCAGTCTGAAGAGCTGTGCGAATTTGTGAGGTAACTACGGTAGTGACTCTGCCAGACTGCAAGGTAGTCATCAGCACAGAGACCACGCTCGTCACCGCTGTTTCGGTGCCATCAGTCAAAACACGGGCAAGCCCGCTCGTTCAATTGGATTAAGCGCAGAATGCCAGTCAACGATAGGCTCCGCAGTGTCACCGCTCAAGTCGAGTACGCCGACTAGTGGACGGATACTAGACAAGCTAGCGTAGTTCATCATCAACAGCAGTACATCAGCTATCTGAACTGATACTTCGCTGCCGTACAACTGTGGTGGCCTATGAAACGAAGAACAGTAAGAAGGAGAGAAGGGAGACCTACGGTAAAACCTTCCTTCTCTAAACAAACACAGGGTCAAGGCGCCTACACCTTGTGCCAACATACAGTCAGAAACAGCTGGCTATCTTGCAAATATAAGACAGTATCAACGAGACAGACTCTTTGCACTTTCCACTGACCCGCGTCATACATACCAGTTACCCGCAAATAACTCTGCACCAAATGTACGTGAAACAAGCAGTCCCACTAGGACACGACAACAGACAAGTAACCGCTGCCGACTGCAAACCATTTCCTGTAATGTATCGAACCAAACACAAGGCACGTCACTTGGACTCCAGTCTGGAAGGCGAGACTGACCGACGACACCGAATTTGGTCGTCTGTGACTTTATCTCCTGCTGCTTAGTCAACGTTTGTCCACCTCGAGCTGTTAAAATGCCCTCTTCGGTAAGCGGTGACCAGGCATACGTAGTACGTGCTCAAGCCAACGCACCCTATTCAGTGCTATCTGTTGTTCTGTGGAACTATCCCGTTTATCACCTCCTAATACTCACGCACATCATCTTTGTGGACACGCTGGTGTCATTCGACGTCAACAATGTTTCGCAGACAACGATGATCAACGACTTGAAGGCGCTGCAGGCTCTCAGATCGGAGGAGCCAAGTCTCGCCTCCATAGAGCAGGACGACACTCACTGTGGACTTGGATACATGGCCTTTTAGACGGATGGACACTCCTTTCTCACGCCACTGATGTCGCGGATTCAAAAAGACAATTCTGGTGTTTGTAGTACGTGAACAAACTTCAGTCGTTATGCGCCCATTGTTGCTGATAATGGTGCGAAGGTAAGTGAATTAATCAGCTGCCTCGAGTTCCTCGATATCAAGCGTCAAGGGGTAATCAAGTGGCTGGTGCTTCTGCAACAACACTTCGCAATTTGAAGGTGTGATGCGCATGTCAAACAATAGGACCACTCTAGACAGGTTAATCAGTATCGATTGGCTAGCACCAACATCGTGAGAACACAATCAATATCGTCCGCATAAGCTAGACCAACTAAACTTTCACCAAACAGCACCTCAACGCCTACATCGTGAAATTTCGCAAACGAACACTCCATGGTAGAGTCCACAACGGAAGTGAACAAAAATGGGGAAATCAGACAACCCTGAGGAACGTCACTTCTTGTTGGAAAGATATCTGATAAATCACAGTAGACCTTGACGTGACCTCTCGTGTTCGAATACAGGGCACGTAAAATTGTTCACATATTTCATGGGAACACCTTTCCGCATAAGTATTTCCAACAGAATGTATCGATCGGCTGAATCGACCGCACTCTTGAAACCGAGAAACACATCAATTGTCGGTCTGCGGTACGTTTGACGCTGTTCTAAGACCTGCCGCAAAGTGAATATGTGATCTATACAACCCCGTTCTGAGCAAGATCCTGCTGCCTCTTCCCTAATCCGAGATTCCCGTTCCGCAGTATGGCGGTGAACGAGAATTGAGGCCAGTGATTTTGTGACAACTACGGTTAGATTAATGTCCCTGTGGTTATCACAGTCGGTGCGACTAACCTTCTTGTATATTTCTCCTATACTCGGTTCAATCCATTTAGCTGAGGTGGACTCTTTCTTCTAGACCTGTTTGAACATGGAGAATAGTGCTCTGGAGAGGACTTCATCCTTTGTGCAGGTGGGAAGGAATCCAGGCCAGCAGCTCGTAAGCGATTAAGGGTTGTGATCGCTTTTCGGACTTCAGCCTCCGTCGGAGTCTCTGAATTAACTGGTCATGGCTCAGTCTGCATCATCTGCGTAGGAAGAGCTCCAGAAGCTGGAAAACAACCGAACTGACCTTGTAAGTGCTCCGCTGAACGAGCCATACGGCGCTCTTTATTGTGAATTACGGCACTCGCACTGTCTGATTGTTTCGCTGACGGCTGGTTTTCTGGGAGCAGTGGTACGGATCGGTTGAAAATGGTTGTGGTAATTGCCTACTGCTCTTGCTTCATCCATTTCTTGCACCTTACTACTCCATCAGGCTTCCTTGTCAATACGCAGGCTCCGCTTTAGTTCATGCTCAGAGCCATGTGGAAATTTTCTTCTTTACAACAGGTTCACCGACCCCACGTATATCCAGTGACTGGTTCGGTGACGATTGATGGTGGCACAAACGTAGGTTCTTGTCTGGTGCATTGCGGCCGATGTCCTATACCACTGAAGCTTAACGTCACTAGGACAAAAGACCGGAAGTTCGGTACACAGGGAATCCCGGTAGTTTATATGACCGAGAGTTGAGACAACTTCTCAGTTGCCATTCGAGGGAGGCGCCTTTTGCGCCACCCGGTAACGTTCATGGAAAACGACTTAGTATTAAAGCTTGATCACAGTCCTTACAGGTATTCCGAAAAGAGCGATAATGCAGCATGGAACCACGCTCCGTCTAACTTGTGCCAACATAATCAATTTGGATAAATTGCTGATCAGGTATTAATGGACGCCAAGTCGCACTTCGGTGCCCATTATGTCTAAACACGGTGTTACTAAGCAACATCCGGTGCTCCGCACGCAGCATTAACAGACGCTCGCCGTTGTCCTTGCGGTCGGAGTTAACTCCATACTTACCACCTAGCTAAGCTTCTGAAGAGCTCAGAAGACCTACTTGCGCATGTATATACCTTGCAGGAACTATTTTATAGGGTAGTTCCAACTAGAAGAAGGAGGAATGTGGCATCTAAGCCGAGTTCGTTCAATTCCTGTTGTCCAACCTTTTAGGCATCAGTGCTATGCCAACCACTGATTGAACTGTGCTCACCTGTTGCGTGAGCTTGCTGGCGTCAGGCGTACTAGTTTAGCGCCATGATATTTATCGATTGAGCTGTTCTAACTTATGCGACGTGTTTTATTTCATGCTAGTGGAATACCTTTTGCGTGCTGACGAAACTGACTTGTTCCACTGTCTTGTACTACGAGTTAAACCCCGCGTTCTACTAAGGGCTGTGTTTTCGCGCTGACCAAGCTGTAACACATCCAATTACCTGGGCTTCAACACTGTATTTGTATCATGCGGCGAGATGTTACAACACCCCGTGCAGCACAGCCTCTACTAGTATTTCTTCATGCAATTTGTAAGTGGTTACTTTTCGAGTGCCTACCGTCAAGAGCCCGCTGAATTGTCTGCAGCAACAAGGCCATTTGCCAACCTATTAGATTATTATATACCAGCTCAGATTTGTGCCGCAGATGAGTTTTAACATGCGATTTCGCCTTCGGCATTGCACTAAACATGGGACACTTCAGGAAGACAACAATTGGCGTAGGTGCGTAGAGTCTGGTAATTACTAGTTCAGGACAATTTACATCCAGTTTTTTAACAGGCTGTTTTGTTTTGCTACGTGAGTGATGTAGCAGATGCTTATGTACATCCGATTCTCACCAATTCTACGCTGGCTACAAAATAACATGTAAGACAGACGCGAACCTTTTTGATGTCACTGAGCTGGTCAAATGGAGCACAGTAATGCCCTCAAACTGTGTTTCACACTGAGCGCGGTTCATCCTATGATAACATTTGACGTCTATCTGTTCCCTCTCGACTTTCGCTCATCGACCACGGAGGAGCAACATTGTGCGAAATTCGGCACATACATAGTGGATATTATCTTCATAACATCGCCCTGATGTGTTCCCATGATGCTCCAACAGTGCACCTTCCTCAACCCTTGCCGTAAAGTAAGATCCAAACAAGACTTTGTCAATGTGCCTGCGCTACACCCTGAAAGTCACTTGGATCAGATATAGATGAACTCCACAATTAGCACATTGCTTATTGAGCCCAGAGAGCTAATCTGCCCGCCTATCATTATTCTCGTCTAAACTTGTAATATTTCCAACTCTGTGCACTGTTTTAGTGTTCCAAACTGGCCCTTTTCTTCGTCTGGGTTACTTGCATCTGTATTTATAGATCAAACAATGCGGTCAGAGATGTCATCGTTAGATAGTTGGTTCCCTACCCAAGTTCATTGGATGCTGGCGATAGCTAACGCTTATGTCCCGGCTGCAAACCCCACAAAATCCTCTGGGTCTCCCTCTATATGCACAAACGGTCCTGTTTATTACTAATAGGTAGATGGATTTGGGTGTGATATTATTTGGTTCATCGCACTTTGTTTGCAAGTCGCATAGGCGACCTACCAATCTGGAAAAACACCGGACGATCGTTTAGTCTTTTTAGGACTCGTCAGTGGTGCGCATTCCCTTGGTTCCCTGTGGGGATCGAACCCATGACCGCCAATGGTTTGCACCACTAGCCAGCAGTTTATGCCACAGCCTCGGGGGGACGATAGTCAAACATCACGGATTGAAATCTAACTGCGATATAGCTCGACCCATCCTCCATTGCCATGCAGGCTTCTGCCGGTGCAGATGAGACTGGTTGGCCGTCCGCGTCAGGACTTCCTTTGCCAGTCTTGAATGCTGATAGTTGTGTCAGCCTTCTCTTAACTAACATAGGATATTGTACAGTCGGATCCTGATTGCTTCAAGTGCTCCGTTTACGTTTCTGCTTCGTTCGATTGATGCTCCCGAGCAGGACTATTAGCATCACGTCCATCAGAATACTATCTGGTAATGGAGTAGTTGCTTGCCTACAGTACCGAACGGGGTTTCTCTGCTCTACTTTACTGTCTTTTCGCCGTACGCCTGACATTTTGCTCCATAGGAACAGAAAAGCCGGTAACTACACTTGATTTCCGTGTGGTTTTGTTTCATCAATAGGCATTTTTTCACTGGATTTACATTCGGGCCGATCGCTTTGCGCAAGTTGTTGTTTGCAAAAGACCACATTCGACCCTTTTGAAACACCAGTAGTATCGATGCTCTTCCGGTGCTATCGGTCATGATATCCACCTTACTTCCTGGTTATCTGTAGTAAGCCCTCGATAAACGTGTATCATACTTTTTTGTTATTTTATACGGCTGTTCCACTAAACAAATGAATCGGTACATAGTTCTTCCGGTTTCACGCCACATCTCTAGGCGTTTACAGTTATCGGCAATTTTCCTTAAGTCTCCTAGCCAAAAAATACAATACGGAACCAGCGATGCTAGTTGGCAGCCCAGTAATTTTAATGCTTGTTTCCATGCTGTGAGTTGACCATCGCGCTCTTCCATCTATTACAGTTTGGTGCGCGTCTGATGTGACTGGACTATCGAAATTGGTTCAGATGTCCGGACTTACTAGAATGAACTGCCATGTTCCCCAACACAAAGCGTTTAGCTTCGTCAGTGCGAACGCGATGTCACTACAACGATTTAGCGATCTTTCACAAATACCCATTCTCGATGGCCGGCAGGTTATCTGCGCGAACAAACAAGAACTCGTTTCCACAGACAAAATCACTGGGTGGTATGAAGCATAAAACTAGGGATGACGGTATGCTTTTCGGATACTCCATACTTTAACAGACAACGCCATGAAGCCTCAATAGTCGACACTGGCAACAATAGGTGGCCGGGCTTAAGTACTGTAAAACCTCTGAAGTTGACCACTTCTATATCCTGACCACCTCTCTAAGTTGACCGTTTTGTTTTTATTGCTTAAACTTTCGCCGTATAAACCTTAGGGATCGAGAACACTGTATGCTGACCACTTTGGTCCTGTCCCCTGAGTGGTCAACTTACGGTCGTTTTACTGTAGTTGGTGTAACGTAGATTTTATCCGTAATTCCGTAGCCAAAGCGGTAATTTACCTATTCTTCATGTCGGTAGGATTGTGGGTGATGGTAATCACCCGTCTTGGAAAGAGAGATGAAGAAGAGTTGATCTCTGCGAATCACTTTCATTGCTGAATCGAGTCCGGGGCTGAGAGTGTCCCTGTTCAGCGGGCTAAAAGGGTTGAATCTCCATATTCGCCCAGGTATGGATCGGGAAGAGACTCAAGCGCGCTATCAGTGAAGTAAAGCGGTGTAGTGATAGTAAGGAAACTAACCGCCACATTTTCGGGTAGTTCCACAACTTCGCCGAACCTGGATCAACAGGTCGATGTGCTTCATATGCGGTCGGCGCTTCCTACCGTGGCCTACGCGTAGCCTTTGCTAATATTTTCCGTTTAATGAACGAACGTGACGATCTGTGCTACTTCGTTACCTCGTAGGCCGGACGTAATAGGACTGGCTGAGACCTGCCCAGGAAGTCCAGCCCAGGGGCCACTCGTGTTTCAGATGCGACCGACTATCAAACGACCGCGGCGGTGTGCTGCTATACATTCGCTCCTCGTCATGCTAGAGACTTGTAAGCACCTACCGAAGAGAAGATTGCCTATGCGAACAATTGTTGAGCTTGATTCACCTGAAGTATGGTGTACTGTTCGTGAGTGTAGTCTGTCGCAGTCCGCGAAATCGCCGTTTGGATTGCTTGCTGCATCTCTGAAACCGCGTGAGTCGTCTCCGATTTCTGCCCTTGGGTGATTTCAACTTCCTTCGAACTTTGTAGCCCTAGGTTCAACTTTTCCAGAGCATTGTGAAGTGGGGGCAGCGTTTTCTGAGAGTGGGGCAACAACATCTGCCATCCAACACGCATTAAACCGCAATCAAATCCTTCTTGCCTGTACCTGATGTTAACTGTCTGCGAACAGAACGTACGTGATGAACTAGTCCTGGAGCCTCTAGCAGTGAGTGATCAGTTGACGATCATAGCAGCCTAGAGCTGCCGCTGCTATTCTACAACGGAAAAACTGACTTCGACGGTCTTACTCGAGCCGCCAATCAAATGAACTGGTCGCTGCCACAGGGTTCATCCGTTAAAGCTTCTTAGTCTGTTATGAAAAGTGAGTGTGGAATTGCCGTGAGCTCGATTCATACCCACCAAATATCCGAAAGCCGAGCCAGTGAAGCCACATGGGTTCCACAAAGAGTATGACTAGTTGGCTCGTCTGCGACATTGATTGTGAAATTACTTTCTCTTGTCTGACTCTGCCGACTATTACGTGGGGTACAAAAGGCAACACAACAGCGCGAAATCACAGAATCATGGGCAGTTCGAAAAGGAGCTTGCAACTGCTGCGAACATGGCTCCCCAGAAATATTTGCTTACGCGAAGCGGCGTATGATACCTGCAGGTGAGGTAGCAGTATTAGGGCTTTTACAAACAACTTCTAACTTTCAGCACTGTACGTGCGTTTGCGTTAGCGAGGCACTTCACTTTTGTGTTCGCAAATGGGCATGCGTCTATACCAAGCTCCACGTATGCAGTCCCTACTGAACTTGAGATCCTGGTTTACGATGTGGAAGATGACTGCAATTAACTTACCAGTCTTTACAGCACAAAGCCTGCCGGTTCTAATGGGCTCCACTCGCTTATTTTCAAGCCGTTGTCAGCCCTCAGATCGCCCTCCTTGACTGACTTGTTCAACAGATTGCTGTCCGAAAGTGCATTGCCGGACTACTTCAAATGCTCTAGTGAAGCCGATACCTAAAGGTTGTGACCCAAGTGATGTGGACAATTCCCGCCAATTTGTTTGATCTCCGCTTTGGCCAAACTACTCGCGAAAATCGTGAATAAGAGTATACTGCGACTGCTGGAGTGTGAAGACCTGATACCGACCCGCGTGTGTGCACGAGGTAACTAGGATAGCGCAACACAAACGCATAACTTCCTGCCTTCTATCTTTAGTATTCGCAGTTCAGGGATGCGGGTCGGCCGGTGGCCGATTGGTATAAGGCGCCTACCTTGCATTCCAAAAGTCACCTACGTTGATGCGGGCGACATCATGGTATTCCTATTCCTCGCACGACTGTTGATGGTCGCGTGGAAGCGATGCGTCGGTACCGCGTACTGCCAACATCTCTTCTCCCGAATCAGACTGGATTCTAGTCCTTTGAAACTGGTCGACGTCAAACCCCGCTTTGTGATAAACGTATAACATATGGGCATGGTTCTCGGAACTCAGGGCACTAACTGGCTCACCCAAAGAGGAGGGACACCCTACTTCATGACAGATCCTAGAATATAGCAATTTAAACTACTCGTGGTTTACTGTCATCCGCCTTCAAATGTAACCCACCTGGATCAGGTGTCCAACATCGAGGTAACCTTGTGCTTCGTTGAGCGCGATTGCGTATGCTGGCACGTTAACGAACATCGGTGGTCGGTTGAGTTCAGAGTATAATTATGTCACCATTTGATTGATGCGTATGTACAAGTCAGCAGTTAGCGAATCGTTTTCCTCACAGATAATCTAAATGACACCCGGCCAGTCGTCTGTAAGAGCGTTAGAAATTTTGCAAACTGCGACATTTTCCATCTGAAACTCGCTGAGACCAAGTTTTTGCAATTACTGCAGTCTTTGTATGCGTTACCGACGGAATGAACGAAGCAGTTCATCACGACTCGATCTTTCCGGAATATTTCGACGACAGTAATCAAACATTCCCGCGAAGTGTACGAAGATCTAGCTTTTCAAATGGTGAAATGTAATCCCATTGCTAAATTGGTCAATAGTGGATATCACTTTCTAGTACTTAACCTGGTAATTCATTATATTGCGGTGGGCCGTTTGTCAACTCGCTTAGCATTGACGATTGATAGCCCAGCTGCACGAAATGCATAATAAAATATTTAACATTATATTATCTTGTAAATTTTGATATTGTAACATTTTTGTATATTATCTTTTTGTGCTGAGGCACATTAGCTGAGGTGTATTTCTCACCCTCAACTAATGTGTATTGATTGAGTGATTGCTTGAGTCCAGCTGCAACGCTGATCCGTAAGCGCCCAGATGGAGTACGTACTGCAGACGATTACGAAGAGTTAAACGGTCGTAGAGCGCCTTTCTGGGCTTATCCAAGTGTGATGAACGCGTATCTATACTATACCACTCTGTACCATACCACTCACTGAACAGAGGGCAGTACCCAGCCGAATGACTGAACCGGTAGTCCATTGCATTGCTGGTATCACATGCCGACTGACTCGGACCCGTATTCATGGATTCCCTTCAAACCAATTCGACACCTCACAACTGCTCCTCGGTGGCATTTCTCGGATGATTTGTTTACTAACCCAACGCGTCCCTTTCATGATTTGTAGACTTTGCCTTCATTCTTGCGTCCACTAGAAGGGTTACTCAACTAGGCTTTGTACAGAGAGGTGCTACTGACCACCTTGCCTTGGTAACCGGGTGGTCACTGCCTGTGTCTAGGTATTCTCATGCTGTAGAAAAAATTTTTACGATACAAAAGACAGCAAATCTCTACCACTTAAAATAAGCATAGTTACGATCACCGCGATAATAAACGAACACATACCAGGAACTTGACGCCAGCGATATTCAATCGCGTAGCAGGCATACATAAACGCCACAGAGAAGATTTTGATCACCTGACTGATCCTGAAGGAAGAGGAGAGGCTGCAAATGACGGTCCACTGAGAGAGAGGGAGGGAGGAAGAAACGATACAAAAATCGTCCATATGAGTGCTCGAATGACAACACTACGTTGGCTAAAGGGGGAAGATGACGAGAACTGGTGTACTTCACCATTCATAATAGAATGACCACAGTGAAACGAATGCCGCTATGGCGCGATAGTTGGGTTATCGAATTGCTGTATTAAGCGTCGAGGTAAACGAAACACCCCTGTAATCTAATGTGATAAGATAAAGTGTTTGACTATTCTTATGCAAAATGAATTTTGACAGTGTAAATGAAG
This sequence comes from Dicrocoelium dendriticum, assembly GCA_944474145.2. NCBI lineage: Eukaryota > Metazoa > Platyhelminthes > Trematoda > Plagiorchiida > Dicrocoeliidae > Dicrocoelium > Dicrocoelium dendriticum. The sequence goes on from OX104063.1 coordinate 88,668,998, forward strand.
GGAGGCGGATCACAAACGAGTGGTGGGTCTTCACAACGTGAAGTATTAGACTGATGTGGGCAGATTTGAGACTGTCGTCACAGATAGTGAACGGATGCTAATGGAAAGTTCAAAAATCTGTGGCTAGTTGCGGATTAGGTAACTCAAGCACTAACGGTACACTGTTGTAACTCGAGAGAATGTGATACAGAATCAATGACAACTGCGTGCCTTACGGAGCGAATATTGCGACAGAGCCGAGAACACTGTCTAACGGAGGGTGGGAATCATTGGCAAATTCCCTTTACTGAATATCGGACAATTTCGTGCTTATTTTTAAGATTTTTCCGATCCCCATCAAGAAATAAAACGACAATATGAATGGTGGTTTGAAAACAACTTACACTCAGCAATAAATCGGAATACTTGTAGCTCGGGTGATCTGTTCAGATTTTGTTCTGTTCTCCGAGCTGAACAGTTTCGTTGCAAACGTTTCATCACCAATCGTGGTGACTTCTTCAGTGCAAGCAAAATGAGTTGTTTTGTAGATTCTTACCGATGAGCGAGTGACATTTGAAGTTGCTCACTTCGATTCAGATCCCGTGACCATTGCTAGTCCCCAGTTCGAGCGCCGCCTCTTTCCGACTCATGTGCCAGACAATCCACTTAAACTCTTTTCTCGCAGCTGCCTCTATATCGGATCTAAATCGATGCGTTGGTTTATTGAACTGACTGTAGAAAACCGGGCTTCAAGGAATTCTCTCCGTTTCTTGGTCTCTCCTTGCGCTAGTATCTCCGTTTTCTCCTAATCAAATATGTGCCCTTCTTCATCAACGTGTATCGAGACCAAGGATGATGGGTAATGGTTTCGACAGGCTCGTTTGTGTTTTTGTAGCCTTGTAGACAATTTTCTTCCCGTTTGGCCCACATAGTTCTTATCACAATTTTTACACTGTATCTTGTAAATAACGTTCCGGCGTTCGTGTGCTCTCGTCTTCCCTTTCGGTCTAGACAGGGTTCCTTTCAGAGTGTTGGTGGGTATGTGAGCCAATAGCAGATGACGAGGCTTGAGGGGTCTAGCAGTCAGTTCCGATACGTTTTTGATGTATGGTAAAGCGATCCGTTTCATTATTGTTGGTTCAGGTGTGGTGTTTGTACTCTTGTAGTTTATGTATCTTCGGATGAATCTGCGTGGATAGCCGTTGCGCATGAAGGATGTAAACAAGTGGTTTTCTTCTTCGCATTTTGCTTCTGCAGTATTACAATGGGATTCTATCCTGCGGAACAAGGTGCGTATGCAGCTGATTTTGTGATGTTTTGGATGGTTGCTGCTGAAATTTACTATTTGATCTGTATGCGTGTCTTTCCTGTAAACTGATGTTTGTAGTTCTCCGTCCGTTGTTCTAGTAACCAATACATCCAAGAAAGGTAGTTTGTTCTCCATTTATGGCTCCATAGTGAAGTGAATACCGTCAATTGCATCATTCAGCAGGCTTTGTGCGGTCTGCTACTGGCTGCGTGTGAGTATGACAAACGTGTCGTCAACATACCTGACCCACAATTTCGGATTCATGACTGGGAGTTGATTTTCCTTCAACGCTTGCATGACGATCTGTGCAATGGGTACAGATATAAGAGACCCCCATTGGGGCTCCTTTCACTTGTTCATAGAATGCTCCATCGAAGTTCAAGTACATCGTGAGGCGCACACAGGTCGGGAAGCTCGCATATGCTCTCGGTCGTCAGATTCCCAATTATTCCTTCCCCAACATTCAGGAGTTCTCTGATGTTTCCTTTCACCACTTGTAAGTTGACAAAAGTGAACATTGCAATAACATCGAAGGACACCATTATTTCTTCATGATCAATCCGCAGCCCTTTGAGTTTCTCCAAAAACCTCTGAGCGTTGTTTATGAAATACCGCGAGCCACTAATCAGGTGTTTAAGGCGCCTCCATAATTCTTTAGCTAAGTTGTAGGTGGGTGTACCGGGGAGTGACACGATTGGCCGAAGTGGTACACCAACTTTGTGCACCTTCGGGAGTCCGTAGAATCGGGCGATGCATGAGTCACGAGCTTTCATCCTGTTGTGCTCCTCCTTTGCGAGTTGCCTTGAATCCTGATGTCTTTTTAAGGTCTTATTAATTTTATTTGTCACTTGTACTGTTAGGTCGCTTTCTAAGCAGCAGTATGTTGTACGGTCGCTTAGGAGAATCTTTGTCTTTTCAACGTATTCTGTTTTATCCCCTAAAACACACATACCTCCTTTGTCCGCAGGCAGCAACTGACTTTTCTGCACGACTGCATGCGAAGTGATGTGCTTCTTCGAAGTGTGAAGTACAAGCCGCAAGTTAATCATCCGCAAGCATGGGCCATTGCAAAACAATTTGGAAAATGCATGATACAGATGATGATTTTGGACGCCCACAATCGCATCAAGAAATATGAAAGTTGTTTAAACGAACACAGAGCTTCCTGCCTACTAACCGTTGGACAATATCTGACAGAACAATTGAACATAGCAATAGATCGTAGAACAGCTAAGGTTAGAGCGAAGAAGCAGGCTGCTTTGCGCGAGAAGTTGGCTAAATTAACCGGCTGCAAATGCGGAAGTGCCAATGACAGCTGGGTCAGGAATCTGTCCAGCCGGACGCTCAGTGATGCCGAAAGGCGAGTGCTTATCAAAGGGTTAAACTATAACTACAAGAACGCCAGGCCCACAGATTTTCTTGCCGGATTCGAAAATATTTTTCACTCAAATGGCTTTGACGAAGAGACGAAAACACAGTTAAGACATGCGGTTGTTCCAGTTCTAACCCACACCAAGCAACAAAATTGTTTATCACGGCAAAAGTAGAAACCAATCAGATATTTAAAGGCTGATGAAACTATCGTGATCCATCAGCATGCATATCGAGAGTGACCCAGTTTACCAATCCCTCCGACGGAGAGAACTTAGAGGAATTATGAGACGCCGCTTGAATAGGAACAACCCGAGCGACGATTCCCGCCACGGTGAAATGGGTAGACATCACGGGACATAGATCGAAGCCGTCACTTTCGAAACGTCACCTGCCCGCCGATCACGGATCGACAATTCAATCAGCGAGATCACAGTCCACATCTCGACGCACTGATGATGCCGCCTCGCATGGCGGTGAAACATTAGCAAACAAATTTCCCAGCTCGGTGCACAAATGCGCAACTGAGGTATTGGTCGTCATGTGAATAAATCGGACAGTATACTTTTGTCGCTACGTTCAGTGCAATCACAGGCAAAGTAATGCAACCGCAATCAAGCAAATTGAGAGCGTTCGAGAAGACCCAGGCTTTCAGAAAGCGAAAATATGTAGTCAGCTAGGCACAAACGATTCACTAGGTCGGGACAACCCATCGCACGGATGTAAGTTACCAGGTGTTGTGCGCTGTGGAACGGAAGCACATGCACAGATATTACGTGTGCGGGAGAGTCGCTATTCTCAGTGAGTTCGTACCCGCGTGCAACCTTAGTCCTGACAAGTAGGCAGAAGATATCGACTTCTGATCCAGCGGCTAGAAGGTAGGACAATTTCCCAGATCCATGCTGATTTGCAGGAAGCACTTGGCTGTGCAATACCAGAGGTGAACCCTGAAACAAAAGCCGGATGAAATTGGGGTCCTCATACGTACCCACAATCACCACGAAACTTCACGACATGTCCATTACCCGTGATCTTTCAAATACTACAGCGTTTCTGGTAGGTGACGCGTTCTGTGCTGACCCAGTGGCCAGAGTGATAAGTAACCTGAGTACCTCAATCCCCGGAAGCCTTTATTCATTGGATTATGGAATGTCAGAACACTGTTGGATGTCGGCAGCCAAGCGCTGACTATGCACAAACTGCATGGTTACCAGATCGATATAGCATGCCTTTCAGAATCTGGAATACCCAGCTTTGACTCGACATATCAAAGTCCCTGGCGTAAACACCTCATACTGGCTTTACCACGGTGGGCCGGGAGATAATTCGGGCAATAATGGGGTTTCCATGGCTCAGTCGCCAGGCACACAACGCTTTCCTTTCATGGAAGCCAGTAGCAGCTGCACGTTTCAAAGGTCACCCAATGAATATGAACATAAGTTCTGTCTACGCAACAACCCCACCGTCAGTAAAAAGGGAAAAAGATGAATTTTACAATACTCTTCAGACGGTGGTGAACCATGTTCCAAAACGCGACATTCTCATTATTGCTGGGGAGGGGAGTGCACGAACCGGGTCGAAGAATGACCAGACCCGTCACATACTCGGGAGATACACCCTTGGAGAGCGCTGTGACAATTGAGACCGCTTGTTTAGCTTCGCCAACCTTAATCGGTTGTGCATAAGCAATACTCGTTTCGAGCATCCAGGAAGCATCTTCTGACGTACGGCTAGCCAAATAGAATATATCTAAATCCGATCCTGGTGGATGCCCTCCATGGATGACTGTCGGGCGTAGATAAGAGGTGAAACGGGTAATAAAGATGGTTCGAACTACGTACTTCTGCGCGCTAAGTGCAGACTCCGCGCCGGAAGACTCTTCCACTGAAGCCTCGCTGGGAAATACTGACTGCTGCCGATCTCTTGAGCCAGCAATAGAAGCAGAAATTTCTGCCAGTTCACCACGCCACGTACTTGCAGGAGATGAATCTCTAGACCCTCGTTAGTCTAGGCTAAAATCGTTAGTGCAGTGCGTCGCTTTATTTACCCCGGGGCTCTACTTCTAAGCCTTTGATGGACTGGATCACTGGAGATACTATCCACTTGTCCGCTAAAGCGAAAGAAGTCCATCTCACGAATTCACCAGACTACCGTCGTCTGAGACGTGAACCAACCCCCTCAGCACGGAAAGATTGCCACCGCTTCTTGTCTGTTGTCTCAATGGAACAATGGAACAATGGATTTATGCGGGTATAAAAGCTAAAGCTTGACAAATCCCGTAGGGTGATCAGTGCGAAAATCATAGAAGTGTGGAAAATTCAATGGAAACCAATTCAGTAAAATCGTTTAACAACGAGTCACTACAAGCTTGTGGACTCACCGAGTTTGAAGTGTCAAAATAATAATCCACTATAACTCGGAGGGAATCATGAGGCATGGAGTATTTGGTTAAAAGAGTCACTGCCCCTTGAAATTCGCATGGCGCAAAGTGTTTGAGTTTGAAGCGTCCAAATATACATCCACTGTTGAAATTTGCGTGGGGGAAAATTATTTTTAAAGTATGGATTTTGGATCTCTCAAAACTAGACTGTACTATGGGAGATAGTGCAATGAAGTGAGGGCATTATCAACTCGATTTTTGAACTCGATCAGGTTGGGTGCACTGACTACAGATTCCGGGAGAGCATTCCAGGCTTGGCAAACACGCACGGAAAAGAAATTCCGTCGACATTCCAAACGGCTGTACTGCACTGCCAGCTTCAGATGATGGCCTCTCAGGTTGTTTTTGTTACTGAGCTCCAGCAGATGGCGGCAGGTATGATTGGGGTCTGTCAGAATCTGATAAGCCAAAATCAAATCTCCCCGTAGTCTTCGATATTGACCACTAAATATCCTGAGCGACCTCAGCCTGTCTTCGTAGCGTAACTGGCCTAAACCTTTCACGTTCTTCGTTGCGCGTCGTTGAGGTTTCTCTAAATCAGAGAGGTCTTTCCTCAGCCACGGCTGCCAGACTTGTATTGCATACTCCACGTGTGGTCGTATGTATGCACCTAGAAGTTGGTGAAAAACGGATGGATCGAAGCGTCCAAATGTGCGCCGGAGAAGGCCCAAATTTCGAATGCTCACGTTCGATGCTTTCTTTGCCTGGGCTGAACAACCAAGGTCGGACTGAATCAAGACTCCTAAATCCTTTTCCTCAGCAGTTGTGTGAAGCACATGGTCACCCAGTTTATAGAAAAATGCTGATTGGTGACGTAAGTGTAATACTCTGCATTTTTCTGTGTTGTATGGGAGTTGGTTCTGAACTGACCACGCATACACCGTATCCAGATCCTCTTGAAGTATTGCGGAGTCGTCGGGTGTATTGATCGCTCTCCAGACCTTGATGTCGTCGGCATAGAGTAGGCAGTTGGAAAGAATGAGGGCCGCTATGTCGTCAATATACATCAAAAACAATCGTGGCCCTAGTACCGATCCTTGTGGTACGCCACATTCGACTTGGATTGGATGGGACCGGGACCCACGCACTTTTACCTCTAAGCTCCGGTGGAGAAGAAAGCTTGTGATCCATCCTAGGAGCGGATCACCAATGCCGAAGCTTTGAAGTTTGCAGATCAGGATTCCGTGGTCTAGTCGATCGAAGGCCTTTGAGAAATCTAGGTAGACCACGTCCACTCCTGCACCACTGTCAATTAATTTGGTCCAACTCGATCTTGCTAGCATCAGATTTGTGGTGCCCGATCGATTCCGTCGAAAACCATGCTGTTCATGTGCAAGGAAGGCAGACTCTTCATGGAAGCTGTAGCAAATTCCGGCAATCTGGGTCTTCTTTTTCATCTCATTCGTTTGGATTCCGGCGGACGCTATTCACCACAGTCGATATTGCGCAATTCGGAAGGCCAAATCATCCCCGATACGGATGGAAAACTTTCAAGATGAGTGGAGTATTTAAGCAAGCTACTAAATCGCCCACTACACCCAACCGCACAAATTTCAGCATTAGCCAAGTCAGGATATGACGCGGATTGCTCACCGCCATCTCCCATAGAAGTTGAAGAGATCGTTCGTCGCCTGAAGCCGAAGAAAGTCCTTGGGCGGACGGGATTCCAGCCGAAATCCACAACTCTTGCCTATCAGCGCTGCTTGGCCATTTGCACGAGCTTTTCTGCTCGGTATGGGAGACCTAATTCTGTCCTTTCTCGTGGAGTACCTCAATATTACTGACACTGCAATCCGATACATTCACGAAGACGCCTTATCCCGTCGCAGGAACTAGCCGCAGTAAAGTAAGGTAATTTTTACCTACCGATTGTGGAACAACGAGCATACAGTACCTTTGCGACAGCTCGGTTGTATGAGTGTTGTAATAAGCGATCGATCTTTCCTGTTGTCATAAAACAGGCACACCCCTACTTTCTATCATGGTCTGTCTGGAACCTCATGCTGCATCATCAATTACCTGATTTGTCAAGATTCGTGGGACAAATAGACTGAAAAACGTAAGGATTAATGTTGTTGGCTGGTCATTGCAGTCCGGAACATCAGTTCTCGGACTCTGCTAATGTTGCAACTAATACCCAAATGGTCTCCATGAACGTACACCAGCACCTCTGCAAAGCGACGATGGGATCCAAATGCGATTTCCTTTGAACAGCAAACCGTCACATACCATGAGTTCCTTCGGAAAGTTGAAGTATGGTGTTAATTCCTTCGGTAGGTTGTTCTTTGTATCTGGCCATTCCCTCAAAACACGTCTCGCAACGCCACACATGTCGCGTCTGACTCCATACGACGCCTTATCTCTTTCAGACAATTTGTTGGTACCGTCAGATGTTGTACCAGATTGACTGCCTCGTGTTCTTCTTGCTGGTGTTCGAATATCTGAAGATGAGCTCTCAACAGAGTGTCCGCGACGAACATCTGCGTCCCCAGGGTGTACACCAGGTCCAGATCGTATTTTTGGAACCGGACAAGTATCCGTGGAGGACGTCAAGGAACCCTGTGCAACGGTTTATAGGCAATTGACATGAGCGGCTTATAGTCACTAAACACAGTAGTCTTCTTTCCAAAGGTGTAGTCGTTAAATCGCTCCATCGTTTAGACGATGGCAAGCACCTCCTTCTCGATCTGTGCATAGCTTTGTTCCGCCACCGTAACCGCTGAACTGCGGAAATCCAAGAATTTGCCAGCCTGCATGAGGACGGCGCCTATTCCGCTCGGATAGCCGTCACACTGCATCTCCAAAGGCAGAGCTGGATCGTAGTAACCGAGTACTGGGGCACAGCTACTAAGATGCTTAGTAATTGTAAAAGCGGTCTCCTGCTACTTTTCCCCAACTCCCCTTAACATCTTTGCCAGTCAGTCTCCGAGTGGGCGTCATGAGTTCAGCAAATGTCGGCACGAATCGGCTTAAATAATTCACCATGCCATTTAGACGACTAACAGCTTCGACGTCCTTAGATTGTGGCATCTCTTGCCCTGCCTTGATTTTACGGTGTTTGGTCTTTATTCTTTCAGATGTCAAAAGGTGCCTGTGAAAAATCGTTCCCGATTTCCGGAGCTCAACTTTCTCGCGTTTGAGCTTCATGTTCTTTTGAACGAACGCTGTAAAAAGTTGTGCAGAGTGGTGCGACCATGTTTCTGTTCGGTGGAGCTGTTAAACAAGCACATCGTCTGTTACACACGTTACACCGTCTACATCATCAACCGCTTGCAACAACCGCTACTGAAAAATTCCACTCGAAACTTTTAAACCAAACGGAAAACGTAACCATCGAAAACGTCCGAAGGGTGTGGCAAACATCGTTTAGAAACTGGATTCTTCGTCTATTACCACGCGCTAGAACACCGATGATAGACAAATATTGGTGAAGTACTTTGCCCTGGCCAAAAGAGGCAGAACATTTAACATTGGCAGCGTAGTTCTCTAGGTAAAGCTTCATTCAACGGCTTAGAATCAATGCAGATGCAAATCACCTTTCTTTTTTGTAACAATTATGATTTGGCTGACCCAGTCTGTCGGCTCGTCAAGCTTAGTGATTGCAGACAAATGCATCAAGTTACTTAACTCGGTGTCATGTAAAGCAAACGGAACCCTTCTAGCCGGCAGCGCAGTCGGTCGTATTGATGAATCTAGTGACAAATGAACGGAACCTTCAAACCTCCTCAAACCTGGGTTAAACACGGACGGATACTGTTCACTAACATCTGTCTCTGCTTCACATAAATGCACAAAGCCAAGACACTGGAAGGAATCAATGCCGAGAATTGGCGTAATCTCTTCCTCCACGACCACGAATTCCAAATGACGTGAAGAGCCATCTTTAGGAGTGATCACCTTGTTTGTGGCCAAACCTTTTGGCTAGAGCTTGGAACCGTTCCACATGCGCAGGGATCCCTGATCAGGTCACACACGAATTCATGGGTATTATGTTGATGGTAGCACCAGTGTTTAAATGGAAGTGTATCATTTCGTCGCCAACCACTACAGTTGCACAGACGCACTTCGTTGGTCCCGTATGCGACACGTTGCCGACTGAATGTTCAGAGTCGGAGAGTGTTGTGTTCCGATTGAATGCATTCACTTTGGAGGAATGGCAGCATCGATTGAAGTGATTTCGTCTGCCACATTCAGCACAAATTCGACCCCAAGCCGAACGTTGGTTACGATGCTTCGATCGTCGCGCCGCGCAGAAGTTGCAAGTATTTTGTAACTTGGAAAGAGGCTTCGTCATTTTAGCAGGCAAGTCGGATACGACACACTGCTCTGTATCAAACGGCAATCGCATTTGCTGGACGTGGGATGTAGCCGATGATTCATTGAAACTGATAATAAGGCATTGTCTGAGCGAGAAATGCTTTTGCCGCAATAGCCGCTTAGTGATGTTTTCATCCTTGATCCCCAGCACGATTCTATCTCCGATGAAACTGCTAACCATACGACTGTAAAAATCACGAGAACGAGCCAGGATTTTCAGCTCCGTAACATAGTACTCGGCAGATTCATTCGGGCGCCTGTTTCGAGCAATAAGGTGATACCGCTGATACGTCGCGTTAGTCTGGCCTATGCAGAAATCACCGAATTTTTAAAACGAAAATGCTCAGATCAGCTGGGTTTTCATCCTTTTCGTACTGCACCGTTTTCAGGACCCGGGGGTGCTTCATCTGCGATAGTATATGGAAACAACGCTAGGTGATACGCCATTCGTTGCTCATTCAGACGCATCAGTAAACAGAAATACATACGCTTGCTTTTCCAGATTCTCCAATTACTGGACAAATCGTGTACTTCCATAATCAACAAGGCAGGTGTTTGCTCGGCTGGCTGCGCTCCAAGCAGCAACGGAGTACCAATCGGTGATCTTGCGTCGCTTTTCTCCGACATCATGTTGCAGAACTTGGCCCTTCAGCGACAAGCGGTTTATTGGACAAAGCAAGTTCGGCAAAAAAGAACAGCATGACCAGCATGTAGAAAGCTCCATGTGAATAATTAGATTAACCTCATAACTAACGACGCAACTGCGTTCATGAGATTCTTTCATTGAATCAGTCGAAGAAACCCGCTGCACTGTAGAAAAACAAGAACCCATCGGCGCATATGAGAACTATACTTAGGGGTCCAATCAAATGCTCCTTTCGCTTGCGGCAAGTTAGCCGCTTGCTTGATCGTGGAAATCTGTATCGTTCTTCTGCTTGCACGATCCTATCGCATGGCAACATTGTGCTGAGCCAGCCGGGAGTTTTCTTCTAAATACCAGCAAGTTCACCGACCTCTGATATCCAGTGACTGATGTGGTGACGATTGATAGTACCGCAAGCGGATGCTCCTGTACGATGCATGGCGGCCGACATCCTATTCCATTAAAGTTCAGTGTTATTAGGACAAGACAGCAAACGTTCGGTACGCAGTGCGTCTTGACAGGCTTCCCTAACGGAGGGCTGAGACACTTTCTCAGTTGCAAATCGGAGGAGACGTTTGGTGCGCCTCCCGGTAAAGTTCATGGAGAAACGACAGTGCAACAACGCATGATCAGAGTCGACATAAGTACTACAGAAAGAGCGACAATTCAGGATGGAATCACGCCACCTGTAACTTATGGCAATGTGGTCAATTTGAGTCCATCGCTGGCCAGCTACAGGAGGACGCCACGTGGCACTACGGCGCTCACTGGGTCTAAAAACAGTGCTACTAAGAAACAACTGGTGCTCCGTACACAGTTGCAGCAAACGCTCGCCGTTGTTAGCCCGTTCGGAGTTAAACCCATAATTACCACCCAGTTGAGCTTCTGAAGTGCTCAGACGCCCTCCTTGTGCATTCATATCCCCTGAAAGTACTATAATATCTGAACTAGTAGCACTGTGTAGTAGCGCGTTCAGTTCGTGATAGAACGTGTTCTTGACAGCATTTGAACTGCAGTCGGTGGGAGCATAAGCGGAAATCACAAACAAACAGCGTTTTGTGCTATTTCGTGAATCAACCATACCTGATGTTGCCAAACGGGTTGCACACAAACGACTGATCACTGGAATCCAACCAACCAACGATGACTCAACCTTGGAGCTGGGAATCATGCCCACTCCAGCTTGACCAATGGTTGCTGCATCGGCGTTTCCTGATGCGTGCAACCAATAACGAGAGGACAAACCGGGTGCAGTTAATTCAACAACCCCATTAGGGTCATTGATCCTAGTTTCGGACACAGAGCACACATCAATACCCAGTGTGCCCAAGGTGCGTGCGAGTGCAGCCTGTTGATCTATTTGTCTTAGAGTGCGAACGTTGAACGCCACCAGGGAAACGGGACAGTGAGGAATTTTAATGGACTGTTGCCGAGAGGAATTCGATGCTTGCTGTGGATAGGTGGCTGGAGATGGTTTTAGTCCAGTGGCACTTCGGTTGCTGTCAAGTGAGCTGGGAAGTATAGAAGGAAGGTAAGTAATGAGGGTTGGTGTGGGAGTAAAACAGGTGGAAAAGGAAGAAGGGAGGCACCAGCAGTAGCATGCTTTCGCTTATCCGACCTGCTGTGTGCAGCAGATAAGGTGACCGTTGATAATTTGCGAGACGGTCGATGCAGCATGAAGTGTGTTTGAAGAAGTAGTTATGATATCGGTGAGGTCTTTAGTGACGGCCAGCAGTGCGCACCCGTTATCACCTTCCACGTACGCTACGGAAATTTCATGAATTCTGTCGATGCTCGTTTTCACAGGTATGATAACAAACTGAAGGACGAACGCCTTTGCAAATGTAGCATTGCTAATTCCAGTTGGGTCAACCTCACTGGACTCCTGCTAATTGTCCACAAGTGCTGCTTTCCATCAACGAACAAGTGGTGAAGACGTCAAATGACGAAAAAAGAAACTACAAGATAACTGACCCGAAGATCAAATTACGCTGATTGGCATCATTTCCGTGCGTAGGTGAATAGTAGTGATTACGTCAGTGACTGGAAGACCTAATTTCGATGGGGAAATTACAAACACGGCTTTTCCGGTTGGTTGCATTAAATTGTTTCACTCATAGACGGCCTAGCCCCGATAGTTGTAATGTTACAAAAGGTGGAATGCTTGGAACTGATGAGTCAGCAATTCACGATAGTGATGAGAGACATGGCAAGCCGACCGGACGTATCTTCATCTATGTTCATAGATAATTACGTGAATACGGAATTAGATTGCAACGAACGGTGACAGCTCTGTTGGTAGTGCTCACTCAACAAATAACCAAAAGTTAGCTATTCCAGACTGGAGAGACACACAACAAACCCGGAGACTGAATGGGATAAGCACAGGGAGAAATTGAGTTATTCTTTGGTGATTATGGGCTGAGGCGCGCATACACCTAGCAATGCAACTGGTAATAATTCATCTAGGATAAGAAATATGAGGAGAGTGGGTTCACTGATAAAATTGAATATTCGTTGTTGAAATCTAACGTCGGCATACAATGAAGGTAATTAGATCAGCAAATGAAGTGCATACGATTCCATGCAGTCGTCAAAACATAGAGAGCGGGAAAATCCTGTGTGGATGTCTCTCTCACCTTGAGATACAGTGTGTTAACCAGTTCCATGAAGAGAGGAAGGCCAAAGTGAAGCACACCGGAGACAATTCGTGAGAGCACAGTGAACACGGTAAAGGTGGTCATCCAATGGGCTATGGAGAGAAAGGTAAGTGGGAGTACAATGTGAAAGGACCAACCGTAACCGAAAGAGATTGGTGTGAAGCACGCAAAGTAAGAGCTTCATCTCAAACTGTGCCATTCAACAACGCCTACCAGCATCCCAAAATAGAAAAACCACTTAACCACAACAATAACATGACAGAATTCGAATAGGCGAATGCGTCAGGAACATTTGTGACACTCGACCTTTCCGATGTCTGTGATGATATGGTTATCGTTTGAGGTAGCAAGTGCAGAGTTCACAAAGTGGACAAGAATGTACAAGAGGATACGGGATGAGGTGCAACAACGTCACCCAACAAAGTTCTACTCCGTTAGTCAGTAAACGACGGGAATGCGTGGGTAACGGCCGGTGTGATGATGGCTGATAGTTTATGAGTGGAACTGATGTGGTGCTGGTGGACAGAAAGCCACTGAAGCGCCAACAACATGAATTAAACACAACGGCACAGGTCGGACAGACAAACATGTATCGGTGCAGAATGAATGAACCAAACGCAGCGTAGTTGTAAACCGGATTGGCCCGGACCACCGCGAGCGACCAGCACGTGCACCCTAACGAACGTACATCGACGACACGGACTATGATGGCGACTGGGGGAGCAGGTGAACGGGACCGAAGAGGAATCATTGGGCAACAACCCAACAACGAGTGCGTTCCAGGTGAGCTGGCCGGACGGACCACGCGGAAACAGTGCGGGCGTGCATGGTCCGAGCACAACGCACGAACGACACATGCTCATCGATAAATTTGAGCAGACGGCACAGGACGAAAACAAAAAACTAAGTATTGAACAGCTGCTACTATAAACAAAGTCTTGAGATCTAGGTACAGCATATACGTCCCTAAAATGAAGGGGTAAGGGATTTTTAATTGTTGGCAAACTTCGTTTTTTCACCCCCATCTTAATGAGGCTGGAGCTTACTGTGGTGCGATGGTTTGTGTACCTCAGTGATCCATTGAGCTATGCTGGGTGGTGCCTTTGTACCTTCAGAGTCACTCATACCAGATCGGTAAATGGTTAGAGGCCAGGCAAACTCAGCCTCGTGCTCCTCCAGATTGGGGGTTGGAATGACGGTGGCTCCTTATTTCTTAAAATGGACTCCTTGTAGCCCAATGCCAAAACCGCTGCCTTGCGGTCAGGTTTTTGAACCAAAGGCTTTGGTTGAGAACCCTAATCGTTCTCTTGTCTAGGCTTGGGCAAACTGAGATTATCCTGCCCACGCAATACAATGAATCTTGGGGATTAGGTAACTCAAGCACTAACGGTACACTGTTGTAACTCGAGAGAATGTGATACAGAATCGATGACAACTGCGTGCCTTACGGACAGAATATTGCGACAGAGCCGAGAACACTGTCTAACGGAGGGTGGGAATCATTGGCAAATTTCCGCTTTACTGAATATCGGACAATTTCGTGCTAATTTTTAAGATTTTTCCGATCCCCATCAAGAAATAACATAACAATATGAATGGTGGTCTGAAAATAACCTATACTCACTTTATCGAAGGCAATCGATGCTGTCTCTTTCCTTTAGTTTATCCTGATTAAGCGCACATATATATTCGATGTTGTTCCATTGCACGTTCGTTGGTGCGTTCCATTCCTCAACGTAGCTTGTATCTCCAGTTTTTATTTCCAGCTGTATTGGCAATGGTTTTTGAAATGAAACTCCCTAGCATCCCCTCGCTTCCTTCGTTTTACGGTCATTTCCCTGTATGAAATCGTAACGAGATCACATAGGTCCGTGTACAGCTGGCCTTGTAATGTGGTAACTGTCGTTGATAATGCTGTTTGAGCCGTTTTCGCATCACTCGATTATCTGCTCTTGAATGGATCCGGTAAGAGATGGGTGTTTAATGAACAGTGCTCAATGCATCAGAGATAGTTCACGTGATGATGATATACATTAGTGAACTCAATTGTGCTTCGTACAGTGTTCTGCCGAAGGTACCGATAGCCAGCTGTTGGCGTCACATCGATAGTCACTGACGGTTGCGACATCTCCAGGCTGCAAGGTTCGCCTAATTTGGTAGCAGCCGACTGCTGTCTCCAAACTACACAGATAAATATTGTATGATCACAGCATCGGATGGAAAACAATCGTTTGGACATTGAATATGTGTGGAATGCATATAGATCACTTGAAATATGTACCGCAGTTCCACTGTCGTTCCTCAACTCTGGACTTCAGGAGAGCTCGCATAAATGTGTCCGTGAACATCTTTTGTTATCCACTGAATTTTGGCTGAAAAGTGAGTGCTCTGACGTACGTGATACCGTATGTTTTAGACAATTCGGGAACACAGTGATGTGAATTAGATACCATTGTCGGCCACGAGAGTCTCCAGAAACTGGAGAGCACATGTTTCCAGTTTGACCATCGCCGCGGTCATAGCGGTTGCATCCATGATCAACATTTCCTGAACGTAGCTACAACCGAGAGGAGAATTTGTCCGTTGTTTGGTCTGACGAAACTAATGTGTTGATGCGCCTGTACTCTCTGGTTTTGGCCAGCGCTCAGTTGATTTTCAACTGGGCATTTTTTAAACAGTGGCACGTCTAGAGCACTCCACAAATTTCGCATCAAATCAATTCCAAAGACTTAGACCGCCCTTGCGTCACCTTCAGAATGTGGATAGGCGTTGTTGAATGCAGCTTACTCATGCACATGTTGAAGAGTTCCATGCCATCGATACTGTCATCTCATAGGTTACACTCATAAGCGATGTGTAGGTTGTGCTTTGTTTGTGCCTATCTGTGATGATCTATCCAGAGTTTAATATATTAAGCAAATGGAGCTTACCGATTTATGCTTTTCTGGCTGTAGTCTTACTTCGATGAGAGATTTGTAAGCCCATTTTCTTCCAGAAGTATATGGACAAAATAGTTATACGGAACGTCGCACCATGTTTCCAATGAAATGTCCGCCGGCTTATTCTGGTAGTTATGTACTCTGGATGGAGTTCCATATCCGTATCAAATATTGCAACCACGGTATTGAATTTGCTTTCAGTCCACCATGATCTTGATCTTCCATTATGACGTCTTTTCCCGGCACGTTTCCTTTTTCGGTATTGACCTTACAACTTATCGCGTCGATTGCACACTGAAAATTTGTGCTTCTTGTTGGGACAGAATTTCACGAAACGCCATTCACCAGATTACCGGTACCCCGCCAGTGATTTTGCTACAGCCAGAACTATTGTTCAGATCCGACTGGAGTACGTCTTCTTGATAGTGAAAATGGGGTTTGATGATGGGTGCTCCAATATGACTGCATTTGCAATTCATAGGCAACTTGTTGGTGTAGTGCTGTTTAGCTATCTGATTCTGATTGATATCACTGGAGACCACAAATGAAAATTAAGCAGTTGAACTGATTTTCTGTCATGGCAGACAGCTTGAACTGTTCGCATTCAGGACTGGCTCTGCCAGCATAGATGATGAGATCTTTGACTTCTTGTTTGGCTAGTTCCATGTATTCATAGCGTATTAAACAGAGAAGAGCATCCCCCAAAAGTTGTTGAACACCGGTGGAGAGTTCCAATAACGGAAGATAATTTCGTAAAGCGTGTGCTCCTATGTACTAGGATTTCTCAGCGACGCTCTGAATCCCAATGCTTCGGTTCAATATTGGAAAGATCCTAGAATTATTTGAACCACAGTCAGGTTCACAGTGGAATGTATGATACTAATAGTAATTACTTTACTGGAATTTTATCCGGAATTGGAGAGGATTACTTGTTGTTAACATACTTTGAAAGTCTTCCACACTAATCGTTTCTGGTCAATTTCGAACAGGGTGCGTTGTTTATGCAAGAGGACGTTCTTGTGTTTTCTTCATCGCATTTGTTATGTTTAAATGTAAGAATTCACCAGTACGCTAATGAACAACAGCTCAGCAAGACCAAATTCGGAGACTGTATGCTAAGCAGGAATCTGCAGACGCCAGGCAGTTCGAAAATGATGTTCGCTCAATTTGTCGAGACCGATCGATTCTTTCGGATTTGTGGAGTTCATGTTTGATCGAATCACGCTTTTTAGGGTTATGTTGGTGCTTGTCCCTCAATGTGTTCCATAAATCTACGCAGCTTGATTTATCCATCCTAATTTTCAATCTTCTTGGTAGCGCTCTAAGAAATGAGCCTATTTAGCAGGAACTTAAAAAATCTGACTTTCCCTGTCAAGTTATGTGCAAATAGGGTAATAAGGAGAACCACAGTCGAGTGGCAAGCGGCGTAATCCCTGTTGATGAGGACCCTGACATAATGCAGTCGCTCATAAGACATCGATTAAACGAAAACAAGAGTGGAACTCAACAGACACATGCACTATGAACGAAATTCGATGGACCGAGCTGAAAGCAGATCGCTAGCGGTAGAGGGCCATAGCCAATCCGCTGAAGGAGGTATTAGTCGTAATATTAATCGACCAGACATATGCACTATTGCTGAGAACACCTGTTGCTGTTGTCATCGTCTTATACTAAGCTTTGAAGATTCTTTTTATTTTCGGCAATTATTTTACCCTTTTTTGTGAACAGATTTCATTGCCGCGAATCTTTCCATACTTTCGAGATATTTTGCGAGAATTTCCTCTATTTGTGTACGACCACTAGATCAGAAGCATCTTCAAATGGGCTATCTAGAAAACCTAAGGGAAATAGAGGTATTGCCCTGCTTTGTGACAAGAAGGACTCAAGCACTGTCCCGTGAACAACTTACAAAATTCCGCTGATCCTGCCCATCAATAAATGATTGTAGTGACTATGATACTTTCCTCTTTGACTGTATATTACACTAAATATCACGATATTATTGTTTTCTTATGCATTTGTGAATTAAGCGGGTCCTTTCTTTGAATAGCGTTCATGCTTGCTTGAATTACACACTCGCATCCGCTGCTCGCGCTCGGATGTTACCGACCATCTTGGCATTCAGCACCGATTTACATTTTCCCTAGTTAGTTCTCTTCTGGTGCCTTATGTTTAGTTTTGGCTCGTTCATCGCCTTTGAATAAACTTTCCTCCAGCTCATTCTGGTGTGTTCTACTGCTCACTTTTGGTCGATCGTTTAACTGTAATAGATATATGGCGCACGACCAGCACGCTATACGATCTCTTCTTTGAAATTTTGATGATTTCACATTTTCCGGGAAGGACATTTATTAATGCAGCTATAATTATGTTACAGCGAAGTTGACGGCATTCTGATATTGATGCTTAAGTCTTTACTTTCAATTACTACCGACACATTAGATCCGATGGCCCAGGAGAGTCACAGCATCGTGGAGCATGTGCAATGACCTACATTAACGAAGATCGGTGTGAATCAGTTTCAAAAGTTTCAGAGTACTCAATAACCTCTGTAAGCTGCTGATAGCGTAGGTGATTACCTATCAGAGTGCAAACCAAAGGTTTTAGGCGGTTTCTTAACTCGTAGTTGGGATCGTGTATGTAACTCCGGACACAGCGCTGTTCGAGCTGCAAAAGTTCGCAGACGCCGTTGCCTTGGAGTTGCAACCAATGTTAGAATGTCCTTCGTTCTCGCCAGCGAATTCAATGTGAGAGCGACACAACTTTCATTAACACCATGAATTTAACCAGTTTGGTGACACTCCCCACCAGACTCGATGCACATCCCGATTTAGTGTTTACTGACACACTCAAACTGTTTTCTACACAAAAAACGTGCACTTCGTTGTAATCCCAACCATTGCATAGTAAAACTACGTCGCAAGTTATGCAGTAAGGCCAACTAGGTTGCGCTGACAACAGACTATCCAGATCTGTGAAATGATGGAGTTGTTCAGCAGATAATATCGAAAGACTTAAATCACCGCTTTGTCTAACTGATTTTTCAACTTTCACCAGTGAAGACTTGTCAGCTCAATGCATGCACCTCACCGACTAAATACATTTATGTTTTGATCTGTGTTGCCCACTCGAGACAATCAATTTGTGAAGTTGCAGATTTGCATCTCCGTTGCGTAAACATATATGGGGGAATAAAGAACAGACTTAGAAACTTAGGCTAACTACCCGTGTTAAACATCTGTCCTTGGCTATAAAGTCTGAAATAGTACGGCCGTTTTAGGCAACCACAGTTGTGACTTGTGGAGGCTTTTAGAAACAGCTCTCTGGAAAGCGTTCATACAGAACACTCAGCACCGAGGATATAGACAAAGTCAACGCTAAATTCAGCCATTCATGGCCTAACAAACTCCCCCTGCCTTCTGTCATCAATACGAGGCCTATCTGTTTAGTTGTTTCGACAATTAACTCAAAAGGCTTAAGTCAAATATGGATAGTGAAATGAATGCTCTCTCAGCAGTTGCTCTGAAAGAATACGCAGGGTTTAATGACACTTTGACAGAGATCTTGAATTGGTGTTTAACGACTGGTATCATCCCCGATATTTGGAAATCACACCATTGCCTAATAATGTATCTCTGAGGTGTCGACCAATTGCGTACACTTCCGTACTGCTAATGGTACTAGAAAAACCACTGATCTACCACATTTTCATAGGTAATCATACTGGTGATGTCGAACATTTTGCGTATGAACCACGGCGCTCTACATTGGACGTCGTGTTGTATCTGGTGCGTTTCATTGCGTTCGAGTTCGATACTGCACACTCTAGCGTACGGCTCCTATTTCTCGATTATACTGACGTCTTTCGGTGTCTCGACAGATACTTAATGCTCAATAGGTATGTGTTGCGTGATTACGTCACGGAGTACGCACACTTCACGTATCTGTTCGCCAGAAAGTCTTACATACTCCGAGCCAGCCGAGGTGTCATGCAGGGTGGCATCCTATTTCCCTCTGTTTCTGTTCTTCGCCTATGTCGAAAGTCCTCCGTTCCAGCAAACTTCATAGGCTGTTATTACGCTGATGACGTTGCCCTGGGTTGCATATTCCCAATCATCGAGGACTCCTTGAAACTCCAACCAGGGTTAGATAAACTGGTTATTTGGTCTAACTCCCGGTCTTTCTCTCTCAACCCTTCCAACTGTTGTGACGTAACGTTCTGCTTCTACATTCCAACAGACTACAGTCATTTGCAGATATCCCCACTCCCATGATTGTGGATGACGAAAGCATACCTGATTCCTCTACAGTAAAATATCTCTGGGTTTTCCCATCTCACAATTTATTTTGGTCTACAAATTTTCTTGAAATTTTAAAGAAGTCAGAAATTCGTTTTTTACGCCCTGAGACCCAAAATAATTTCCGTTTCCCGTGTTTTAATACTAGCGTTTCTAACTGCGTGCATTTTCCATCACTAGTTATACTGTTCCCCTCTTTTTTCCTGGACTTCTTCAAGATGGTCAGGTCCTTGTCCGTTCGGTAAACATTTTCTTCGCGCTGTTCCGGATTAAGTAAAGAACCACTCATTGATTTTACCATGAACACGCATTCTGATTCATGCAACAACTTTTCATCCAGAATTTTAAACGACTCCTCTCACACTTTACATCCAATCTTAAACAGAACTATGCCTACTCCTTCCACACGGTCCAAAATTAATCTTTTACATTCTTGTACCTCGTCGAATCGAAACTCCATCCTGCCTTATCTATCATGCTTCTAATCGACACATCAGGAATGAAACACCACTTTCGTGATCGTATGCTTTTCGTTTTACTTCCGTCAGACTGTATTATCTTATAGATGCTTTGCCGTATTCCTCTTCCGCAGTGTTAGTGTAAATGTTTATTTCAAATTATCTCCAACTGTACTCAAAGTATAGTAATGCAACCGCAATCAAGTAGATCGAGAGTATTAGAAAAACCCATATTCTCAGAATGTGAATTACGAAAATAAAAATATGACGTCAGCTAGGCATGAACGATTCACCATGTCGGAAAGATCCGACGCACGGATATGACGAACGATGAGTTACCAGGTGTTGTACGTTGTGGAACGGAAGCATACGTAGATATAACACACGTGCGTTGGAGCTTACTTAGTACATGTCGCATGAAATAAAGGACAGGTATTTTTACCGCTTCGTTATTGGTAAGATATGACAACAGTGCGAAGCTTCAGAGATCAGTGTAACAATGAACTAATGGTGTATTACGGGCAAATACAGCAAGTGTTTAACAAGTTCTGCAGGATGGCCAGACTGAGAACCACAAAATAGTGAAAAGAAAACATAGTGATAAAATGAAAAGCGTTTTTGTGGACTTCCCTTGCTATCCACACCGAGATAGGTATAAAAGTGCTGACATGGATTGTGTACATTAATGTTGGTTTTGCAGCGTTTGTCACATTATCTCATCTATCGATATACATAGGTTGCATCTCCTAACTCAGGTGGGCTAGAACAATGTCAAGAGGATTTTCAGACGCAGCTAAAGTAGGGGCGGAAACAACATAATTTGGGAGGGCTTCCATGGCTGGTGCACATGAAGAGAGTAAAAGTTCCGACGACATTCTAGCCGGCTGTATTGCGTGACCAACTTGGGCTGGTGGCCCTACGAATTCGTGTTGTGACTGCGTTTAGGTACGTGATGGCAGACCTGGTTTGAGTTTTTTTAGAATTTGGTAGATTAATATTAGGTCGCTACAAGCGCCCTTACTGTTCGCTGTATAACCTTCGAGTCTCAGCCTAAGTTGATATGGAAGGTGAAACATACCTTTGTCGTGTTTGGTTGCTCCTCGCAGTCGTCTCGAGTGCTGCGAGGTTTTGTCTTTGTCAGTTCTTCTAGGGCTGGATTGCGTATTCCACATCAGGCCGCGCGTGTGTTAGACAGCTGCGAAAAAGCAGACGGACCAAACCGCCCGAATGCACTACGCAGCATTCTAACGTGTTGATTCTTAGTCTCTGACGTTTTCCCTGATTGTTCTGAGCAGTCATGAGCAGCTTAGGTTAATGCCCTAAGGTCGCACTCTTCCGTGAGTGCTTGCACTTTATAGACTCCAAGCTTGCATATGTTGCTTGGCTGGTGACGAATGCGGACCACCTTACACTCAGACGAGTTGAGCTGAAGCATATTGTGGAATGCCCATTCAAACGCCCTATCTAGATCCCGCTGAAGTGCTTCGTAATCTCCTTGTTGGGCAGTCGTCTGTCACATCACAACATTAGCGGAAAGCAAGAAGTCAGAGTAAACCAGGCACGTAAGCTGCTTGATGAACAAGAGAAACACGTGGCCCGAGAGCTGCTCATTGCGGAATCACACTTTCGACACGGATCAGATCGGACAGTACACTTTGAACTCTGACCTTCAGTTGTCGATTCTGTAGGAGATTTCGTATCCACCGAAGAACAAGTTCCCCAAGGCCGTAGCTTTAGAGCTTGTGAAACAAAATACGGTAATCCAGGCGCTCGAAGGCTTTGGAAAAGTCGAGGTAAATGCCGCCGGTCCCTCTCGCTTTGTGTGCCACTTCCGGTCAACTACTATGTGCGATCAGTAGCTTAATTACGCTTAAAAGATACAGGCGGAAATCGTGCTGCTCCGGCGCTTTGATGTAGCGTTCTAGATGATCGACCAAAGTCACAACGATCATTGCCTCTATCACGTTTGAGAGTACAGTGAGTAGGACCACCGAGCGATAATTTGCGCGTTTCGAGTGACTACCACTTTTAAATTTTGGCTTGGCTAGACCATCTTTCTGCATGATAACACACAATTGACTTATCAAAACACTTTTGTAATTAGTATGCTAATGAGGCGGCCAGCGTTGTTTCTGCTACATTCAGCGCCCTCGTGTGATTGTCCTCGATTCCGGGATAACTGTAGGTGCGTAATGAGAGCAGTTTTTCAACACATATGGCAGTAAAAGCGATGTAAGTGCTGATATCGAGGCTATGGATGTGGCTATGTAACGGCCACGGACGTCCCGTTGGAAGGTCGAAGCATACTGCAACTGTAGGGTGTTGGCTACTTCTTCAAGGTTCTGTTCCAGCCCGATTGTCATGTTAAATGGGGGATACTGTGCTTCACTTTGCGAAAGGTGTTAACACACGTACATAGGAGCTTTATGTTGTTGGCAAATTTACACACCAAATATTGTTGCCACTTTGTCCTCACGGACAAGCGTATTGCAATGGTTGCGCTAGGTCATGAAGTCGCTCCAGATTTGGGGACCAGAACTGCTCTGTAAGCGTCCTAAGTTGCATCCCTTATTGACATGCGCTTTGAGTTCTGCTTCTCATGAACGATGGATTAGTGGAACGTAACCGCATAGCTTCTGAAACAATTACTGTCAGATTGCTGAATCTTCCAACAAACTTAATCCAAGCGCTGTCAAGAGCGCCACTTTAAAGCATTCCCAATCCGTCACAGCAACCAGAGCGATCAGAATTTTGTAACGTGTGATAGCACATTCTAGTTCAGGGTGTTCCTCTGATTATTCAGCTTGACACAACTAATAATAATGTATAGTAACGTGATCAATTAGCCAGATTGTAGTGTGTATCAATAGACTGTCGATCATGAGTTTCCCATTTGTCAGAACGAGGTCTAATACCTATGATTTGTTATCAGTTCTGTACCTGGTATGTGAAGTGATGTAAGCGTATGGTACAATACTTGCGATAAGGTCCTGCAGTTCGGCCTTGAATGTTTCATCAGTGGATGTCGACTCGTCTTGGTCATGCACGTTAGGTTACCGTGGTCTTGCGTTTGACATTTTCCTTGGTGTACCAATTCCCCCCCCCCTCTATATGACTGTCTATGAATCCCGCTTGTATTGTGTTTGCGACTGATGAGAACAATCGAAATGTTGACATTTCGCAACTTATGTCTTCGCACTGCTCGACGCGTTGAAATCGCCGGAGTTACGAACGTGGCTTTAACTTGGTAGTAACCCTTTTTCCGGGCCCATCTTAGGCGGGAATCCAACTCTGGAGTGAATGAGGGAGGGTGTTAATCGACTGCGAGGAAGCAGTTGTCATTGTATCTGTGACACAAACGCACCATAGCGAGTTGGTGACCCGCATCTCCGGAGCATCTAATGATTCACACTGTAAGTCGTTGCGTTGGTATAGGATTACACCACCTTTACTACTGTGACAATCGTTTAGGAACAGTGATGTTCCCTGAATCGCGATCTCGGCATCCGTAATCTCTGAGTGCAATAAAGTTTCGGTTACGGAGATGAAATCTAAGCGCTTGTTGCCGGACGCAACCGAAGGCTGATGTTGCATTCTTGTTGCTTCTTCACCACAGTTGGGCTAAATCAACTAACACTTAAACTAGGTCTTTTTAAGCCGGATAAATTTCGTTTCACTTTATTTGGTTTTTCTGTCTGCCTGAATAATCTCCTATTAACTGGCGACGTTGCTTACGCTAGTTACGCTTATCTTCGGTAACTTTGTTGCGTTTGTAGCATTTTTAAGTAACTGGTGAACATTTCTTACTTATCGCGCATTCGTTGCTAACCAACTTACTTCATATGGTAATTTAGCGAAGAGTTATGCCACCGTATCTGTATGCATAATTAGATTTATTTTATTTCATCTTGTCGTTTCAATTGAATGGCTGTTGCTTGATATCTCCGATGTGGCTGCGCTTGATGTGCATGTTGACAAGGTGCCTACCTGTCTAGTACCCACTATCTCCTTCATACTGGCTCCAGGAGACAGTTGGTCGTTGCTGGAGGGGACGGGGTGCAGGGTCCTTGTGGCCGTGCTAGGCTCGAAGAGTGGTTCCGTGCACTCAGTGTAGAGCGGACTACGGTCCAGCCTTGTGTGCACTTGATTCCCCAAATACAGCGTGCTTGTGTTTGCCTGTGAAGGAGTGTGGGCCGGCTCCGTTGATGAAATGTGGCTCCCATCCACATGGCTCCTGATTTTATTACTTCATGTTGACACTGGATATGGGGTGTGTAGATTTAGTTGTGGTTGGTGCAGCACAAGCTAAATGTAACGCTATGGTGTCCCACCGGAATATTCAGCGAAAGGCCAGGTTCGGACTTGAGATTACAGTGCTGCTTGTACAAATTCATCGCGTCATGATAGACAGTACCTTAGCGATTTCTCAACTCAAATATGTGCCAACAATTCACACTCAGATCCACGACTGACCTGTTAGTCCCGGCGTGCGAAAGAAACAATGGACTCACAGTGAGAGACACAAGGCTTATGGTAAGAATCCAAATGAGCCAATGAGATGCTTCCGCCAACAAGAACGCGCTGTTATACCTAGCTGTACAACCTGTGAAAATCACACGAATCAATTAAATCAAGGGAAGGAGTGCCATGTCAATAAGGCCGAACATAGGTGTACTTTTGCATAGGAGTGAAAACGAGGTAGGACGTGGATGAACTGGAACTTGGACGCTACGTCACAAGTAAGGGAGTCATGGCAGGCAGCGTTGGAACAGAAAGTGGACAATATGGAAATATTATGGTGTTACTGCTCTCAAAACTGGCACACTTCGATCGCGGTTTCTTCTTGCTTTGGATTTATCAGTCGGAGATATCCTGAGCTACGTTGGAACTCAGAGCCTAGTGGTTCACGGCTGCGTCCGTAAAGACCTTGTCATTGAGATCCTCGAACAACGCTTGGTACAGCATAAAGGAAATCAATGTTGGACTTAGAGAAGCCGCTGTGTGGTTGGGTCGCGACACCTTAACCTGTCTTGAGACCTCGGTTCACTTGAGGTAGACCTCGTTGATTCCGATCTTTAGGACGACATCTGAAATGGAAATATTTCTCCTCGTCTTTCGTTTGCACTCAGATGCACCTATCCAGCAGCGCAGATGCAAATCCAGTTCATTAGCATTCCGATGGTGAGACTAAACTCAAGCGATAAGAGGTCTGTCCACACCAACTCAATCTGCATCTACACATTTTCATGTTCATGTGGAGCGGAATACTTTGGTCGTACGACACGGCGTCTGGCTGAGAGAATGAAGGAAGACCACCCGGTCGGACTTAGAACTGGAAGCGGAAATACAGCGAACTCTTAAGTAACCGCTCACCTAATCGATACAGGGCACGCCACAAAGTTCACTGATTCGTTCAAGATTATCTACCAGGCCCCAAAGAACCGCTCGAAATACGTCCGCAAGCGACTACTAGAAACCGCTGAAGCAACTGCGATCCGGCTGTATGAACCAGAGCTGTGTTCAGAAGAAGCTAACTAAAGGCTTGGGACTGCCCTGGCCCAAACGGCCGGTGACCTCTGACTCACGAGGTCACACGCGGGCTATTTTCGTGGCATAACAGACAGCACTGTTGCCATCCAATTAAATCACTCTAGTGGTAACGATTTGTAATGTCTGTCTGCACATTTTGATTTGCATCTAATTGTATAAGCCTGAATATGAATTCTCAAAAACATAGATTCGCTTACCCTGACTTCTGATCATACTATGGAATTTTTGCAATATTTCAGTGTTGTTTTCTTAACGCTGACACACCACGACCACGGTTTCGTCCTGGTTTGGACTCATCGGTTGGAGATATCCTGAGCAGGGTTGGAACTCGGAGCCTATTGGTTTACGGCTGTGTTCGTAAACACTATGCCACTGAGAACTATGGGCTTCGCTTGGTACAGCGTCCAACCCAGTTCCCGTGCGGCCGCACTTTAACTCGGCTCTCGCTTTGCCCTCTGTGGCCACTTTGATTCTCCCCGCACAATATTATGCGTGCGCTCGTTCGAACCAGTTCGACGTGCTCTACTTAGTGCTTCCCAACTCTTGGATCTAACCTGGGTGGATTATACTCTTGCTATAATTCCCGGTTTTCGGCATATTCTTTGCCGAATTCCACTTGTGTAACTACATCAAACCGGTTTTTCGGAAAAGATTTTGGTCTCATTCGGAAGAAGAAGCTGAGGGCTCCCAAACTACGCGGCAACCATCCCTGCAAGTTGCAGCATAACCAAGTTACAGCCTTTTTGCTCCGCTCATCAACTGAGCAGCTCTAGGGACGCTTATCAGCGCTCCACCTGCATCGTCGCTTAAGGCAGGCCGCTAAAAACACACGCTGCCGCTTTGTGTGGGTGTGTGGGTGTGTTCAACTACGAGTCGATTGACCGCTGAACCCGACAATCTGCGCGTTACGACCTTCATCTGCCTCCACCGCCCGACCTTGGTGCGGCTGAGCAACTCTCAATTAGGGTGCGTGTTCTGACCTGTTCCTGCGTCACCCCTAGCGCAAAGAGCACACATCAAGGGGAGCGCTTAGATAGGCCTTTTTGTAAACAATAAGGGGACGACTAGCATTCCAATGGTCCAACGTCGCCTATGTTGCGCAGACAATTGCAGTAAAGTCCTTAAGATCAGTACTACCTGTTCTAGCTGCATTAGCTCGTACTGTCCGCAATATGCAGGCGAACCCGTTTACGAAGGAAGACAGACAAACCAAGTCGCCGACACATTTTGGTTTTGCCGAACATGTCAAGTCATTCCAATTGTCAACTGTTTATCTTTGCTCATGAAAAACTGCGTTTGGATGACTGAGATAATCGCGCATTTGGTAAATACGAAGTTCGATCCCACGGAGGTAAATATGGCCACGATAATACCTCACCCAGCCAAAGTAAGCTCCGAATCTAATCCGAGCAAGAGAGCTAGACGCTCCAACCGCACTGCAACGTCTGTGACTCTAAATCCACTGAGCCATCTCACTCCCATAAGTGGGCAAGCCTCAAACATGCCTGCTTCCACTTCTCCAACCAAAGACGCTTCACTTGGAGATTCAGCCATGACACTGACAACTCAGAGCCGAAGTCAATCCGGTACAGATAACAAACTGGTAACGTACGCATCGATTGCGTCGACAAACACACCGGGAGCGACGCACATAGGTCCATCTTCTGTACCGAGCACGCGTGGCGCAAAGCAGCTTTCACCGTCAACTCCAGTGGTGCCTTCTAAACAACCCGAATTGCCGGCAAAAAGTATAAAACCATCACTCGCTAGAAAAAACCACGCTGCGTTAACTTTCGTGTGCATCAATGTTCCCGAATCCAAATCTAGAACAATAAAAGGCAAGTTGACAGACGATCGCAACCAGTGGAGTTCCATCTGCGTTGCGATTGGTATTCTGGTTGAGCCTGCAATGCTGCAACGCACAGCGCGTCACCTGACCTCAGTGCACTCTGGTGAACCTCGAATTCCTCGAGTAACACTAAACTCAGCAGATGAAACAGAGGCTGTTCTGCTCTCAGCAGTTCGCCTTCAAAACTCACCGAGCGGAGTGCGCATATTACCTGATCTACCTTGGAAAGATTGCCCAAAAGAAGCAGTTGAGAAACGCGGCATTCATAATAGGGATAGTAAGAAAACAATGTTTGTTCATGGTGTTCCCGAGCTTCTGCATTCTTCTGATCACGATGCACAAACTCATGATCGAGAGCAGTGGTGCTACATCCGTGAAGCACTCTCTGTTGACAATGTTATTGCCAAATCCCTGACAAGAGTGCCGTCATCACCTAACTACAAGGGCTGTGGTGCAAGGCTAATGAAAGTAATAATACACTCCGAGGGAATGACGCAAGTTCTGTTGGATAGATGGTTAAAGTTTCGAGCTAGGCTGCCAACAGAGATCCGGCTAAAGGCAGCAAGCAAACGGCCAAAGGTCGGAAGCAATTCTATGGAACATGCAAACGCTAAAAATTCTTTATTTGCACAGTCCTGCAAAGAGACCGACACAACAGCGCCCACGACACACAACAGGACAGAGCACAGCACGAGTGAAACGTCTGCTCAGGAACGCTCAACAATGACATGCAACATGACTGAAATACATAAACAAAAAACGATTAATGGCCGACCACCAAACACAAAGTTGACATCCGTCAACGCACTCCTGACAAAAGCCCTATCTTGCATGTATACAAACGCTCAAGGCCTTCTAAGCAAGTTGGCCGAACTTAGAGAACTCCACGCCTCACAACCGCGGGACCT
>OX104063.1:88698218-88714686 GCA_944474145.2 Dicrocoelium dendriticum
GGACAATTCTGGCGTGATTACCTTCAACGCCTCAAACATTCCGATTCTCCAGTCACCTGGAGCTTTTCTGATGTCAGTTCACGGACAGCATTGCGAGCGTATAAGCGGCTTTTCCGATGATCTTTCATGGAGTTTTCACTTGGCCATGGAGACAATTACACGTACATTTGAAGGAATTACTACTTCCACTTTGAGGAGAATATCATTTTTCCTGTTATGGACATATTCAGACACAAGAAACAACTGCACCCACCGTCCCTATGACAAGTCCAGCATGGATAGCTGGACACGGCTTACGAGCCGGACAAGATAATAGAATAAGCCGGCCTCTATCAACAATGTGATTTACTACCCGCATCTTTATCATTTCGACTCTGCACTCTTTTTTACATCATTGACTGGCTTCAACGACTATTGCCGGTTTCATCTACAGCATTTGGCCAACCAAGGAAGAATTTGGCTGTCAACCCGACTGCGAATAATAGTGTGCAAAATCGGTCTATGCGATACATAGCCGACTTGCACTACTGTTCAACGGAAGCTACGACAGTGTTTCCAGGACGTGGTGGGTTTTTGCCTGGCAAGCGTTCTTCCTATAAAAAGCCATAAATGTCTGCTTAATAACACTGCGACGTGGCGGACATGACTCGCCACAAAATAAAAGTCACAGCTATACATTCCCACTGACGCAGTCCTTCAGCCTCCAACATCGAACCTGTGCAACTGTATTTTTACTATGAAGAATGCTTTAGTGGAGTACCGATCATCCCCGGCTTCGTAATGGTCATTGATTGCACTAAACCTTGTTTGGGCTCCTGTGCTCATGGATCACTACATGTCAAATTTAACCCAATGTCAAGCACCTGCTTTTTTACCCGTTATAAATCATTGCTCATTGTTCAAGAAGCCCTCTTTAGCTCTGCCTATAGATGTGCGCTACGTATGATGTAGACAACCTCAACAGCCCATCATTAACTGCGGGTACCAGAAGGGATTTTTCCA
This sequence comes from Dicrocoelium dendriticum, assembly GCA_944474145.2. Classification (NCBI taxonomy): domain Eukaryota; kingdom Metazoa; phylum Platyhelminthes; class Trematoda; order Plagiorchiida; family Dicrocoeliidae; genus Dicrocoelium; species Dicrocoelium dendriticum. The sequence goes on from OX104063.1 coordinate 88,699,221, forward strand.
CGACTTTCAGCTGAAGCATCCAACTACGTATGGGTCTTTTATCAATGAAGATTTGCAGGGCTAGAGATCGCCCTGGCCAGATACCTCTTCTCTTAATTGACGCTGAAATTTGAGGCAAAAATATGCAATATCTCATGTACTGCGGTCTTGTGGAATAACTAATTATGTCCGCTACATTCGCTAGCAAGTTATCGCATAACTGGTTCAAGTCAAGTCAAGTCAGATCAAAATAAACTTTATGAATACTATTGGGTTCATTTCCAGCATTAACACCACCACTACTGCGGACACCTGGATGAAGACATCAAAAATGTGCTTGGGGAGAAAATGAGGCATGTGCACAACTGTTACTCCAACAAACGCTTGTGCAGCATGTTAGTGACTTTCGCTGGGTCAACAAGCAGACGTGAGAGATAAGGCAAAACAGTATTACGAAACGATGAGATGCAGGAGAACAAAATTCTGAATTTCGAACTAGTAGAAGAGAAAAAGCGCGTTTTGGAAAGATCGTTATGGAGTGGATGAAAGTGATCAGTTAGTACTTCAGTACAAAAATCATTACAGGTACCAAGATATCTAGAAAGCATCAAATCAACTAAGGAATCTAGACAAGCCGCTGCATATAAAAATATGCTTTATAGATTGCAACAATAAGATTTACTCTTGCTGAGGCAGTCGCGCGAAAATGACAGGAGAGCAGTATAACCATTGGGGCATAACACAAGAGGTCACAAGCCTAAATATTAAAGTACGCTGTCCCGAAAGCACTTGAAGTCTGAGGTTAAAAAAGTAAGTTTTTTGACTTTTTCAAACTTTTACAAACATGCGTGGACCAATAAAAGTTCTGAGATAAAAGGCGCCGAGATACTTGACGGTGGCATAGCTGGGTATGGGGTTTTCATCCATAGTAACGCTGGACAATATTGCATAACTCATTTAGAAGCGTTGAGCGCAAGAGATCTGGGTGAAAACCATTCCACCAGGTCTTCCATCCTACTTTGAAGTGATGATAAATCCTGGATAGTGAGGGCCAATCATCCCAGCCCAACATCGTCAGCATATGTACACCCTATAAATGTGGTTTGTATTGGGAGACGTTCAAGATTCAAGGAAAATAGAAAAGGTGATGTGATCGCTCCCTGCACGGAGGACAGAGTATTTCTTACCCTTCAAAGTGGTGAAGTGAGTACGATCCGTAACACAGTCACATGACAGACTACATACACCCAGGTGAACTCTGTTTTCGGATAGCTGCTTTCGCAACATTGACCTATCCAGGTATCCAAAGGCATTCGGATAATCCAGGAAGAGAAGCCGTACAGATTTACATTTTGGATCTAATGCAGAAGCTAAAGAATGAACAAGGTATACCACTGCATCCGATATAAAGCACTGAGATCTATACGCAAACTGGTAGATATCCTCCTTTGGCGCGGCTGTGCAAAACCGCAGAATTAACAGTCTTAAGAAAACTTTCAGAAGTAAAGTGTACATGCGATTGGGCGATGCTTTTGCATCTAGTTTTTTGGTACTGAGGTTATACTGGCCAGTCTCCAGTTGTCTGGGATCACACTCGTAGTGTTAAAGAGATCTGTTAGAGGCAACGTGAGAGAAACAGCGCACTCTTTCAAAGCAACTGGTAAGAGCATCTGGACTATGAGGTTTGTTTGCCTTTAAAATGTTGGGTACCTTGTGCACGTTGCTTTAATCGAAAGTCGTAGCTGCACTTGAGCTAATGAAGGGGAGCAAGAAACGTGAGGTTAATGAAGCGTAAGTGAACTCAATAATCACTTATTATGACTACACTCCACCGCTATAGATGCAGACCTTCTTGCCACAGAGCTGCCTCAAAAGCCTCCACATATCTCGACATTTATGTTTGCCTAGAACTGCTTCCACGTATAAGTGGTTTAGCCTATACTTATTTCGGATTTACTTGCTGTGGTTTGGCGTCCGACAAGAGTAGCATACATGCACTTGTAAGTCCCTTGTTTTATCATTCAAAGCCGCCTTATTAGTGGCGATGTAAATCTATCCTCTCTTAGATAGATGGTTTTAACAAGACAGCACGTCCAAGCAATATTTGGTGCATTCCGTAAGATGGTCATAATGAAGCGACAGGTCCTCGTATTGAGGACCGAAAAATCAGTTAAAGAAAGTATCGTCTGAATCCTCATGATATTTTGGTTGTAACGCTACTTTCCCTCTGCTCTCTGCCACGCCAACCCAGCCGGCGACAAAACAGAACACCGAAACCTGCTAGGCACAGCTCATGGTTCCTTTTATAGGTTAAAATCTATCATCTCTCGTAGCTACCTGTTTCATGCTGACAGTCTGAGCTAATCAGCTTCCTGCGTGACTTAACCGTGGTACCGCCGGTCGGATAGCAACCCATGTTTCGATGATAGGCATCTCGAAACCATGTCACGTTCTTTTACTGCGGCCACCGATTACCTCCCTTTTCGAATTGTGTCTGTTCGCGTCCTGTTTGAACTCGATTTTGTTCATAGCTTCTCGCCTTGGGCTCAACTTGGAGCCAATATGGTCGTCTCCGCTTTCGGGTCGCCCTGCAATTTGTATCAGCTGATGCTTGCAGGTTCTTTTGTGATTCACCTAGCCGCCCAGCTTCCTCTTCCAAACCAAACGTTTCTAGCAGTATATTCCACAGTAAGGATTGCGGTTCTGGGGAACTTAGAATCTTTCCATGATTCGGCCTCAGCTGCTTGGCGTGCCTGACTCATTTCTCATTGCCTACCATTAGCTCGTAAATGACTCGACGCTTTCTGCGGATTACTCTTCCTGTCGGTCCTCGGAAGTCGCACGTACACTGTGTCACCAATGTTTAAATGACTGAGCCTGTCTGTCAGATTTCTTCTACTTCACAACTGTAATGCTTTTCTACTCTGCTTGGCACACGGTTATCGAACAACGTCCGGATCTTTCGTCCAAACAAAATTTCATCAGAGGCTCTTCCATCTGGGGCGCATGGGTTTGGCGCATTCCGATACATGCAAAGGAAAGACTGCGTCACCTCCTTGTGGACCTTCTTTTGGCCCGCTTTACAAAGAGCACATTTAAAGGTATCCGCGAACCGTTCCTCTTGTCCGTTTGATTGTGGGTGTTAGGATGGCGAGAACACTTGCTGGATTCCTTTCTCCTTGTGCCACTCGCGAAAGGAAGTTGAAGTGAATTGTGTACCGTTGTCTTTCACTATTATCTCTGGCAAGCCGAAATACTGCAACAGCTTATCCAGCTCGTTAGTCGTGTTCTGGACAGCAGTCGAACATTGCATCGGGATCACATCAGACGACTTAGAGAAAGAGTCTACCAAAACAAGATGGGATTGACCGGCGATTGGTCCTGCATAATCTAAGTAGATTCACTGCCATGGCTTCTCTGCTTGGAACCAAGGTTGCCAGGGGCACTTGGGAAGGGCCTTCGCCGTCAGTTGACAGGATTCACCTATTTGGCAGAATTGTTTGATTTCCGAATCCATTCCGGGCCAAAAAGCAAAACTGCATGGCCAAGCTTTCATACGGTTGGTACCTGGATGCCTGGTGTGAAACTGCTGTAAGACTTGCCTGTTCAATTTCTTTGACACCACCACTCGGTATCCGATCAACAAAACATTGTCTGCAACGGATAGTGACCCCCCGTCGGTTGAATAAAGGCCACAACTCAGCAGGTATACCACCATTTGGCCAACCTGTTTGCACGGAATGCATCTCTTTCTCTCATCATCATACACGATAGCTAGAGGTGGGGAACACCTCAGCTACTGTGCCGCAATACACAGAAAAAAAGAGAAAAGATGCAACTGGTGCAAGCCGGCTGAGATACCGGTAACGGATGGGCCTCGTTCCGGTAAGCTACCAGCCGGCTGCTGTGCACCAAAAAAAATTATTATGCAAAATTATATAAGGCTAAATAATGAGATCGTGGTTGGAGGGGGAGACTAAGAGGGATGGGGTGGGACAAAGAAACTCACAGCACCAACGCCACTGAGGTCGGCCCCTAGCCATATCAGCAAGTGTGTCCAACCAAACGTGTTCATCGTCTTTTGGACCCCAACCAGGGAGCCGAGACGCTCCAACCGAGGCCAGCTCAGAAGTGGGGGCCTTCATTCCTCTCGACCAAGTCATCGCTTGGCCACCGCTCCTCTTCTTCCATCCACAACTCCGGCGCGCAAACAACGCACGTCACGGGAATCCGTGGGCTGGCATGCGTAACACGTGGCCAAGCCATCGGAGCCTGGTGCGTGAAATAACGGTGCTGAGCAGTTCATTTTCTTTTCCTGCGCCATAAACAAGGCGTCGAAGACCCTCGATGCTCATGCGGTGTTCCCACCAGATTTGAGCCAAATAACGAAGGCGCCGGTGATCGAACGTAACTAGCCTCTTCAGGTCCGCTGCTTTAAGCGGCCGGGTTTCACAACCGTGCAGTAGGGTCGAACGTACTGCCGCATTGTACACTCTACCCTTCAGGGCAAGAGTGATGTCGCGCCGGCGCCATAAGTGGCGAAGGTTAGCAAAAGCGCCCCGAGCTTTTGCTATACGGTTCGTGATTTCATCTTCAATCCCACGGGCTCTGATACAACTTCACAGGTAGTTGAATTTTTGAACGACTTCTAGCTGATCCCTACCAAGGGCCAGCGTAGGAGGCGGTCCAAACCAATCTTGGAGGAACGCTTTGCACTTCGAGGGTGCGAAGCAAAGCCCGAAGTGACGGACAGTTAGTGCTAATCTGTCCAGTGCCGCTTGACACGTTTGTGAGCTGTCACAGATTAGGGCAATATCATCAGCATACTCTAAGTCAAGAAGTCGTTCTCCTGGGAGCAGATCCACACCTTCTAAGTCGTGTCCTGTGAACGCGATTTCCATGACTTCGTCAACAACGAAGTTGAAGAAGAAAGGTGACAGCGGACATCCTTGTCTCACGCCGCTGGAGAAATTAAAGGGCGACGACAAGTTGCCGTAAGCCCTCACTCTGTCCGAGCTACGCGCATATAACGCTCGGATAACTTTCACATATTTCTCAGGTACACCATTCCTGAGTAGACAGTGCCAAAGTGCATGTCTATCCACCGAATCGAATGCACCTTTGATATCGAGGAACACGAAAACGCTGGGCCACCAATATATGTGACGGTGCTCCAACAACTGACGCAGGGTGAAGATGTGGTCAATGCAGCCACGACCTCGACGAAATCCAGCTTGCTCCTCACGAATCTGGCTTTCACGCGTGCCAGTCAGTCTGTGAAGGATGACCGAGGCAAGCAATTTGGAGCCGATGGAGATCAGACTGATTCCTCTATCGTTGCCGCATTCCGATCGTGAGCCGCCCTTGAAAATTGGGAATATGACGGAGCGGCTCCAATCGGTTAGGACAGTTTCCTGCTCTCACAGTTTGACTAGTAACTCGTGTAAATCCTCCATAAGAGCAGGTTCCCCGAATTTGAAGAGGGCTGGAGGAAGATCATCAGGTCCCGAGGCTTTATTTAACTTCAACAGTGCGAGCTCACGTTCTAGTACTGAGCGAGAGGGTGGATCCAAAGGGACAGCCCACGGAGCGGGGCGATCAGTGGTCGGTGAGAAATCTAACAATTCCGACCGATTAAATTGCTTTTTAAAGGGCTCAGCCCAACACTCTGAGCGTTTTGACAAGTTGTGGATAGGCTGTCCACTCGGAGCACGTATAGTTTCACTAACATCAGGTCTTCTGCTGCCCGATTCCCGTATCAGACGAAATAACTTACGATGGTTACCAAGGGCAGCGGCCATTTCTATCTCTGATGCACGATGAGACCATCAGGATTCGTGGTCTCTCTTCAGGCTAGCGCGGATTTTTGCCCGGAGCTCTTTGCGAATTTCATTGTGTTCGCTTCCAGCCGGAATATGCTGGCCAGCATCTAGAAGTTCCAGAGACTGTGAAGAGACCCAGTGTCCATGTTGGTGATCAAACATACCACATGAGGATTTTTCTGCTGCGAGTAAGCACTGGTGAATATGAGACCAGTGACCTTCAATTGCATCCAGTGAGCGTTTATCCAACTCGCATGACAGCGTACTTTGATAGGCATTCAGAACAGCTGGCTTTGTCAGTTGGCTGGTGTCATTGCCCTCATAACGTCTTTGTGGGCGTGTGCCAAAACGCACCCATATGTCAGCACATACAAGTGCTGTGCTCCAAATCGAGCGACAGTTCTGGACACAGTCTCTCCATCGGTAACTTATCGCAATATGATCGATTCGCGTCCATAGCTGGTTCGAGGCTGGTGGGCGCCAAGTCACCCTCCGGCGGGTGCTGTGTCGGAAATTAGTGCTCGCAAGAAATAAGCGAGCATCCTCACACAAATGAAGTAACCGCTTACCATTATCATTACGGGAGTCTACACCATGTTGGTCGCCCAGATGTAGCTCATCTGTGGATAATTTTCCAGCTTGAGCGTTCAGATCCCCGGCCAGCACTACAGCGTCCGAGCTTCTTCTGTGGCTAAGGAGCTCGTTTAGTTGACGATAGAAATCGTCTTTTACCGAGTCATCGCTACAGGTTGTCGGTGCATAGTCAGCGATAACGAATAGACACCTGTTAGTCTCACGCGACTTCGAAGTTTGAACGAGCCAGCCAATCGGACCGCACATATCCGGATACTGATTGGAATCCAATCAACCAGAGCAGCTTCAGCTCGGGGACTCAGGACAATACCAACACCGGCTTGGCCGGTGCCCGAAGCTGCATCGTCACCGGATAGGCGCAATGAGAAAGTGCTGCCAGTGTCACCTGAAGGGGATGGCAGAGTGAGTACAGAGTTAGAGTCTTGCAGGCGGGTCTCCGATGAGCAGCAGATATCGATCGATAGGGTCTCTAAAGTTCGGGCAAGTGCTGCCTGTTGACCGATCTGAAGTAATGTGCGAACTTTGAGGCATGCTAATCTGAAGGAGGATCGAGAGCTTCAAATGGAAGCCGATGAACTGGGGTGCACCGCTTGCTTGGACATGGGCCTTTTGACAGGGCAGGAATGACGCTCCGCGTTCACCTGTGAGTTGAAACTAAAAGACAAGCGATTATTGAAACAAGGTGGGGAAGGGCTGGGAATTGGGGGGTTGAAAACAGGGGGAATAAAAGTGAAGCTGGAACGGGACGATAAGGGTGAAAAAGCGTAAGAGGGGGAATAAGAATACGGGTAGGTCACAGCAGTAGCATCCAAACCCCTATGCACCCTACTCGATGCAGCAGATAGGGCAAAGTTGATTATCATCTGCGGTGGCCAGAGCATCAGAAACTGTTTGAAGTGAGATTCATTGCATTGCGTGGGCAGAATACTGTCAGGTTGCCCAGGCCTAGACAGGAGAACGATTAGGGTTCTCAACCAAAGCCTTTGGTTTAAAAAACCTGTCCGCAAGGTAGCGGGTTTGGCACTGGGCTACAAAGAGTCCGTTTTAAGGAATAAGGAGCTACCCTCATTCCAACCCCCAACCTGGAGGACCAGGAGGCTGAGTTAGTCTGGCCTCTAACCGTTGACCAATCTGGTATGAGTGACTCTGAAGGTGCAAAAAGGCACCACCCAGTATAGCTCAATGGATCACTGAGGCACACAAACCATCGCACCACAGTAAGGTCCAGCCTCATTGAGATGGATCCCTCTCTCTTACTCTATAGTTCTGTCTCTGGCAATCTCTGCACGAATAGTGTCAGCTGTCACTGGTAACCTTACATTATTGATCAGGATTCCCTGGACTTCTGACTCGAACTTACTGGCTGCAATCACACAATCATCCTTCTCCTTTGAGCAAAAACTGATGAGACGAGACAGTATATCCGCGCGGCCGATTTGTTTTGTACGTCCAAGATGAAATCGTACGCCAACAGTATAGTCGTCCATGTTTGTAATCAATTCGCGGTAAAAACGAGAATTCCTTTCTGTGAGCCGAATATCGGCATCAATGGCTTATACTCAATCAGGAGGTTGAAATGCCTGCCATAGAACATCTTGTGGAACCGCTACATGGTGAAAACGATTACGAGGACTTCCCTTTCAATCCGACTACAGTTCTTCTTAGTTGACTTTAGGGACCGCGCTGCGTGTGTAATAGCTTTCCCTCCTCCGTTCAGAAAAACGTGCGTGATAACTTCGCCGATACCGTACTTAGAAGCGTCGGACGCAACAATGATTTCCAAGTTCGAAATAAAATGAGTCAAAAATAGATCAAAAGTGAGTGCTGCTTTGACTGCTTTCAAGGACTGCTGACATTCCCTCGTCCATTGTCAAACGTTATCTCTCTTCAGTAACTGGTTCAGCGGACCTCTGGTTCGAGGCATGCTTGGTAGAAGAATACTGTAATGACTCACGGGATCGAGGGATGAGCGAAGCTCTGTGACGTCTTTCGGAGGCTCCATCTATTTGATATCTTCGATATTGTCGCTATCTGGGCGCCGGACATGTTGGTCAATGATAAACCCGAGGAATTTAACACTATCGAAATCCAGCTTCTTCCAAACGTGAAGTCACTCTCTCCAATATGTGCATCAATTCGTGCTCGTCTGCGCCCATAATCAATGCATCATCCAGGTAGACCGCAGTATTGGGAATTTCGTTCAGCAGGGTATCGACAATTTGCTGAGAAATGGCCGGTGCGGTTTTCACCCCAAATGGCAGCTGGTTGTACTGGAAAAGCCCGAGGTGCGTATGAACCGATAGTAATATTCTGCACTCCTCGTCACGTGGAACTTCCAGGTAAGGGTCAGCTAAGCCAAGTTTTGCGAAGCATTTACCACCGTTGAGTTTGGAGAACAAGCCTTCCGGTACAGGTGATGGGTACTGATTCGTCTCTTGCACAGAATTCAGTCTGGTTAAAAAATCAACACAGATACGGATCTTACCGTTCGTTTTCTTTACCACGACAATCGGTGTCGCCCATTCGGAATAGTGAACCCGTTCGATTAAACCTTCGGATTGTAAACGAGTTAACTGGGCTTCCACTAGAGATTGACTTGCGTACGGAATCAGGCGCCTCGGTCTGAAGACTAGTCTGGCATCTGATTTGAGGTTCAGCTCCGCCCTGGCTACGTGACAATATCCGAGACCGGGTTTGAACAAAGTTTCATGGCGTCACTTCAGACCTACAATTTGGTTGCGCAATTCAGGGTGCATCGTTGACATCTGAGTAGCTAGGTTAACATGCAATTGCTGGCATATACTGTTTACTGTCGAGGAAGTTCAACCCATCCATCCCATCAAGTACCAGCAAATCTGACCCCAGTTGGTTTGTCGCAATGCACGTTGTGTGGATTTGTTGGCCTCGGAAATTGACTTGACAGTTCAATTCACCAAGCAATTTTAACGTTTCACCTGAAGTATTTCGTGCCATATGAGTCGTTTACACGAGTGTTGACCGCCCCAGCCTGCGCCACGTATCGCTGGAAATCAGAGTGATATCTGAAGCAGTATCAAGTTATAACTTGACTTGCCTGCCATTGATTTTCACCATGGTGTACTTACGTCTGCTGACGCCATCAACCTTGAAAGTCGCAGTGATCGTTCTAATTCCATCGGGCCGTCTGAACGGTGTAGCATTGTTGCGCCTCGTTCTGTATAAAGTAGGATCACGTGCCAAACAACACGACTCTTTATGCCCTTTGCTGCCGCATCGGTTGCAAACCTGATGCTTAAATGGATGGTGCCGAGCAAAATGCTATTCTCTAAACAACCAACGAGGAGGGCGAATTTTGGAATGTGATGGACTCACGTGAGTTGGTGCTTTTGAGGGAGTCCGGTTGACTGCGCAAATGAAGTCATGCTCGTTCAAACTGAACAACTGCTGAATCATTGATGTATCATGCTTCATGTTCATCACTCTCTTGCACTCTCCGGTCACTTGCTGTAACATGATGTCAAGATTCTGTTCAATCTTGCTCAGTATTCTTGTTCGCATGTCTGCATTTTGGCTACGTGTATGCCGCAAACGAAAATGAAACATTTGTACTAATCGGCGGTCATCTTGTGAAACTGTGAACGTTCGCACTCGCGATTTACACGGCTCGTGTAGGTGACCCAATCTTCTTCTTTCCTGGCCATCGTAAAGCGCTTGTACCGGATGTTGAACAAGGACGTCTTTTCATCAAACATTTGTGACAAGGCTGAGACTGCTTTCTCAAAGGATAGGTCAGTGCACTTCTTTGGTATGGTGAAATTTGTTAACTTTCCTTGTTCAGCCGCATACAGCTTCCGAAACGTCAGACGAATTTTCTTCTTTTCCGGTTCATTTACGAAATCGACACGAAACATGTCTTCATACTTGTGCAACCAGGAAGCGCATGTCACGCCAGTATCCGCATCATAATGAGACTAACTGATCTGCGGAGTCAGGATTTCTGTAAAGGGGACACTTTCACTTGCCCCTAAACCGAGGCTTAACTGTATCGACAGCTTCTGCTTCAACGTCTAAATGAGCTTTGCCTGCTGCTGCAAAGATGTCTGCAATCTTTCGAAGATGGCTGACATTTCTGAGTTCGACTGAAACTGGCGTCGCCTCTGTTGTAACGCTACTTTCCCTCTGCTCTCTGCCACGCCAACCCAGCCGGCGACAAAACAGAACATCAAAAACTGCTAGACCGAAGTATATTATGCACAGCTCAAGGTTCCTTTTATAGGTTAAAATCTATCATCTCTCGTAGCAACGTGTTTCATGCTGACGGTCTGAGCTAATTTCCTTCCTGCGTGACTTAACCGTGGTACCGTCGGTCGGATAGTAACCCGTGTTTCGATGATGGGCATCTCGAAACCGTGTCACTTTCTTATGCTGCGGCCTCCCATTTATTTGAGTAGGAGCAATTTCGCCTTTTGCTACTTTTGTATACTTTTGTTTGTTGTTAAAAATTTGATCTGCTCTATATGACTGGACACAGTTTTAATACACGTGGGTCCTAACTGCTCAAAGAGCGCGTTTTGTACGCAAAATAACTTTGTTTATTTTTGTTTACAGTACCCAACTGTGCATCTTGTCTGGTTGAAGCAGTCACTAGGTCTACCAAGCCATGTGCCTTCAGAAATGTTGTGTCCTTGCGGTTGAAGTCGACAGCAACAATGCAGATAGAACGACCTAATTTAAGCATTTGCATTGAAGAAACTATTTCCTTTAAAAGCCTTACTGACCCAAATATGTCAGGAGCAATGTACACGTTTCCTGCGATGGCTGCTTGTGAGCCACTTAAGGACTTCGGCTTGCATATAAGGGACGCTCGATTTCGTTATGAAATGGAACTAGCAAACACGGCTTCAACCAATTCGAAATGGTTTTTCGCCTAAGTCAGAAGACGATGGTGTGCTAATTCATCGATCCCGGTATTGCACGGACTCAGTGGGTTGCCGCGCATACTGATTACGACAATGCCTGTCTTCTCGGAGAGCAGTATGCGAGGACGCTTGCCTTAGAGTTATCTTTACCAACTATCGATTTAGAGGTGAAAGTTCCGGCTAAAGATTTTATTAATTGATATCTCCGTACCAGAGACAAAATTGCTTACACTGCTACCAAAGCCGCTGGTATTGATGCCATTCATTCGGAGTTGCTATATGAACTGGAAAGCGAAGTTTGTGAGCCGGTAACGCGCTTGTTCGAAAAGTCTTTCCAGCTACTGACTGGAAGAAATCTGTTGTCTGTCCTCTCTTTAAGAAGGGGGATAGGCACTTTCTTGTAAAATACGAACCTATTAGTTTAACCAACGTACAGTGTAAGTCACTAGAAAAGCTGGTGATCGATGATCTCGAAAACCATTTCAGGATGTTTGACATTCTCAGCCAATTCTAAAATGATTTCCGCAATGGATATTCCTGTCTCACCAGTCTACTGGTTGCTCGAGAGAACTGGGCGGAGTCTATCGACCAGGGTCAAGCGGTGGACGTAATGTTCATTGACTTCTCCAAAGCAATTGATCCCGTACTGCATTCTCGTCTTTTCCCTTAAGATGCGTGCCTGCGGCATCTCCGAGAACGTGCTTCAATGGTTATCAGCATTTCTTGAAGCAAGTAATATGTGTGCTCGAGTAGGCACTACTCTTTCTTTCAGACAAGCTGCTCTGAACGGCATCCTACAGGGGTCAGTCATTGGTCCGCTACTATTTGTTGTGTACGGTAACCAGCTACCGGAAGTGATAGGGATGCCTACCCTAATCTTCGCTGACGACTTGAAATTTTGGTGCACGGTATGCGACTCTGGTGGCTCCTAAGCTTTGTAACAACCTCTCGTCAGACTCCTTGATTTGTCCGTGCTGTAGCAAATCCACATAAACTGCACAAAGTCTTCAGTTATCCGCGTAGGATCAAATGTACCGACGGCACGCTGCATGCTTGGCAGGAATGACTTACCTCATGTGTCCCAACCAGTTGGAAAAACTGCTACCTTGGCTCCGGACTTCAAATCCAACGGGAACTAGAAACGACGGCTAGCAAGGGCTTCCGAATCCTCTGGATAACCCGTAGATCGTTTGGGATGCTGACGGAATAGATGTTTATTAAATAGTTTACGGCCTTTGTTAGACTGCACCTAGAGTACTGTGTCCAGCCTTGTCCACCATGCCTGAATTGCAACAAGGCGGCCGTAGAACGAGTCTTGAAAAGTGATACCTAAATGGTCCGTGGGCTGCGACACCTGTCCTACCCTCACAGATTGCTCAAGCGAAGAATGTTCTCACTACACCATCACTGCGTTCGTAGCGATTTAGTTCTTAATTATCGTATACTAACAGAGTGGATCGACTCAGATCCATCCTGGCTTTTTCCTGCTCTTTATGGACATCCGTTGAAGTTACACAAAATTTGATCTGATCGGTTTCGGGCTGATACTCGTTTGTCGCATAGAGTGATAAATTCCTAGTATGCGCTACCCGAGGACGTTTTATTTTCATCCACGGTTACAGAGTTTAAACGTCATCTTGAGGTCCTCGACTTGCAGCTCTGAATCTTCCCTTTCCTTGCTTTTTCTTTCGACTGCTCTTCAATTCCTTTACTTCTTAAGTACTCGTACTAAATTCCACTTCAAATTTTGTATCTCTCCCACTTTATGTCTAGACTACACTTTTACTCTTCCTTTTCGCAATGCACGTGGCCGCCGCAGCGGAGTCTGCGTGGGTCTTGACTCCTTGACCACGAGTTGTTCTTCACGTGCTGATTTCGCTCACACAACTGACCAATCGTACACAGAACTCGGACGTGGATAAGCGAAGGATTCAGGATGGAACCATCATGGGAATCTCCTTTTGTTCCTACCCCACCTGAATTTGAATTTAAATGACAGCTTATAGAAATCGTTGAGTATATGAAGATTACGTTTACTGAGTTGCGCTAACCTTGTTTAACGTAAGACATAACGCCACCACCACGAAACTGGGGCTATCCAGGGCGCTCAGACCTGATGGGAAAATAACCATCGAGTTGAATTACCCCATTTTCCACATCAGTATGCAAACAATATGTTTATACCAGGATGATTCCTGCATTAACATACTCATTTCGCTGCATAATGGCACTGAGATCACTGATTTTACCAAGAACCGAGCGAACACTACTGGAAAGTATCAGTGGGACTTGCGCTATGTCGACAGAACATCGACTGAGGCCGGATTGCCAGCCAACACGATGCTTTCGCTTTTTTTTCTAAGACTTTTATTCCTAATTTGTTTGAAGTTGTTCCTGACTTTATCACCGTATTCGATGGAACACGGAGTTAAGGCACTAAGGCGCAACGTTTTAAAATGGTTCAACTTCAAGTTCACTTGGGACTGGAACGATAAGATATTCCCGTGAATATTCTTTCTTTTGAGTACCGTAGAACCGGGAATCGATAGGTCTGCTTGAGATGTTGGAAAGCCTAAAACAGACGGCATCACACCCTGTCCAACCAATTACTGCCCACATTTTCCGGCGCAAGAGCACTGTCTGGCCGGTTTATGTGAAGCAAGAATGTGTGAAGGGTAAGCTAAAAAACAAGAGGAATGTCAGCTACATAACGACAACACCAACGTATGAGAAAAACTGGAAAAAACGAACAGAAAACTTAACATACAAGTCGGTTAGGAGAAGGATAAGATTTGGTACTGTCACCGAAGAGCATCTAACTGAGGCGCAAAATCCTCAACCGTAGATTCCCTAATGACGTGCTCTGGAAGCGAGTCCCAACGTCCAATAGCCCGGCGCAACAAGTGTGCTTCCGTCCTTACCTGCTCAGAACGCAGGTTGTGCAGCTTTAACGAGTGACCTCGGAGAATAGGCAGCTTGATGGTACCAGATAGGCAGGACAAGTCTGGACCGATCTTGTCCAGTAGGATACAGTAAGTGAGGATCAAGTTTCCTCTAATTCTCCGGAAACGCATTGAGTACATACTCAGGCTAAGTAAACGTTCGGGATACCTTTGCCCCCGTAACCATTGCATTAACCTTGTACCCAGTCGCAAAACCCTCTCCAGTTCCATTTTGTCCCTTACAAGACATGGTGGACAAGCGTGGATACAGTATTCTAAGTGGGATCGTACAAAAGCTGAAAACAGCTTCACAGAATTATCGGCCATTAGCACACCGTAGGAGCGGCGAATAAACCACATCATACGGAACCCTCTACAAGCAGCCTTCCTCCAATTGTCCCCAGAGTGAAGCACTGAGGTGTGGACGATGCCTAGATCAACCTGCTGAGTAACAACAGAGATTTCACTTCCACCAACTACATAGCGCGTGGGTACTAGCACCTCCAATTTGGAGGACAGAATATTTCGCCTGCTTTATAGGCATCAACCATAAGGTTGACCAATTCTAGAGACTATCCAAGGCACTCTGAAGTGCCTCAGAGCCCCCAGGGATATTCGTAATATTCCAAAGCTTGAGGTCATCAGCAAAAAATAGCGACGGTACTTCAAGTTCTTGGGGTAGGTCATTGACATAAATTGCGAAAAACAACGGCCCTAGAATCGAGCTCTGCGGAACGCCGCTAAGAACAGCTTATCTAAGCAAAAGACTACATGCCACTCGTATACACTTTTCTCTCCTTTCTAGGACAGCAGACACCTATTTAAGGGTGCCGCCAGATATCCTATACGATCTCAACTCTAAAGAGAGTCGATGTGGGAAAAAGGTTTACGAGAACTCAACGAAAAACATGTCGATAGCGTGACCGTTGTCTACTGCCTCAGCCCAGCTTTCACGGGCTACAAGTAGATTAGTTTGACACGAAAATCCCTTACGGAATCCGTGCTGTGCCGCACTGAGAAGCTTAAACTTATTCAGGTGATTCTCCACCGAATTCCTGACCAGTTTTTCAAGCAACTTAACCACTGCGCTTGTCAAGCTGACAGGCCGGTAATTCGGGGGCAGCGCTCTGTTACCGCCCTTAAAAATCGGACAGATTATTGCCTCCTTCCATTCCGAACTTAAGGTACAGCTGTCAGGTGATTTTGTAAACACGCATATGAGATGACCAGT